>VZRF01001586.1:2410744-2674798 GCA_013396875.1 Vireo altiloquus
AGCCGCCGGCGGAGGGGCGGACGAAGGCGCTGCCGCGCCCAGCAGCCGCCGCCGGAGCCCGGCAGCACCCAGCGATGTCCGCCAAGGAGGGGAGCAAGGTGCTGCTGCTGACGCCCCACGCCACCAGCGAACGCGCCGTCAAGGGTGAGCGTCNTGACCCCCGCCCGAGTGCCGGGGCCCGCCTGGGCGCGGTGAGGCGGCCCGGCCGTGGGGACCGGTGCCTTCCATGCGCGGGCCGAGCTGCCGTGCCCGCAGGTGGGGACGGGAGAGCAGCCCGGCCCCGTGCGGAGGCGTGGGATGCCCGCGCGGGCGTGGGAGTACCCGGGGTTGGCTCTGCTGAAGGCGGGGGACGGAACGGGACGCGGGCAGGCCTGTGAGGGCGGCGGGGCCGCGGATGGCAGCAGTGGTCGCGGCCTGCGGGCCTGCCGCGTCCCGCCCGGATGCGCTGCCCGGAGCGTGTGTGCGGGGCTGACCGGGGACACCGCCGCGCCCGTGCCCCTCTGCGCCCCGGCTCTGCGGGGCTTTTCCGCTGTCTGCGCAGGGGAGAGCCCTGTAATTGCGGACACTGACAACGCTCGGGAAGAGCGAGTGGGAAGGTGCTGCCGCCCGTTCTATTGGCTGCTGTTCTCAGGTTCCAGTTCTGGTGAAGAAAATTCACCTTGATCTATTTCTTTGTGGCCTTCCTTGGTAATCTCGTGGGGAGCCGTGAAAAGTCAAACGTTATGCTTCTTAGGAGAAGAAGCAAAGCATTTTATTGTAGATAGATCTATCTAAACTTAGAGTGTTCTAGCGAGCAAAATGGTATAAAATAGCAAGTTCTTTTCTCTGAACCCCACCAAGTGTTTCATTTTAGTTTTTGTGAGGAGAATAATCCTTTGCAACCAGAGCACTCTGAAATATGTGTGTTAGACCTAAATTGATAGTTAACAGTATAACATAGGTAGTGCTTCAAAGAATTCCTAGGTTGTGTTTACTCAAGGTGCACATCATCTTATTTTGATCCCAGTGGTTTTCATATTGAACTGAAATTGGTGGTGTCAGTATGGACAATTGCTATGGTGGGCCTGGGCTTTTGGAAATCACGGGTGCACGCAAGCAGTCTGCTTTTAAGAGTGACATTCCTGGGAACACAGGGTGTGACTGAGTTGGAAGGGATGCAGAACAGGGGGCCTTGAGAAATGAAAAGGATGCATTTGTCTTCAGCAGGTGTTAATCAAAGCCTTGGAATCCCATTGTATGTTTTGGACATTGTCATGTTTTCTAGTAAACTGGAAAGCTTTACTAACAGTAAGTTGTTACTCATTTTGAATTGCTTAACCTGTTGATTTGTTTGAACAAATTTCAAGGGTAAAAGTAGAAAATGTTAAAATCAGTCTATTGGAAACCTGTACTCATTAGTGCTACTTCAACGTGTGGTGTTTAGACATGCTGAATTTCTGTACCTTTACTGCAATTTGTGGTAAGAATTTAAGTTCTTCAAACAATGTAAAAGAATTAATAGTAAGTGATCAAATACTTTAGAATGCAGTGGAAAACCTAGTGATTTTCAATCACTTTATAATTCAGCTTGTTAAATGTGACCTACGCATCTGATTGTTTAAAATTGTAGTCAAGACTTGCTTCATTCTAAGCAGAATTACTGCCTGAGTTTGCAGTATCTCTTTGAACCTGGATGTTAGGATGCAGAACTATTGTAATCAGTCTTTGATGGCTTCAACTGACATAATTACAACCAGTTCATATAGCAGCATTTTTTGGTACCTTCTGTTGACCTGTCCTGTCCATCCCTATCATGCTGAATCACTGGCTTCTGGAGAAAGCCTGGCCAGTTGTGCCAAGCTGTCTGTGTTATTGGTACGAAGGACAGGGTGGTTTGGTTTCCCCTCCCCCATTAGGTGCAGTGCAGTTGGAAATATTTTTTTTAGACAGTGACCCCAGAAGTGCAACATTGCAGGTTATGTCAGCCCTAAGTGGGAGTATCTATGCAATTTGTTGAAACCATGCTGAAATGTGACAACTGTGTCACATCCCTCTCCACAAACAGATGCATTGCCTCTCGCATACCAAGAAACATTCACCATACTCTTTGCTGTTATACAATGAATAGGTCTTTTATAATGTCTCAGATTCTTAAGAAAAGCCATAGAGAAAGTGTAGTAATATTATCTGGTCTATCTGTGTATTGGTCTATATTTCAGCTTTTGTGCTCTCTATATACTGTGTCTTTTTGGGAGAAAATGTGAATTCAGGACTTAAAGCTTGCTGTTGTTTGCATTGTTTATCTTGATTTTATTTAAGTTTTATTTTCTTCCTCTGTATTACTGGAAGAGGAGGATAAAGAACAGAATCCATTAAATTTCAGAGGCTGTGAGAAACTGAATTATTTACCACTTAGGTTTTAGCAGAAATGGGTAAGAGATGCTCACCCAAGAAGAAATTATTGAATTACTGTATCATCAGTAACTAATCTTTTCTAATAAGGTAGGATAATTATTAGGATTGTCCCCCTTCATGTTTTGACTTGTGTATTTAGCAGCTGATGGGAAGTACAAATAAGTAGAGAAGTATCTGAAACGCTGTCAGGTATTATATCAGATAGATACATATAAAATAAACATCATAATGGCTTTAAAGATGCAGTCCAGCTGTATTGTCTAGCCTATCTTTCTAAGTATGAATTGTCTCATCAAAGGTCATTGATTGCTTTTAAAATGTATAAAAAGTTGAAATTTTCTGATTACATGGCTTAGTTAAATTGCCTAAGTAATTTGTACTTACAGAGTTTCCTATAAATTAATGGTTACCTATGGAATTGAAACATCTTAAAGTCAGTTTTTGGCATTTGGTTCCCAAAAGGTGCCTAGTGATGAGGCTTTTTTTACTGCCCTTTTTTTTTTTTTCTAAATAGGGATGAGAAAATGTGCCTGTTGTTCTGACTGACCGTTTTCTAAGGCACGCTCTCCATCTTTGAAGGATACTTTGTGTTGTACTGTCTTGTGGAACAAAGTAGTTCTCTTTGTTATGTTTTGTCAAAATCTTTTTTTTGTAAACTGCTCTTGATACCTAAATGTTGTATCTGCTTCTTCGGGTTTGCCTTTCTTGTTGGATGGCAACTGACTGACTTCAGTCAGCTCACCTCACCTTTCAGTGCATGTGACTTTTTAAACTTTAAATTTGTCAATATATCTTTTCTACTGAAACAACTGTTTCGCTACCTTGTAGTAAAGTAATTTCCCCTGATAGGGATGAAGAAGTGCTCGTAAGCTCACACTTTGATATAGTGGTCCTGGGCATGGCAGGGATGAGCCTTCATTGCCTTTACTTTGAGGGCAAAGCATCAGGGCTTCTCTGACTCACTTGTGGGTAGGTACACCCCAGAGTTGTACTTGGAAGTGCTCTATCCTCCCAGCATTACACTTTGTCCACTGGGGGTGTTGCTAGGCCTTGGGAAGCAATCCACGAGACCTTGTTGGGCTGACCTAATGCTAAATTTGGAGATTATGTCTGTTCTTCTGGAAATGGAAAGATTCAGTATTCCTTTGTTTTGGATAAAAGTCATGGTACAGTCTGATTGGCAGACAAGCATTTTAGATATTAAGTGGAGGCTTATTGAAACAACTCTAGAGAAACCTAATGAGATGTAACTCATATCCTTGAGCAGGCTTCTAAATTAAGGCTCTGATAGCTGCTTTTGAACAATTATGCCCATGTAAGGAGAAAAAGAAATCATTGCAGTATTTAAATTTATAATTAAGAGTCTGGTTTTAAAAAAAGGTGAAAGGTTAAAAGTTGACAGGCAGCATGGAGCCTGGTTTAAAAATATTGTAAGGCTTATGCATAACTTATGCTGCTGTCCAGAAATTATTCTAAGGTGATCCAGAAAAACAGCAGTGTAAAGAGAGTATTAAAAGGTAATATTTAAAAAAAAAAAAAAAAAAAAATCACAGTTTTGTTTTGGGGGAAGAGACAGTGGAATGGAACTGAATTCTGACAAGTAGGTGTTTGACTGGTCTTTTTTTTTGTTTAGGGGATATTTAGAGTGGTCAAATCTTGAAATAACAGCAAAACCCAAAAACTCAATCCAAAACTGGAAGCCTGCTTCGATTTCAGTAGGGCAAATTGGCTGTTGAGGGCTGGGAAGGTAAGGCCAGAGCACAAAAATCTGGCAACTGCTTACCATATGTGTTTATTGTTTAAGGAGCTAAGAACTCTTTTGCACATGAATCAGTTCCTGTTGCTGAATGGATCAAAGAATTCTCTCATTGAAATGTAAGTGGTTTCAAAACATATCAACAAAAGAAATGTTCCCTGAAAATATCCCAGGATCAGAAGATATTTGTCTTGTGACTCTAAAGGAATTATTTGGGGGTTTTGGGTACAAAATTATGAGTTTATTTTCCATAGCCTGTGGCATAACTCATCTTCTGAGTCTGAGAGATGGAGCACAGCAGCATTAAAAAACCAAAAAATCCTAGATTGAACTGGAGAACTGTTGATAATAAGTTTAATTTGAACAGATTCATAGCACTTGTAAGAAAGAGTGGACTAACAATATCCCTGGGAAATACAGTGTTAAGGAGGAGTTGGTACAGTTTTCATAGATGAAAATCGAGAAAAATCGTTAGAATATTTTGGAGGATCCGGTGAGCTTGTTGATCCAGGCAAAACTATTTATCAGGTTTCTTCAGTGAAGTCTTTAAAATAAGCAAAAGAGGAAATACCCTCTTCTGGATCTAAATTAATTAGGTGGGAAAGGATGTTGATAGATAGTAAACTCCCGTGGTGGAGAGAGGTTAACATCTGTTATCTCTGCTCTTTAAATGTGTTGACAAGTTCTTTAGAAAACAGAGTGAATGGCAAATAGTAACACTTATCCAGGACAGCAAACTTCCAGAGATGCTTCAGGAAGCTCTTGTTAGACTGAGTGCCTGGTAAAGAAGTTGCAGGGAGATACTGTTCAGATAAAGACAGAGCAGGCTCTACAAAGGACAGAACAATTCTTGCTTAAACATGGAAGGCAGTGAACTTGGGAAAGAAATATTAGGATCTATATAGAGAATATTCTGAAAATGTTATTGCAGTGGCAGTCACATGGTCTGATAAGAAGTCAGGGAGTATTAGATGACCAATTTAGAAAAAAGAGGTTGCACCGTCATGCCATTATATGTATTTTGTGTTATATGTTCATCTTGAACAACAGCACGTAATTTTGTTCCATCTTCCTGATTTTTTTTGTTTATCTAAAGATATGTTCAGAGGTGCAGAGTGGCTTTTGGGTGGGGTGGATTGACAAAGGTGACAAGTCTGACTTGGAAAAGGCGTGGTTGAATAGGGAATAGAGTTAGATATTTCTTACCTTATGAATGGTATTTAATGGAAAAGTTGAATCGGAAGTAATTGTAATTCTTGTCTTCCTGTGAAAAGGAGAAATGCGGTACTAAACAAAATAGAAAAGATGAAATACCTTTTCATGTAATGTGTAATTCTAATTGTGGGATTTGTAGCAATAAGGCACAGTGGAGGCAAAAACTATGAAAGTGTCTATTGAGAATCTGGACAAAATAGTGGAAAACAGTTCTAGCAGTGAGCATAAACATGATAGTCTGAATGAAACTCTGGAGAAAATCTGTAAACCACTCTCTTTGGAAAACAGAGTATGGAGAGGGAAATATCTATGCATCCGTAATTGCCAGAAGCGCATTTAAGCACTAAGTAATCTTTTGGTAAAACACAGTGTGGCCATTTTAATGGCAGGAATATCTTTAAATACTTTTCAAACAAATAATTGTATTTTTCCTGTGAGGAACTTCCAAAAAGATCAACCAAGTTAATTGGGAAACTACACAGACAGTATAAAAGGTGAATGAATACACCATGGCGTGCAAGATATATCCATAGTTTCATTTGAGATTTAAAATTCTATGAAACTTTTGAAGCTCCAAGTACATGATAAGTGAGGATGAAATAAATAGTATCTTCTATTTATGTTGTAGGGTTATTTATGCTGTGGTAGGGTTTCAAGGTTTACAGGGCGATTTTTTCTTGCTTCTACAATGCTGGCTAATGTAGCAGGAACTTTACATTCAAAGAAACTTTGGGATAATTTTTGCGATTTGCAAGAAACTGACTTTGCTGGATCTGTGCTTTCTTGTTTCAGGTGAATAAGATAACTTGTGGCTTTTGTCAGCTATTGATTCCAGTAGATTTGACTGTGTATTTGTGCTTAGTATTTTCAAGGTTGCTGGTCCACAGACCATCTGTGATGGCTTTATGCTATTTCTTTTCAAATCTGTTGTGCCAGTGCAGAAGGGTAGTTGGATTTATTCTGTCCTCATAGCAGTTATGCGTGCTGCATCTTTTCCTTCTGTAGAGATGTTGGCAGAGGTGTGAAAACTCCAGGGACAGACTGGAAGATGTAGTAGGTGTAAGGTTTGTGATTCTTCTGAGTGACAACACATAGACAGCAATGCGTTTATAAAACCAAAAGACCACAAAAGGTGACTAAACGACAGAAAAACCACAGACCACTCTGCTATCATGGTAATAAGCCTGCTGACAAAATGAAGAATGCTGGCCTTTCTTTTCACAGAACGCCATGGTTGTATTGATATACGGTACATTTGGTGGAGACAAACTTTATATGCACTGTTTCGTGTATACCTATCACCACTGCAACAAATTCTTTGCAAACAGAATGTGTGTTTAGTAACCTTAGTAATGTGAGATGAGACTTTATCTATGAAATCAAAACCATTCTTGAAACGGAAAATGGAATCTGGGATATTGAGTGGATTTTAATAGCCAAAACTAAATTAATGGAACATGCCATGGGCTCCTGATGATAGAGGAAAAATGGCTAATTTTCTTTTACTGTCAGAGAAAAAGAATTATTTAAGTTTTACAGTCATAAGAACAAAAACAGTTTTGCTTGTGAAAGTACAGTACCTTGCATGGTTGATCCCTGATACTTTTTCTTACATTAGTCTAGAGACTTTGATCTGGTCTTGCTTCATGAGCCTCTTCCAACAGGGTGTCTCTTGATACAAGCCAGATTTAACTGAGGTTATTACAATGGGCATATATATCAGTGTGGTTTAGATTTACAGTATCTACATGTAAGATTTTATTAGGAGCTACTGTTGCACTCAGTTACTAGGCAATGTGAGGTCTGCTTTGGGTCTGGAAGTAGCGTGTTTGTGTTAGTTGCCATATTGCACCTCTCAGCAGGGATTATGATATTGCATAAAGTGCCACACTAATGTAGTTTTTCTGCTTTGAACTTCTTACTATGTACTGGGAATTCATCCCTTCAGATTGGTGCTATCCTTTGAATCTCCACAGCATGCTTTATTGTAGGGTATCAATGTACCCAGAGGCCTGTAGAAAGTCAATGTAGAACTAGGTTTCGAGGTTTTGCTTTCTGTATCTCTTATTAGTACTGCAGTATAAAGGAATGGTGATTTTTTACCTCTTTGTTAATGCATATATAAGTAGTAATAGAAATCCATCAAAATATTTTCATTAACAAGTCCCAAAAGCTATTCACTGGTTTTTTTTCCCCCAGCACTACTGTTTACATTTTTGGATCAATATATTAAAATTGTATCATCCATATATATTTCTAAAGTGAAATTGATTATTTTGCCTGGTAGACAATGGTTTGTTTTAGAAAATCTTGTTCGTGGTTGTAAGTCATGATGTGTTACATTTGTTATTAATATATATACTTTTACTAATAAGATACAATCTGTTATTTTGCACTGCACTGTGTGTTACTTTAGAGATTCATCTCTAGATACTTTTCTGTTGTTTAGCTTTGCTGGGAATGGAAGAAGACAATCCTTTAATACCCAACACCGTGTTATTTCCTTAGGGTAATTCCTCTTAATTACCGTTCCGTTACAGTCCCAAGAGCACAGGTTGTGCACAAAGACTTTGAAACATGGATTATATTTCTGTCTTGGAACACATCATGCTGCAATTCTTTTTCCTTAGGCTATAACATTCTATGACTGCTTCATCAAAGGTTTAATTAAACCCATTAGTTTGCAGAAATTGTCTACATGCTTCAAAAATCATCATCTTTAACTTATTAAAATAAGTTTTTTGTAACATTTTTCAAAGGTATACACTCTAATATAGTGTTAACTGTTGCTGAAACAAAAATTAAAGTATAAAATGGAAAGAAAGTTTTTCTAGTAAGTATTACTTTTTATCTATTGGATGATGCAGATCATGGTGCAAATCTTTAGCAATGTTTTATTCTGAAACTCACTCTTAAGAAATCCTTCTTGAGCAATGGGAAAACACACATATTGTGTGAAAAGGATTTTGTTAAACTCTGAGGAACTAGTTTTAAGACTTCATACTTCATTTTTTCATGAGGCAAATATGACTTTAGAGATGCTTAATTACATCCCATACCACAGTTGTGGGTTTTGGGCATTGTGAATAATGGACCCCTGGATACAGAGTTTTAAATTTGAGTCTTCATAAGTATATTAATTCAAATAATTTGAGACAGATCTTGACGCTAGATTAAAGCAGCTGGTTTTTTAGCGTCCCAGGGAATATAACTTGGTAGAGAAATTCAAAGCTATGGTTTGTTAAAATAGAAATTTTTGTGCTAATCAGATCTGAAGTGCATTAAGTAGATATAAGAACTTTATTAAGAGAAGAGAAGAAAATTTAATTTAGCATGGACTTAGAACCTCTAATATATCTGAACTGTCATAAGGAAGGAGTCTTTCTGAATTCTGTAGCCACTGGTAGTTGTTGTAAGTTAGTAATGATTTGCACTTTAGAAAATGAAGAACAGGTCACCTCAACAGACCATTCTCTGCCACACCCTGCATCTACCCAAAAATCCTCCTAAAAGAACAAAACAGTCATCTTTCAGCTAAATAGATCTGAATCATACTAGGATTCATGAAGCACAGTTCTTACAAAACTGTGTCTTGGAGGTGACTGACTCTGGTTCTGGGAAGGTGCGTGAGATCTTTAATGCATTTGAAGCAGTTAAAGCAGGAGAAATCTTCTTTGTGAGTTGTCAGGTCTCTTCTAAAAGGATGAGCTCAACTTTGATTTACTGAAGGCAGTTATGAGCCCACAAATCATGTATTAAATAAAATGGGGCAAGAGTGAGCCTAAAACTAATTTAGGTACAGATCAATATAAACTTACAGATAATGTAAAAAGTAACATTAAGAGAATCTGAAGGTTGGAAAGTTAAGTTCAGAAAAGCAGTGAATATTAGAGCTGATGCTTGCATGGTCATAATTAAGTTCTTTTAAAAATTAGATGAATTTATTTTGTCAGAGTAATTATTTTCTCTTTTCAGAGATAAATTTATGTTTCTAAACAATGTGCATGAAACAGAAGTGATTGTCTTTTGATATCTTAACTAAGTTAAGTTTATTAACATTTGGGCTACATGGAATTTTAACATTTCTGAGTGAAACTTGAATTACTGATAGACAGTACTGAAGGAAAGGCATGTAATTTCTCTTTTGTTAATCAAATACTTTATGTCCACAAAAAATGTGGTGGATTTGTTCTACACTGTGTAAAGGCACATTTTTCAGCTTCTTCCTGTTTAGAAACTTTTATAAGAGGAATGGCAGACATATCTCTAGTTTATTTTCTAGACTAATTTAATTTCAGTGAATATATGTATGATTCATGCATTAGGTGTTTTATTGATAGATTTTTATTATTTCATAAAACAGAAGGGTAGCAATGTGTTACTAGTAATGTAGAAATCGATTTAAATGAAGTTAGTGAACGTTTCAGCATCTAAGCATTGATTTTTAGAATGTATAGTTTGACTTCAGAGAGTAAGAAAATAAATATGAATATCTACAAGTGTATTCATACTACTGGTTCTTATCTTTGAATAGATGTGCTCCTTCCATTTTTCTCTTTTAATATACAGTATTTAAATGGCGAGAAACAGAATGGTTTTGCTTCTGTTTTAGTTCATTCTTTCAACAGTTGTATGCTTTAGGAGAGGACAGGGTCAGATTAGTTTTATTTCCTGTAACATCTTGAGTGCCATGATACTGCTTGGTGGCAGTTTTGAAGTATCCTCTTTTTCCATGTCTCACATCCATATTTCACTTGTGCAGTAACTGAACTGCTGCCGACTGCCAGATGTGCTGTCTGGGCAGTTGCTGAGCCTGCTTGGGTCCCCAACCATGGCTTGCTTTTATTTCTAGTCTTTTGAACAGTATTGGATCCTTTACTTGCTAGCTTTGCATTTGTTTTGGTGGTTCTTTTTGTTTGGTTGAGGGTTTTTGGTGGGTTTTTTCTCCTGAGGCTTTGATGATGGGATAATTTTTAATGCTTTTGAAAGTCTGAGTGGCTATTAAATGGATAATCCTGCATCACAAGTATTTCACGTGTCCTTTAGGGAATGGTGGTATATTGGAGAGAGAGAGATTATTTCCCTTTGCAAAGTCAGTTTTGACTCTTCCAGATACTGTACATGTTATTATGCCTTTTAACTCCATTTTATAGTTTCTACAACTTTGCATAGCATAGATGTTTATTTTTTTAAATACATACGCAGATAGCACTGTTCTGTCCAGATTTTAATGATGTCATAAAATTGGTTGGTGAAACAAGTTCGCTACTTGGGATAGCAACTATTCCATGATAGACCCCTGTTCCTAGATGGACTGTATTTTTAAAATAGCATTGTCGTGACTGCTGTTTCTTCTTTTTAAATTTTAGCTGTCCCTTTTCCACCAACGCATCGCTTGACGTCTGAAGAAGTATTTGACACAGATGGAAGACCAAGGGTTGACATTCTGAAGAACCACTTGATAAAGGAAGGTCGAGTGGATGAAGAAATTGCACTTAGAATTATCAATGAGGGTGCTGCAATATTACGGAGAGAAAAAACTATGATAGAAGTTGAAGCTCCAATTACAGGTAATATTTCTAGGTAATTTCATACATAATTAAATTTGAAAAAGCCAGATTTTTTCAGTTGTAGAATTTGTCTTAAAATTGCTAAACCAAAATTTCTCTGTTAGTCCTACTGAATTATTCCTCTCAACTGCATTTGCTTACCAGTCTGCACATTGTTTTGCAAAATGAAGGCGTTAAACCTATGGAAGAAGCTAGTAGGATTGGTATTAAAATTGGGAAAAAAGAAGGAAGTAGTTAAATGCTGTCGAAATACGAATTTCTAGTTCCTGCAATATTATAAGTAGGAATAAAGGCATCTACCTGAACTCAGGATAATCCTGAAATCTGAATATGTGAAGAGAAGCTAATGATTGTGGTTTGAAACAAACACTGTCAGCTGGGATTCTTAGTGAAAAATAAAGCTTCGTATTAGTCTGTAAGTGAGACTGGTGATTGCATGTAAAACCACGTTCTTGTGAGAGTAGTGGTACTGATAAAGATTGTTTTAGCATCTTTGACATTAGGGCCAGATCCACTCGGATACAAAACTGACATTTAGGGTTTTCTTGAGTATTTTCATAGTTTGAACAGTTCTATTTCTGTTTGACCTGGTGAAAGGTGGAATTTGGTGTCTTTTAATACCTTTATTTATAAACAATCTAGACTCATAGAAAGTAGTTTATATTGCATGTCTGTTATTTATGATAATGAAAATGGATTTGCTTTTTATGTTCAAATCAGATTTTCTTCAATCTGAACGTGTTTTCTTCTAAATGGACTTATATAAAGTTAGTGTCTGAAAGCTTCTTTTAGGGCATCAGCTTGTTATTTGTTAGTATTGGGTAAATGAAAACTTTACATCAATACATCATTATTATTGTTGACATTTTTTAAAAAAATGAATTATTGAAATGCTGGAAACTACTAAGTGGCTGAGTGAGCTCAGAGTCCTTTGAAGTTCCCAATAAACTCAAAACTAAAGTTTGTTTAGCATTTTTTATATTTCTGTTTATACAACTTAAAAAGGAGGGAAGTTCTTTCAGTGTTTGCGTAGAAATTGTAGGGAAAGACACATAAAAGAGCACACATTCTATTTAGTCTCATGTTTTATAGGTTGTGATGACAAGTGTTCTGCTCTAAGGGAATAACCACCTCTAAAATGTAGTGTGCCATATCCAGTATTTCTTTCCAAAATTAGGACAAGATTTTTTCCCTCAAAGATTTTACTGATTAACTCTAAGAAGTCAGAAGATGCTATTTGTCAGTTGATCAGTGACATTTTGCATCAATGAAAGGCATAGTCTCTCAAATTCCTGTTGTTACCAGTGACACCTTATGCAGAAGTGAGAAGGCAGCTCCTGACTTCCATTGAGCTGGGAATTCCTATGGGAAAGAGGAGATAGGAGCAGTTTTCTCTTCTATGCATTTTTTAATTACTTTTTTTAAAACTGTGAGGTGACCTGGTTTTGCTGTATGCTCCTTAAAGACTTCCCATCTGCAGCTATCTTTGGCACTTCTGCCTTCAGTTGCTGACCACTGATCTTGTCCTGTCTCATATTCCAAAAGCACGAGAAATGGCCACTGTTGAAATAGTGAACATGACTATTTGAAGGAGAAAACTAAGGAGAAGATACAATTTTATTAGAAGGTGTACTAGTCTGACTCAGAAACAAAACCACACTCCCTGCTTTTTTCAAGTTCACATGGACTCAGCACATTGTTGCAAAGCAGAAGGTATTCTCAAATACACATACCAAGGAGAATTTGCAAAGATACCTAAGGAGCTGGGGAGGACATTAAAGAGCAGCTGACATCTTTCGAGGCCTCAGTGCTCAGTGTATTAAATGTGTTAGAAAAATACCCCCCAGTCTCCTGGACTCAAGTAGAGCTATCATCAGCATTGTCACAGGTAGTGAAGACAGCATTTTAATGAAAAGCAAAGGGGAAACCTTCAAAAATTTCTGTTATTCCTGCTTTATACCTACCTTTCCTCTTAATTAGAAGTACTTTGTGGCTGTTAACAATAACTTAGTAATTTTTGTTAGATTTTTTAAAATTAATTTGAACAAAATTTTTGCTTGCAGTGTGTGGTGATATTCATGGCCAGTTCTTTGATCTAATGAAGCTGTTTGAAGTGGGAGGATCACCTGCTAACACAAGATACCTCTTCCTCGGTGACTATGTAGACAGAGGTTATTTTAGTATAGAGGTAACTGAATATATTAATCTGTTTTGTCCTAGTTTTTTTATGAGCACGCTTTCACTTAGGTTTTCAAATGAAATTTTAGGTCTGCTTTAACATGTGAATCCTTGCTGTGCTTTCTCCTTTGACAAAGGCCTATTTACAGCAGGATGTTGACCAGTCATTCGTCCTGTCTTGTTGAAATCACCAGACTTAATCATTTTTTCTCCTCTTTCTCTAGCTAGTTTTCTAAAGGTTGAATTCTGTAATATTATTTTACATAATGCTGCTTCTCTGGTAATATGTTTGTATGTGTTTGGAGAACAGGTGAGTTGTGACTGCAAGGTCTTTTAATTTATTATTTGTAAATCATTATCTGTTTAATTATTAGCTGTTTATTTTTATAAAAGAAACAAATTTTATTTATATAATCAAATGGTTTTTAATAATTATCAATACTTTTCTTTACTAAAATTCTTGGAGTACATGCAGATATTCCCTAAGGGTGACGTGTGTTTCTGGCATTAATTTTTCAGTTACTTTGAATTCAAATAATTTTTTAATTTTCAGCGTGTCTATTAAGTATGCTACATTTCAAAGATAGTCACTTATTCACATCGATTAGTTTCAGAGCATGGTTTTTAAGATAAGTGTTCTTCTGGAAGCAGCCTGGGAAGTGCCTCAGCTTGGGATCTCTTCATAGATACCAAATCTAATGGAATGCCATACTGTTTGAAATAGTGTCGTGCAAGTCACGGTGTATGTTCTTTCATTTCTGCATTAAAATGTTGCAGTTCTATTAACGTGGGTGTGTGCTGTGAAAGGCATGCACGATGCATTTTGGGGTTGTTAGAGATGGGAGACAAACAGGAGATGCAGAAAGAGCGATTGCCTCAAAGTCATCTTTAAGGAAAAATTTCAATAGACGTTCCCTTTTTATTAATTTGTTCTTCTTTGCCTGTTTGTGATAATTACAAATAATGTAATTGTCCTAGAAAAAGGCATTTACATAGCAGCTCTATATGTTAATATATCAAAAGCTGGTATGAAAGCATTTCAACCATTACACTTAAAAAAACTATTGAGCAATGATTGATTTTGCATATTTTTACTAAGAAGATAAAAATTCAGTAATTAGTTTAGCAATACTTCACAGTAAAAATCTTTGATGTGTTTCTCAGTGTTTGCAGTGTTTTTTGCAGTGTTTGTTTGTTTTCTTTCTTCCTTTGTGTACTCTGCTATTCTGTGCAAAATGACTTTGAAGAATGGTATACCAGGGTACTGGTATTGATTAAGAACAACAGTAATAACAGCTTGCAGGTGACTTCAATGAATTCCAAAACTTCTGGGGTTTCAAGATTTCTGTGCTCGGTTAAAAATACAAGAATTAGATCTGAAATTTATGAAATACATGTTGGGCATTCAGGACTGCTGAGTGGTGACAGGCTCTAAACTGAAATAATTGTGCGTGCTCTTAGCTCTGTCTTTTTGAGGATTTGCTGCTGATGTTGCAGTAATAATGATAGATAGAAAATCACTGTAATTCTTTCACTTTGCTGCTTGTACACTGAAAAAGCAGTCAGCTTTCCCAGTGTTTGGGGAAGGGATGATTTACTCTGTCCATTTGTAGTTTAAAAATTGTATCCAAATGATGTAGGTAACCTTAAGGGAAATTCTTTGGTCAAGTTTTTTTTTTCTTTTACAGTCTGTTAATAAATGTCTGCTTTTCTTCTTATGCCAGTGTTTAGAATCATATATAAAATCAGATTTTAGGCAGAAACACATATAGTATTAGTCTAGATGAACGTGTTCTACGGTTTAATTCTGCTGAGTTTATTTTATCACTGAGTATCCAGCAAATACAAATATTTTTTCAACATTCTGTGTGGGTGTTATTAAGAAAAGTAATTAACAATTTGCCTAACTCATGTCCAGAACTGGATTTGGGGAAGTGCTGCTGCTTTAAAATGGCACATTAAGCAGTACCTGCTTTTGAAACTGTTAACATTCTTACTCAGTGTTTCTCAGTAATAATTTTTAAAGTTCTTATAAACTAGTGTATTTTACTGGGTATCCTGTTTTTTCAACAGTGTGTGCTGTACTTATGGGTCCTGAAAATTCTTTACCCAAGCACATTGTTTCTTCTGAGAGGCAACCATGAATGCAGACACCTAACAGAGTATTTTACCTTTAAGCAAGAATGTAAGTACTGTCTAAGAATATAAAATCAGCTTACTTCCAACCTGCTGATCTATAGTCTGTCATTGTGCTTGGGAGATGTTTGTCCCTTTGTTTAATTAAGACCTTGCAAATATCCGGAGGCCCCACTGACTTCTGTAGAATTGCTTGCAGTTCAGTGTGGCCTTGTAGTGCAAGAAGTCAGCTGGCTGCAAATATACATTATGGAGTAAATTTTAATGTAACAATCTCGATTCTAAAATGCTGGAGAGGAAGATAATTTTTCTGTGTTGGCTATAGTCAGGAGTGCAGAGTAACTTGCTGAGCAGTGTTGTGAAGCTAGCAAAAATCCCTACTGTGGGGTAATTTTTCCATTTGGAGGATTGATTTCAGCTCTGCTAGTAAGATAACTCCTTGGTGATGTAAGCTACCTCTCCATTTGAAGGCTTGTATAAGTATTGATCCAGTGATAAATGGATCATTTGGCCTGGTAAAACCCTCTTTGATGTAGGTAAAAGTGGTGTAATTTATAATCAGTTCTTAGCTTTTCATTGTAAATGAGAATTCACAAATTTCTCAGTAGTATTTTATACTGAAGTATGCTGTGTAATTGTATAAAAGTATTAAATAATTCAGTGTTGTTGGTTTTTTTAAACAAAAATAGTTTCTCCACAGTTGAGATAACAGAAGAAGTGAAAACAGTTTATAGTTCTGCAAGAAAATAAGTCATAGAAATGTGCTCGCTGGTGTGGTGATTGGAAATGCTCATTTAAACGCCAAAATACTCATTGTTTTGGGGTTTTTTAACTATTAATTTTGATACATGTTCTTATAACTATGATCCACTGGATGACTTCATCCATATATTATGGAGTTTTAAATTATTTCTATTTTCTTTCCTGCAGGTAAAATAAAGTACTCTGAAAGAGTCTATGATGCTTGTATGGAAGCTTTTGATTGTCTCCCTCTTGCTGCTCTCTTAAATCAACAGTTTCTTTGTGTTCATGGTGGACTTTCACCAGAAATTAATACACTAGATGACATTAGGAGAGTGAGTATTTTGTGTACTTGAAAATAAGCGGAAATAGAGATATTTATGTGATGCTATACAAAGTCATCTTTTATGAAGTTGTCGGTATATTTTCTGTTCTTGTCTCTTGTTGAAGTGTAAATCAGGAACTGAAATGTAGGCTAAGCAGTATCATAATTAAAAAGTCATAGATTATCTAGTGCATTTTCCATTAGTAGGCTTCATTGGGACAGCTGGGACTGTTACAAAACACGCACAAAAAAGAACCCTCTAAATCCTCACATAGCTTTTTGAGACAGGTAGTACATGAGAAGAGTTTCATATCCAATCAAAAAAATCATTGTATTTCTTTCCAGATAAGAGCTAGTGTTCTCATGGTTTCCAGGAGAGAACTTGTTGAAATTAATTGTAGTCTTAAAATTGTTTACTATATCTAACGTATTTCAATTATTCTCAGATTTCTTTGAAATTTTTTTTACTGTCTTAAATATGTGGATTTTAGTTTTGACAAAGTGAGATATTGCAGTATTTAATAGAAATTCAGATTGCTATTTAAAATGGCAAATTTGGTAGGCATTTGAGTAACAGTTGAGTACTTCTCACTGTGGTAAATGTGCTGAGTGTATTCATAAGAAGAATTTTAAAGGTTTTTTCAAAATTATACAATGGAAACACTAAGTAGTGATGTGAATTTAAAGGGCAGAAGATTGTGATGACATGAGGTATCTGTTTCTAATAATGTGGTTTCTGCTTGCATGGATGACTTGTCAGGTGGAGATTGTATCAGATGGGAATTTTCAAAGTCCATTGCTTTCCTTTTTTGCATACTCCTTTTAGACTTTTTAGGTTACCTTAGCTGACATCTTGACTCCTGCATTTGGAAATCAAAACCATTCCTGTTATGATTAGGAACGGCTAAAATGTAGATGATTTTGGCTTAAAATATATGTAGGTAGTTCCAAGAAAGCTTTGGGATTATAGGTAGGGATGGAAAAAAATGTGGTTTATCCACATATGGAAGAAGGTACGTGGGGGCCTGTTTGTAAAGAGATCTAAATGTCAGAGAGAAAGTAAAAGCATGCTCCTAAATTGCTTTTATAGTTTATGAAAGTATATATTGATGGCTTATTTTGTATTTTTATCTTCATTAATTACATTTCTCGTTTTCTTAGCATTTTCACCTTTATTTGTGCTTCATTTTTCTTTTTTAGCTTTCTCTGTACTCAAATTTATAGGCTGTCCAGTTGAATCTCATTTCTGAATTCACCATACTTATTCATTAGGGTTTTTTTGTACTGACTGGACCATTTCAGAGCCTCCAATGTCAGTTTATTTCACTTACAGATATTACACTGCCAAGCAGAGTGATGTGAGAGGAGAAGAAAATGGTAGAAGCAGAGAGGAAATATATTTACAAGAGCAGTGGTGTAAGTGGGAAAATATACTGAGGCACATTGCATTGTCAAAGCAAATACTAACATGTACAGAAATCCATATGCAGTGTGCAGAGAAAGAAGTAAGAAAGCGAAGAGACTAATCAGTGCCATTCTGACAATGCCTTAACACTTCTCGCTATACACATGAAAAGAAGCATGTCAAGGCTTTTGGAAAGCAATTTAAAGAAACCATAACCTGGAAAAACACTTTGGAAAGCCACTGTCATAACAGGATTGTGATTAATTTTTCTGTTAGTTTCAGTCTTGCAGCTAATCACCTTTTAAAGTGTCAAGTAAATTTAACTAAAAAGTAATTCTCTTGTCTTGGCCTGTGCTTTCAGATGTGCTTCGCTAATGGTCAAGGCTGCATTAGGGTGAAATGTTTTTATGCGTCTATGAAAATCTGCGTTGTATTTTGTTCTGATGTAAAACGCTTTTATAAGTGTAAGGCAGAGTTAATAGAACTGTTCCTTGGGCCTTTTTTGTTTTTAAAAAACCATCTGGTAAACTGAAAAAGGCTCTATTCATGTATTGGCAGCAGCTTCAATGGCTGCATTAGATCTTGGCATGCACTGATATTTTAAATGTATTTAAATTAAATGAGTGATGTGAAATGCTTGTTTTATATCTAGGAAAAAATCATATACTTGGGGTACAAGTGAGGTGTGTGAAATTACTTCTATAAACAATCAAGACAATTGTATAATATTCCAAGCCTTCTGGTTTATTAGCAGAAGTTCTTATTAAGGAGAGGTCTGTGCTGCAAGGATGTAATTATCTGGCATAAAAGGGAAATCACAGCTCTATAAATAGTGCAGGAATCACCTAAGAAAAAAAGAAAAATTCTATGCAGGGTGCAATCAGTATTGACATGCAGGAAGGTGATTAAACTACACAATTTAAATTATTATTTTTGCTGTCATAAATTTACTTCCAGAAGAGGACAGCTATCATCCTAGGCATGACCATGAATCCTAACCAGAGAGGTTGTTGTAGGTGCTTCTTATTTCTGCCAAAATGGAAGTTTGTGAATCTTGAAGTAATCTGATTTTTATTCCCTGAACATCACTTCCACAAATGTTCCGATTGTCTTGGTAAAGAGTGTCTCTTTCAGACACATGTCCATCAGCTTAGAGATGCTGTTTAGTTGATCATTTACACTGCCAAGACTTCTACTGAAACAAAATGCCAGGAATTGTGATTTTTAAGCCTAGTGTTTTAGAAAGAAGGAAGTACCCAGATAAGATTATGGTGACTCTGAAAAAGATATACAGAGGTTTTTTCCTCGTTTACAATAGATGGTCATTCTTTTTATCTCTTGGTGATACTAAGACTTGATCAGCAAATTGTCATGAAATATATGGAGGCACTACTGGGAATCTGTAATACCTTGCTGTCCTTCATGTGGCCTGCTGCAATTTCCTTTTGCTCAGGAATATATAAGATGACTGCCACTCTTCACTGGCTTTTATGTTCTTTGGGCTTTATTAGGTGATAGTTCTCAGGAAAATTAGGACAGATTAATTAAAACTGGAATCTATGTGTGGAACTTCTGTGAAGGTCTTTTGCCTCAAAAGTAAAATTGTTTCAATTTGCTGTCCCTTAGTCTGCCTCTCAGGTTTTGGTACTTCTGAATTGGAACATCCATGTGGAAGTGTAATGCATGTCAGTTTAGTTGTCCTGACTGCATAGTACCAGAAAATAGTTTAGATATAAATATTTTACAGTATATTAAAAAATGTATTTCCTAGTTCTGTTTCAACACCAGGTGTATTGATTCTTATTCTTGAATAAAATTGTCTTTCTTGGTTACCTTAATCATATATAGAAAAATGTTAAGCCAATTTGTATTGAGATTCTGTTTTGCCATAGTCAGAGCACATTCAGAAATAGTTAATCAGTAACAGGTGTCTTGAATTCACTCATGTCCTTTAACTTTCTTGCTGTGCCAATATAGAGAAACTCTTAGGTTGATTATTCGGATTTGATATATGCAATTTTGGTTGAGTAGCTTGAAGTGACATTTCCTTAAATTTTGAGATGTCTTGAGAACCATGCCAGTTAGTAGATTGTCTAGTGAAGGAGAAACTGATTTGGTGTGTATGTAAGTAAGTATATGTAGTATATGTATATGTAAGTATATTTATTTTTTATAAACTGATCTTACGTCAGGAAGTGGCTGCACTATTGTTTCAATGCTGTGAGACATTAGTTTGGGAGAGAGGTGTGTTAATTGCAGGCAGCCAAAACTTTTTATTTATAGTGGCTCTATCCATTTGGCCAAAGTCACAAGGAAAATCCTTGAAGACGGAAGAAAAATTCTTAGAAATGTTTTCTAGACTTTCAGCCTTCTGTATTGCAGGAAACATCAATCAGCAAACAGTTGAAATTTCTTTGTGTGAATGCCTCTGTTAGCTTCTGGACCCAAATTCATTGCTGGAGGTTTAGAAACTTGATGGTTTAATCTACAGAAATTCAGGTACTTGCAGAAGTTGATGGACTGACTTCTTCAATCTGGAAGAAATACTCCATACCAGGTTTATCATCCAGTATGGGAAATGTTAAACCACAGGATTTTTAATACTGAATAAATTCCAACAACAACTTCAGTTAATACCTGCCTTACCATCATCTGGCAGGAATTTGTAAAGATCTGGACCTCTCCACTTATGTTACAGGTGGCAGCCTCGGGAGCTCTGATTTTCCAGGGCATGAGAGAGCTTGGCACTACTGCTGGTTCCATATTTGAATGGATTCCTATGGACCGTTAGACTCAAATTCACCAGGTGCTCACCAAACCTCCCTTCGAGCCTGTCCTGAAGAGTTAAGTGTTCTCTAGTACCATCAAAGTCATCTTCTTTGGTATGGGAAGTGAAGTGAGATAAATGCACTGTCCATCAAAGAACCGTTCCTACATTTCTTGGATAAAATCATCTTGTGAACAAACTCCAGCTACATAAAGACCAAATAAACTTTACATTGAATCTGGGATATCTACTTTCATTTCTGGGACAGCAGAGATTGATTGCCTGTAACTTAAGCAGAGCATTTTCCTTTTACATTAACATACGTGCTTTCCTCCCTACTTCTGCCCCTTTTGACTGTGGTTACTAGAAAAGTTGCAGGCTGCTAAACCAGGTGTTTCAAGTGAAAATCAGTAAAGAAGCAGCAAGAGAGAAAACGCAGACATCTCCCAAAATGCTTATGGCCCATGACATCAGGGATAGAGCTGAAAAATAAAGCTTGTATGAAAAAAATCTAAGACAGCTGGGCCAGTCACATCTTCATTACATTGTTAAATGATCCATTATGGAGACAGGTGTTTCAGGGTGGATTTTTTTTCTTTTGTTGGTTTGGATTTTTAGCAGTTTTTTGTAATAGATATTTAGTATCTTCCAGTTGGTGCTAATTATCCATGCTTTTCTTTTATAATTCTTGTTTTCTGTACTGTTTCTCTTTGCTAATTCCTGGTAATGTCTCCAGATTGGTAGATGTGGCATGTGCATGAAAAAGGACCATTTTGTTCCTTGTCTGTATCTTGACTTTGTATTACACATATCCATCAGTCTGGAAGTTATCTCCCTTCTTTTTACAACTAATAAATCTTATTACTCTTAACAGGTTTGGTTCTTTTGGCATGCCTCTGCCTTATTTCATGAGGAGGAGAGGAAAAACTGTACAGAAACTACTTCTCTTTGATATGGTTGGGATTTATTCTAAAAATGCTTGGTATTGATGGATATGTAGGTTAACAAACATGTAAAACTTAGTAATTTAATATTTAAAGAGTCTTTGTGCTGTTGCCTTTCTTTCTCAACAGTTGGATAGATTCAAAGAGCCTCCGGCATTTGGACCAATGTGTGACTTATTGTGGTCAGATCCTTCAGAAGATTTTGGAAATGAAAATTCACCAGAGCATTTCAGTCATAATACAGTCAGAGGATGCTCATACTTTTATAGGTGAGAGTATGCTATGATGTAGTTGGGTGTTTTAGTACTGACTCTTCCTGTGTATTTCAAGAGAATATCTTTTACTCATGATTTTTTCATTTCACAGCTATCCAGCAGTTTGTGAATTTTTGCAAAATAATAATTTGTTGTCAATCATTAGAGCACATGAAGCACAAGATGCAGGGTGAGTACTTTGTGTCTTTCAAGGAAATAGTCACAGTGTAAAATAAAAATCAGTTGCTTATTTGCTGTAAGATGTAATATAATTTGTTTGGTTTTGCAGTTATAGAATGTACAGGAAAAGTCAAACTACAGGGTTCCCATCTTTAATAACAATTTTTTCAGCGCCTAATTACCTGGATGTCTACAATAATAAAGGTAAGAACTTGTTATTAGTAATTGTATGTAACAATAATATACAATTGTCTAACTAGATAATCTAATATCAACAGCCTTTTCCCAGTTAAGAAACTAAAGGACAGAAAAAAATCTATTAATGGAAGTTACAAAGAAGAGCCATAAATGACAACCTCCTGTAAGAGGAGTGCCTTGAAACATTAAGTGTGGGCAAAGGTTTCCTTTGTGAAAGTTGTTACTATTTAGTACTTGTGATTATATCAGCAGGTGTTACCCAGTCAAGCAAGGTTTCCCTGTGCTTTGAGTTTGCATTCCTCTGCTTGTCTTTAGTGGGCAGGGAAGGTGGTTTCCATGGTGTATCTTGGCATCTGAGCATCTTAATTGTGATGATAATTCCCATAATGGCCATATATGGAAAATCAAGAAAGAGCAAGTGATTAAAATACTGAACACCATTGGGAATATTATTAAGGAGGTATAGAACTAGGGTTCCTTTTCTGTCCATTCTCTGCTAAGATAGAGTTGGACAGGAAAAGAATGTTTTAATTGTGTGGAGAAAGATTTACTAGTCAGAATTACAGAGAAGAGCTTAGCTGTGAATTAGTATTATTCATAGATGAGAATAAAGTTCAACAATAGAAATTAAAAATAAAGCCTGCTGAAATTCAAGTATAATATCAAAGTAAAGTATTTCAAGTATGTGATGAATGAATGATCTCCAAATGTTCAAGTAGTGTTCCTTTGAAACCAACACCTTTTCTCTATCAAATACATTGCATTTTCTTCCACCCACCTATGAAGAACCACCCCCAGCCCCCACCACTTCTCTAGGGTAAATAACTGTACACAGGAAAAGATGAGCTGTTGTTACTTTCACTAACTGCAAAGTAAAGGGAAAGTAAAAATATCTTCAACTGGCTTTTTCAGTTTTTTCACTATCTCTATGGATACTGTGTTCATAGAACCCTTTTTTTCATGAGCTATTCCCAGTCTAATGTAAGTGTAAGTATAGAAAAATGTACTCAACTGCTTGTTTAGCTTTAGAATGCTTCTGTTTTTTTGTCTTTTTCCTTTATTCTTCCTCTTTTCCCTCATTTTCTAGATGTCTGTGGTTTTACTCCAGGCTTGTAGCATGGGAAGACACATGAAGAATAAAACTGAATTTGCGTATACTGAATAGACTGATGTTCTGAGTTAGTTTTGTTAAAGTTACTGAAATTATACTTTTTCAGGACTTTTTAAAATCTGTCTTCATTGTAGACCTAAAGTGGGATAATACAGACCTATATTTACATGTAACAGTACCTTAAAGTGCAACATATGCAGTGAAAATCCGAAGTGCTCCATTAGTTATCTGTCTGCAAATACTGTGAAAGAAAGAGAATGGAATACCTCTGGGATTATTTAGTGTATAGTATAAATAGATCTAAACCAAGCCTGTGACTTTACATTTGTGATACTCACAATTTTTAAACATTCTTTTCAAAATGTCTGCATTTCTTTTTAGCTGCTGTATTAAAATATGAAAACAATGTGATGAATATTCGTCAGTTCAATTGTTCTCCTCATCCTTACTGGCTACCAAATTTTATGGATGTTTTCACATGGTCTTTGCCATTTGTTGGAGAAAAAGGTTAGTAGATGTTATGTGTCAACGAATATCTTTCTTATTTCTCCCAGACTGATGTTGGGAAGATTTTTATTTTTTTAATATATTTACTAATGAGAGATGAATTGTATTATTTTTGTGTTGTTTTCTTCACTTGTTTAAGTCAGGGTAGTTAGAACTGCATCTAATATAGCTAAGATGTTAACAGAAATTATAATTTCCATTGAGGGTGTACATCTGCATTGTCTAAGTAATATCTTTGAACTGCATTTGAAGTTACTATTAAAATTGTTCATATTGTAAAAAATACTAAGTTATATACATGATTAATCCTGTATAGTTATAGGTATAAGTTTATATTGAGATGTTTGTGTAAAATGTTAACTTTCCTATATAGATATAACAGATTGACCTTCATTAAAGATAAGTTTTTCAGTTATAATTTTTCTTGTAAAAAAGATAATTTAGCACAGATCCTCCTTTTTTTTTTCTTTTCCCTCTAGAGATGATAACTCTGAATCTAGGACACTGGGGCCCCAAGTAGTCCTCAGTTGACAAGCAACGAGGTTAGAGGCTATTTGGGTCTGTTTAAAATCCTTCCATGACAGAAACTGCACTTTTCATAAAAAGAGATCTGGAGAGCTCTTTAAATTTCTTTGAAAATTTCTTTTTAATTTAGTTCAAATTTAATTCAAATAAAATAAATTTAAATAAAATTAAAATTTCTTGCCATTATGTATTATGGACATAAAAACCTAAGATTCTAGATTTGCTTATGTTGTCTTTAGTAAGCAGTAAAATGCTAATAGCTTGGACACTTCTTACCATGGTTAACCCACTCAATAATTTTTTTTATGTTTAAATGAAGGGACCTGACATTGGAAAGGAGATTTTGTTTTTATCTCTCTTGTCTGATGATGTAGTAGATGTTTTCAACAGAAAAGGGCTGATACTGTGTATTTTGCTTTTGTTGTGTTGCTCATGATGACATCCAGCAACTTATTAAATAGCGTTTGAGTGTTTCATTGCCCTGCTCTGTGCTTCAGACTGCTGGAGTCATGGCCCTTGTAGATAGCCTTGCCTTTGGACAAATGTATGCTTCCACTTCTGATGAAGGATTTAGTGTCAATATTGTCTGGTCTGCATTGATCAGATCAAAATCACAATAATTTGGCTGGGTTTTTCTTTTACAGTAGAAAGTAACTCTTTTCCAAAAATGAAGAATACAACCATAGCAGATGACAGAGGGATTGTATGAATTAGTCATGAATAAATGTAGGCAGCAGTTTACAGAGTTTTTAAATCAAATGCCTTTTGGATAGGTATCTCAATACTCTGTGTAGAGGAAGGTTTGAATATTTTAAGAAAGAGTCTGATATATGCAGGAAAGATTGAGTGGCAGAATAAGAATATTCCTGGAGAAAAAAAATACACAAACTTGTCTCACAAAGCTCGTATCCACTATGTTTATATTTTTATATATAAACTCCCGTATTTATATTCTAATATTTTTCTGCTTGAGTACTTCTGCTACATGCCTGCAGGTGTCAGGAATAGAATAGCCTTTTCAATTTAAGCCTGAATTTGAGCAGTCAAGATATTTCATATTTAAGTAAAGTCTGCATAAAAACTAGTTCAAATACCTAACCTAATGTAAAACTACTAATTTATAAGAAAAGTCTTCTTATCTAAAAGAAATCCTTGTAAGAGAAAAGTGTTCTTTGTGTTGTTTGATTCTACCTGCTTATTTTTCTGAGCTTTTTAAATTCTGTGACCACTCTCATCAAGAAAATCACTTAATTTGAAATGAGGTTACTGAGAAATGGATGTGGTGTGAGAAGTTCATTCCCTAGAGTTGCTGGTGACTAGCTATATCTTGTGTGCACGGAAGTATTTTAAATTCTACACAGAATGAACTAAGGTTTATTTTTTCCTATACAGTAACAGAAATGTTGGTGAATGTTTTGAGCATTTGCTCTGATGATGAGCTGATGACAGAGGGAGAAGATCAGTTTGACGGTAGGGGTTACTTTAAGATCTGTAAATCATCTTAATGATAATAACTTGTGAACAATAGTTACCTTAGACCTGTGTAATATTGCCTGGCATTTGAAGAAAATGGCCTTCAAATTTTTCTGTAGAAAACAACAATGCTTTTGGCGGGGCAGGGAAGGGAATTGTGTTTGTGATCCAGATGCAGTAAATAGTAACCTTTGCAAATCCTCATATGTGATTTCTATTCAAAACAAACTTTTTGCAAATACTTATATCTGATTTCTATGTAAAACAAACTTTTAGTGGGATATTCTCCAAATGTCTTGGCACTTAAAATTTAAATCATGCTAACTTACTTTGCTAGTATTTAGAATAAATGTATTAAAATACACTAAATTTCTTAATGATTGTTCTTCAATAACAGTTGATGTGGGAGAATGTTAGATACAATATTTTTTATGGCAAAGTACTATAAATGAAGTCTGAAATGCAAGTTTTAGTCTGTGTTTAAAGGGCAACTTGTATATGTACATTGTATTATGTGTATCCATGTAATAGATTATAACATCTTTCTGTCTCTTAAACTGTGATACAGTAGACTGCTAAGAGTTGTTTATAGCATGATGATTAGGAAGCAACATTGCCATGAAGACCTAGCATATCACACTTTGTTTTGTTGGGCATTTTACAGCAGTGCTTAATGTCACACCTAAACGTTTTTCAGACTTCTTTCATTTTGACCAATAACAGAACTGATTTGGTGAATTGTTGATGAGGAAGGAAGAAGGAAACTTCCAGCAGCTGTTGAGGAACTTGAAAAGATCATTTATAAAGATATTAGAGACACAACCTCTTTCTTAATGTTTGATAACTAGTGTGTTCAAATTTGATAGCAGAATAGTGTTGTGCTAAGCAGCTGTGTGTTTTACATTGGAGTGCATTGGTTCTGAGCCACTTCAACTTTGCCACCATTTAGATGGTCCCAGAAACGTGAAAATGTGGAAGAAGTATCAAAAGTGATCCTGCCAACAGTCAATTCCTGGTTTTTATTCAAGTAAACCTACTAAACTGAATATAAAGCAATTGCACCAAGCAGGGTAGGGTGGTATTCTGTGGCATCAGGATTTGTGTTTGCCAGAGTAGTTGCAGTCATCAGTTGATTGCATATGCCCTGTCTGTAGTTTCCTAATTTGAATTATTTTATTCTTCTGTCTCCTTTAACAATTTCTTTGCTTGATGCATCTCTTATGCCACTTAGGTACTGTCTATGCTTTATCTTTCTATGTGGTTGGATTTTTTTTTAACTCTTGACTTTCAAGCTTTCACTTGTTTATCGTCAAATTTTAAAATATTCTTGACAATTCCACTTCTTGTTTGATTAATGCATTTTTAAGTGTTGCAATTTTCCATTTTATTTTTTTCACATTTCTTCTCCATTCCTTCTTTATTACCACTGCCAAGTTAAATATCTTTTTTTTTGTCTCACTCACCTTTTTCTCCATCGTTCACTTCCTTTTTTTCTGGACTCTCCATCTGAAGAGCGACTCATATATGGCAATAAAAAAGGTACAGACCAGACAGAGTAGGAATGTTTTGAAATACGACTTCGCAGAACCTGACAGTCTAAAGTATTAATGAGAGAGAAATATTATGTAGTATTTTATGATTATTAACCAACTTAATGGGAATTTTACAAAGATTTGTGTATTTTGTTATCAGAAGTCATATTTCAAGACATCTGTCTTTCTGTGCATGAATTTTTTTCCTTCTTTCTTCATTCCTTTTTTTGTAGAATTTCATTCTTTTACCTACTTATAAAATCTTATCTTTGATCCTGCATGTGTAGGGAGCTTTCAGTTGTCTGTCTTGCTCTTTAATACTTTCCTCATGAGCTGTTTTTTTAAGGTTGTGCATGGAATGTGTTTATACAATGTTCCAAAACCTGGTTTGTGTAGTACATTTAGTCTTTGTAACTGAGGTGTCAAAAAAAGTACTTTTTGATTCTCTTGTGCTTTTTGGAAGATGGCCGGATACAAATTGTAAAAAAAAAAGCATACTTACTAACTTAAATTCATGGTCTATAACCTGTTTTTCAGAAATCACTGGGTAGATAGTTCTGTACAGAGAAATTTTTTTGCTCTCTGTCTAAATTTGTTGGTTCCAGAGAATATTTCTAATACTTGGGAATGCATTAGATTATAGACATGTTTCCAAAGGTTATGTTCGGAGCATAACATATCAGTGTTTCAGAATTTGTTTCTTGTGCCGGCATTGGGAATGGGAAATGGGAAAGTTCTTTGCCATATCTTCTATAATTTAGGATACAATTAAGACATTCTGCAAGCAGACGCCATCTTATTGTCTTCTCCAAGTACCCAGGATTCTGTGGCCACATGAGTGCAGTGCTGCAGCCTGGAGTAATGCATTTGGCTTTTTGCCATGGCAGTGTTGCTTCTGGAGGGCCAGGACAATGAGAGATCATCTTTAAAAAAACCAACAATTAAAAATACAAACAAACAAACACCAAAGCAACTGTTCTCATTTTAAAGCACAGGGACTAGCACTGCCTCAAGTCTTCCCAGTTGGCATGTCACAGCTTGGCATCAGTGAGGCCTGAAAATTGGTGTAGGTAGAAGGAAAACTGAGGAACTTACAGAGAAATCTTTTATGTCCCCCTTAGCCCTCACCTTTTCAAAGACTCTAAAAGAGTCCCCTTCTCATTCCAGATTCTCAAGTGGCTACTCAAATAGTGTTGTTCAAAGAGAGAAAGTAAAAACTTCTAGAACTTTAAAAGTTAATATTTCGAGGAAATTATTTTTAGTGAAAATTCAATGTTTCTTACTATTCTATTCCAAGTTTTTCCTGAGCCACTTGTTTTTGTCACTTCTTTGGTTTGATGTCTGTTAAAATTGTAACTTTGTCTTAAAAAAACTTTACTCAACAGTTCCTGACTTTTTAGTTTTGTTTATATGGACTGGCAGATATTTGTCATACCCCAAGATTCTTCCATTGTGTTCATTAAAATGTTGTCTCTTGCCCCCTTTTTTTCTTTGTCATCACACCTTTTCTGTCTGTGTGGTTTTGTTGTTGTTTGCCCTTACATGCTTTATCTTTTGCATTTTGTTTGGTTTAGTGTTCAGGATGGGAAGTCTACCCTCTCTTGTACCACAGAAGGCTCTGTATTCTTGCAGCTGTGGTCTGAGAAGTGTGGCTGTTGTGCCCCAGTATCTTTACCTCCACAGGGAAGCCCCATGCTAGTGACCAGGGATGGAAAACAGCTTCTTCAGCTCCCTTTTTGAATGCAAATAGGCGAATTTGTGGACATGTGGTTCTCCTCTGCCCACTTCTGTGGTCCTCTCTTCTACATTCTTGCGATTTCGTTGGCAACTTCTTACTGTGTACCTTTCTTCCAAGACTGAACAACGCTGGTACATGCAAGTTCTGGAATACCTGATAGACCTGTCTGAGCTTCTTCACTCTTGGTCCCCTGTGGTTCAGTTCACAGTCTTACCTTGATGTGATTAATGCTCTTCCTCCCCAGCAGCTGAGGAGAAGTAAGAACTTTGGTTTTGATGCCTCCTCATCTGCCTCTACTGTTTTACTGAAATTGAGGAGTTGGCAAAGGGAAAGTAAGATGAGGGGAAGGATGACTTTTATCTATTGAAACAAGCCAGCTAAACTTAGTGTTGGAGAAAGGTGTCTGTTTTCATGTCAAGGCAGGCAAAGGTGGCTCTCCTTCCCAATCACAGGCCTCCTTTCAGACTTTTGTCTTCACTTTTGTCTGTCCCAAGTCGTAGCACTCTGCCTTGTGGAATGTGCAGTATTTACTCCAGATCTTTGGTATTTGTAGTTTCTGCAAATGATGCAAACCTGAGATGATTTGGAACACAGACTTAAGTGGTAAGGAATGTACCACTGCAATGTTTTGCTTCTTTATTTTCATGGAGTTGTGTTTTGGGTAGCTGACGTAAAACCAAGGAAACTACTCTTTTCTCTTGAACAGCTGTGTAACAAGAAAATCTTTTTTTCCTTTGTGACTTTAGTATCTCTTTGGCTTCTGTACTGGGCTGCTTGTCTACATCTTTACATACACAGATGTTGGTACTAAGAATTTAAAGTGTAGAATTTAGGCAAATGAGTTACGATAGTTACTACACTGTAGTGGTGGTAGTTCAGATGCTTACTAGCTTTAGGAAATCATTGTGAACAATGTAAACTTGTTTGTGCCTATTTTGTGGACACAGGTGATGGTGGGTTTGATGGCATTCTAATTTGAAGTTCATGATTAAGTTCTAATTTGATAATGTTGTGCCCTTAAGTGTTTGGGTACTGACCTGCTGTGAAGAGTACTGAACTTAAACAGTTGTGTTAAATTAAATTTGATGCACTTTAAAACTGACCTTCTAAATACTCTCGAGCTTGAGACTCTTTCTTATTCTATTGAAAGTAGGTACAGCGGCCGCACGGAAAGAAATAATCAGAAACAAAATTCGTGCAATTGGCAAGATGGCAAGAGTCTTCTCTGTTCTCAGGTACTTGCTTGATTTCTGCATTCCTAAACTCCTAAGTAAGGCAGGCATCTCTGTTTCAGGATAATGAATGCCAAACATTTTTCAGGGAGATCACTGTGCATCAGAATCTTGTTTGGCATATTATTGCACAATGTTGATGTTGGAATTTTTGGTTAAAGAGCATTTTTGAGTAATTTTTGAGACATGTTTCAAGAAATTAGAGAACATCATCTTTAGTTTACATGTTGCTTGTCCAGCTGTCAGCTAAGAGTGTTGGAAAGGCAATACCAGGTACAAAGACTGAAATCAAGGGGGTGATGGAGGAGATCAGGTCTGTCTCCAAAAATTTCTGACATACCAGAAACTTGAGGAGTAGAGGGGTTTTGTTTCCAGTTTTTGTTTGTTTCTCTTCAGCTATTTAAAAAATTCCCCATTCTCTTTAAATCTAGAGATTTCATCATCATATTTACCCCAAATGCCTGTTTTTCCACAGACCACAATTAATCAAGTAGGGGTAATTTTTTAAAGTTATTTCCCAAAGTAGAGACACTTACAACAAAATCAGGGATTGTTTTACAGTACTGAGATATGTTCAGTACCTCATGAAGCATTCAGTGCTCATTTCAGAGCTAATGAACCTGCATGTGAATAACTGCTCAGAATTTGGTTCAGATGTAGCCAGCATTTATAAGTCCTGGGCAGAGGAAAGACTGGTATGGAATAGAATTATTCTTTGAATTTGAATTTACATTCAGTCTTGACATACCTAAAACACAGCAAAACGAGGCTCTCCCTTTCCCCAACCCCTATTTTACTTCAGTGCAAGTTTTCATGTAGAGATATTTAAGGTTTTGTTACTGTTCTTTTTCACACCAGGGAGGAGAGTGAAAGTGTGCTGACACTCAAGGGTTTGACTCCCACTGGAATGTTACCTAGTGGAGTGTTGGCTGGAGGACGACAGACCCTGCAAAGTGGTAATGATGTTATGCAACTTGCTGTGCCTCAGATGGACTGGGGCACATCTCACTCTTTTGCTAACACCACACATAATGCATGCAGGGAATTTCTTATGCTTTTCAGTTCTTGTCTTAGCGGCTGATACAAGCATAGTGTTACGTGTTAATCAGGCAATGTGAAATGGATACTTAACCAGGGTATAAAACTAAAAGCCAATTAGTTCAGCAGTGTCAGGCTATGTTCTTCAGACTCTGAGCTTCCTTAGTTTACAATTTTTCAGGTGGGGTGACCTTACAGATCTCGTATTGAGGCATTTAATCATTACAGATACAAAAATGGCAGTGTAATTTTGCAATATTACTTGTCTGCTGTCCATTAAAATGGTTTTATTATGGCCGTGTTAGTATTTTCATTGACAATGTCAAATACTTGTTGATATTAATATTAACAAACAGCTACAGACTGCATAGTTCCATATTACACTCCATTGACAGATTGGAATGTGCTACGTTTTGTACCCTGGTAATTAATGCCAAAGTTTGTTCTCTATGTTGTTTGTCAAATGTTCTATGTATAATTGACCTCCCTGGATTGTCCTTGTAACATGCTGTTTCCTTCCTCTGCAGATGTAGCTGCTTTCTTAGATCTGTCTGTCTCTCTCTAGGTATAGATGTATGTCTGTATAAGTGTTAAAATTAAACCACTATCCCAGACACTTGTCTGTCTCTTGATGTAGAAGCAATGTTGTAGCACCTTGTTTTTGAGGTTTGCTGCATTTGCTGCTGCACATTGTCTGTGCATTTTGAACAATAATGTACTTGAAAAATATTCAATCATTTGTTATAAAATCAGTTGAGAATAAAGGGATTGAATTTAAAACTTGTAAATAAATCAAAATAAAAGGGTGTTACTAAGTGTGCATTTTTTTTTTTGCATGAAAATAAAAAGAACTCTATACAAAATATACCTGTAATCTGGCTCATTGAATATTTTGTGAAAGGTTTTTATTCTTTTTTTAGTTTGTTGAATCATTGGATCTTATTTTTCACAAGGCCCATAATGATTAACTAGGATTAGGGAGAATGCTATGAGCTTGTACTAAATGTGTTAAAAGAATGAAGTCCATGTTTTCTGTTCACAGTGGTGAATAACTAAAATACACCAGTCTGAAACTGGACTTCCTATCAGCAGCATTCTTAACATATTCAAAGACCTTATCAGCCACCTTCAGGCTTTACTAGGAAGTATAAAACTTCTGTATGGGAACACTGATTTTTATAACTATTGAAAGATTGTGATATATGAATACCACTTTTTACACAATCTATTTTCAAAGAGTAGCTGCTTTTCCCATTTCATGATTTAGACTGTTTATGTGAATTCCTTATATTTTCTATGTAGTTTTTTTAAGCCTTTCACTATATTTTATATTAAACTATCAAAGCTGATTTTTAATGGCTTTGAAACAGGAATGTCACATTTTAAATCATTTTTCAGTGGACATATAATGTCTACAAGTAAGTTTATATGTCCGGTGTGTGTATGTGGTTGTTTTGTGAATGTCTATAACAAGAAATGGTGTATGTTTCCTAATCCATTCAACTATTCCAAAAACATATGTTCTAGCTTTAATTTTCTTTGTTTAATAAGAAACTTTATTATGCTTAAAAAATGAGTCTGCATTCCTCTCACTCATTTAACAAATTTTATCCATGTTGCGTTACAAATACCAGAGAGGATCAAACTGACTAGAAAATTTTTTTTATATAAAGCATGTGACTTTCTACCAGTACTGAAAGTGTGAGACATTTGGAAAGTATGCAAAATGCATTCTGGTTTTTTTGGGTGTGGTTTTTTTCTTGACTAGAATTTTTGATGGCAATATTCCTTGATGCACTACATTAATATACCTCATATGTTTTAGTCATGTTGATTGTTCAGAATAAACTGTGCCAACTTTTAGTTCTTAAACTGAAGTAACTTCTTTTTACCAATAAGCATGTTACTTTTTCAATCTTAAAAGAGTAGTTTTCAAATTATAATGTTCAATTGCAAAGGTAGAAGTAAACCAAAAATAAAATAAAATTTCGCTAACTGACAATTTTCTAAATCGTTGTAATATCAGAGAATTTATATTGACAAAAATATGGTCACTGATAGTACAGTAGGATTTCTTACTACAAATATTTAATTACTCTTTGAAGTGTTTTGTACTATGTTGATCAGTATACTATCAGTAAGTTAATCTAGTCTAGTCTTGCAAAAATAAAAGGACATAATATTAATTGAAATAATTTTTTTTATTCTGTTCTTTTGTTTTCTTAAAGATACACAGAATTGACCAGTATGCCATAGGTTTTCCTGGTTTCAGTCTTAAAAATGCTCGTTTTTCAATGGCACATTGAGGAAAGGTCTAGTTACACTGATCGCTATTAAATCTATAAGCAGCTTTGAAAGTTAGAAGAAATTGGAGTGTGTATCTACATTTCTCTAGAGAGCTGGGCTAAAATTGTTTTATCAGGACAAATAGATACACACATATATGCAGTTTTTGCATATATACCTATTATAGCTCTTAATGTCAGTAACACTTTTCATACTGGATCTTTGCAAATGCCACTGTTGTGTCAGGACTTTGTTGAGCCCAGCTGCTGTGTTTGTGAGCTGCTGGCCCTTGTCCTCCTCCTCCTTGGAGGTGGCTTTGCCGTCCCACCCGGGACAGATCCTCACTGCAGCACAGAGCAGCCTGGGGGCAATGGCAAATGCAGACTGTAGCGAAGGGCTAAACAAAGACAAGTCTGTTCAAAAAGATCCTTCTGGAAAAAAATGCAAGCCTACATCCTGTGGGAGAAGTCAATGTATGATTTTTTTTAAAAAACGAATCGTAGCTTACTTGTGGATAGCTTTAATGTGTTAGTATAAGAAACTGCTTTGGGAAATCATGGCCTTTGTATATTCCTAAATTTTTTTAAATGTAAATTGTATTTTATTATTTTGTTGCTTGCATTATAGTAGCTGAAATACTAAAGACCATATTAAGTACTGTTATTTCAAATAACATTTCCTAGTGACTTATTTTGTGAAACTGAATTCAATAAAATTAGCTTCCAAACGGAGCCAACATCTGATAAAAAATGACAAAACACCTAATGCTTTATTCAGCAACATACTAAACACAAGTCTAAATTAAAAACTGTAAGTACTTCCATGAACTTCAGTTGAACTACTGCCCTGCTGTAGTCAGAAAGCAGTTAAGATAGTTTTTTGGGTTTATGTTGAAAATTGGCAAGGATTTTCTATCACATCCATCCCTTAAGTAAAACAAGGGAATTTGTTTTAATCCTGAAATTAAGGATGGAAATGCCATTGAAACCGGTTGCTTAAAATCAGCTCTCTAGTGAGAATTTTCAGAGCAAAGACTTCAGAATTACCTGTTAATATGATCCAGTATTTATTTGAGGTTTATCAAAGTCTACAAAGACTAGAGTTTTAATTTAGATATACCTGCAAAAAAGAATCCAACAAAATGATTTTCCAAATTAAGTCTGTAGAGGTTTTTTAAAGTGCTTGTATTTTCCAGTCAGTTTGATGTCAAGTTGAAAATTATCTTTTTCTTAACTGTGATGTATATTCCAAAGTCTGTTTGGAATAGTAGTACTACAGTAGAGTGAACTAGGAGTAAATTTTGAAATTTGTATTTATGACCAAGCTACATAATTTGCAGAGATAAATCAGTATTCGTGATCTTTTCAGGAAAAGATTGAAAACAAAGACTCCACAGGTAACAGGAAATGGTGGAAAGAGGTGGTTTTTTTATGTAGTTTTGCAAATTGATTATAGTTTGAAAGTATGTATTTGGTGACTTTCTAAAACAATTCTTAATTTGGAAATAGAGGAAATTTCTTTCCCTTAACGTAAACATAAATAACCATCAATTCAAATGGCTTTTTGATTTAATTCTGGAATTGCCCTTGTCTCTGTAGGTTGCTGAAATGTTTTTGCTTTTTTTCCATTTTTTGTTCCATGGAAATTGCAGTATATGAAATTCAAAATGCTGCATTTTCCTTAAATATTTAATATTATTTTATGAAATAAAATAGTATTTATTGGATACTTACTTAATGCAAGTATCCAATTCTTTTTAGGCTTTCTCACTGAAAATTAGAATCTTAGGCAACAGTGAGCTTAAAACATAGTGTAGGCAATTCATACATAACATAGTGTAGGCATAGAGTAGGTGATTGGTGTTGGATAGGAAATGAGAAGTAATAAACTTAAATCTCTTTAAAGAATTCTGTTCTGATCTAATGCCCTATTTTCTTATAGAGCTATTTTCTCCAGCCCTTGCTTGAATACTCTGGTATGATTTTTGTTGTTAACAGTATGTATGAAGCACTACCCAAGTAGGTTTACCACAACGTAAGCTACTTTTAGTTAATATTTCTGAAATTGTGGTATTAGAGGCATGGCAAACAGTAGGGGAGATAAAAAGTTGTTACCAGGATTGACATAGTTCAGTTTGTAATAATAATAACTTGATGTTAAAGCTTTGCCTTGTAGAGCTAAAACTATAAGGAAAGATCTTACACATAAGAAATCACAGCAGATGTTACAGTTAGTTAGAAAAACAGCTAGTGAGCTAGATGGTTTTCATATTCACATTAATTCACCCACTAAGACTATGTTAAATCCAGACCTCTTCCTGCTGTAGACTTCGTTGTTGATTCAACTAAATGACTTACAAGACTTAGTAAATATGACTTGCTAAATTTCTTTTATGACTTAAATTTCACATTTCAGTTCTCAGAGATGCCAATTTTAGCTTAAAATATTGTGAGAAATTGAAGTACTAGTTAAACTTCAGAGAACTAATGATAAAGATAATTTCTTATTATTAGAATGCTGGTAGTGCTATTTTTATACTCTCCTTCCTGGCAATTTAATGAAGCTCACTAATGCATTTTAATCTTCAGAAACAGTCTCAAATAGAATTTTAGTATTTTTTTAAACCATACCACAACTTTAGCATCAGTTGAAGTTTTCTGGTGCTGTCCTAAAAAAGCCAAAACAAAAAACACAACCAAAACTTTGAGAAATGTATAGTTAATAACATCAGTTAATTAATGTTACTTTGACAAATTTTTAGTTGATAAATTGTATTAGTTAAAATTTAGGAAAAGTTTCACTTAGACTTAAAAACAACCCCTCAAAAACTTAATTGTCATTTTAACTAATTGTAATCTAATCTGGCGTAGCATACTATATTAAATTGATCATTGCCTTTTCTGCTATGCGATATTACACTCTTCATCTTTCTCATTCATTTTGCATGCATCTGCTCACTTCTGTACAGCCACTGTAGAGGCAATTGAGGCTGAAAAAGGTATGATCAGAGTCTTTGCCCTTGGCAGAGATCTGTGGTGTCTGGGAGGGAATTCAAAAATACTCTGTGTGGGTGTGTTTTATTTTCAACTTGCACAAGCAGAGATGAATCAACTGCATTGATTCATCCATTTTACATGTAACATTCATTTCTGGCTTTAGGATAATGATTATCTTTAATATTTTAGGGAAATTCTTGGGGTTTTTTGGTCTCTTTTTGTTTGTTTTTTTACAAAATATGCTGTAGGTTTTTGTATAATAGCATGTTGTGATATGTGGTGTTGTCTTGAAGTTCTTAAGAATAGAAGTGTTTAGTGTTTTTTTTCTGCACTCAACTGAAGATTTTGTGTGATTGTGGGGAGGGGATGTTATATGTGGAAGGAGGGTTGTTTATGCATGCTTTTTCTCATAAAATCTATTAATGGCTTTGGACATTTTTTTTTAAACTTTCTGTGATATCTGGTAGTGCAAGATGAATAACTTTTTTTCTGTAGATTTTGAATATAATTTATTGTTCAGATTTATTTTTAGTATTTATGAGGCATTAAATTCAATGAATTATCAATGCTTCTGTGCTAAATAAGTAGTATATGCAGTATATACGTCCTCTGTTAGTGGTATTGAGCAAAAAGCCATCAAATTATTTGGTCCAGAGTATTCAACTTCAGATTGTTTCTTTTCAGAGAGACTTTAGTTTCTTCTTGCTCAGAATTCAATGAAGTGAATGACAAACAGCATAGCAGTTGAGTGAGCTGCCTTTGGGGGTTTTCAGATTTAGTTGCAAAGCACCATTTAATGAATGTATTCTTTGTTTTTTTAATTAAGGAAGTCAGATCTCCAAAAATATAAACAAGTGCCATATTCTGTTCTCACACACACCTGCAAGAGGTCCTGTTGTTGTGAGTGGAAACCTGTACTTAAATCTCCAAAGAATTATTTCATCCCAAAGACTTCAGTCTTATTATGTGGTCAGCCATTTTCAGGTGTAAATTCAACTACAGACCTCATTCATCAAAATAATCAGTAGCAAAATGATACCTTTTTTCTATATTTACTTTAAATACCTCTGTATTTAAATGATACCATTGTTGAACCACAGTCCTAACTTGGTGATTGTGGTTGTGTCCATTTCCATCATCCACATGATTAGCACAGTGTGAACCACATCCTGCAGTTTTGCCTGCATGAAAACTGCATTGGTGCGTGTGCAGGACGTAAATCTGCTACTACTTTTGTAACCCTTTGCTGCTTTGCCTCCACTGCACTTGCTGTGCTGCTTAGATCTTACTGACATTGCCCTGAAGAGAAGGGGGATGTTAAGATTAGCCTGATGAGCTGGGCAGCAAAAGCACAGCGGCGATAGCTGGCCCCACCAGGGTCACGCAGAAGCAATCAAGTGGGCTTAAACCCCTTGATTCCTACTCGCAGAATATTTGCCACTCTTTGTTCTTTTTGTAAGGAACTGAAATCATGATTGCTGTTAACAGTTCAGGAAAGCAGGTTAGAGAATCTTTTAGCAATACAGTTGCAGGGCCATACGTTTCTTTGGCTGATTTTTTACCTTTTTTTAAACATCATTTGTTAGAAAAAGTATATGCTTTCAACTTATTTTTCCATTACTGACATATCAAATTTGCATTTTGTTAAGCAATACGAGGATTCTCTCCGCAACATAAAATCTGCAGTTTTGAAGAAGCAAAAGGTTTGGATAGGATCAATGAGAGAATGCCACCAAGAAAAGATGCTCTTCAGCAAGATGGTATTAATACTATAAACACAGCAAATGCCAATGGAAACAATGGAACTGGCAACAACAATGCACAGTGACCACATCAGCTTCTGGTTTACTCACTCATGTCCTGCCTGAGAATTCCTAGATTACTGCTTTTTGATGTGACAACAAATGAAATAGGGGGATCACTTGAAGAGACTACTTAATACGAGGTGGAAAACCATCTGACTTGATCCCAGTGAAGAGAGACCATCATGCTTTTGAGACGACAGCCCCTCTCTTACACGGTGACCCAACCTCCTGAGAGCGTGTGCCTCACCCTTTCACACCAACATCCATCACTGGCTGCTGCAGCTTTGGAAGAGATCTGGGCAAAGAATTGGGCTGTTCTCACTAAAGCACACCTAGACTAGCATCTTACGCTTATCGTTGTCAACACTTTTAAGTTTACAAATGGGATTTTTCTTTCAGTAGAGGTAGTCCGTTTGTTTGTTTGTTTGTTTGTTTTTAAATCAGACTTTCAAATACAGCCCTAAGAGCTAACTATTTATTAATGGACGTTGGTTTCATGATACGTCTTTAAAATTATAGATTAGAATGGTCTTAAAATACCTGAGGCTGCAAAAACTGTATTTTAAATAACAGAAAAAATGCCAAAAAAATTTCAGTTGGTCATTCTGTAAAATGCTGACCTCAGGTTTACTCCTTAGATGTTGCTAATTCTATATTGTATTCACTGTATTTTTTAGTTACAGCTTATCAGAAGATTTCTATGTAGGAATGTTTATTACTTGAACACAGATTTAAAAAAGTATTTAATTTAGAAACTTTTTTGCCCAGCTTTTTCAAGACTTTTCCCCACCTTGAACTTAAAAAAAATTATATATACTAATTTTAAAAGTAAGAAAAATATGGAAGTGTTAATTTTAAGGTACTTTTAATTGAACTTTGTACATTGTTTAAGTAAATTTTGATTCATATGAAGTCTGTAAAGCTTGGCATTGTATTTTGTGTATGCATGTTTTCATTTTGCAAATATTTAATATATAGACCTATGATGTACATCTATAGGTTTCCTAGATGTTATGGGTACTTTTAGTTTATCGTGAGTATTACGGTTGCATAAATAGCTAATAATCACTGGGCTGAATAGCTGCAAGCTTTTTATTATTTTTAAATCTGTAAAGGAAACTGAACCTGTATCGGACATACTTTTTGTTTAAGCAAAGCAGCGCGTAAGCAATTGCTCTGTTCAACTGCTAAGGCATTAGTGAAAGTGTAAACTTGAGACTGCATGTATTTTGGTATCTACAGGACTGCTTGGTTAAAATAAAAATTGAAGCCCTGTGCTAATTTGTTCACAAATAATGGACTGTACTGATTGCCAGTGTACTTTGTTATATATTTTGACATTTGCTACATGTCCTTCTCATCCCCTGGAACACAACTTGAAACTTATGTCACTAGAGTTCATCTCTTTTTTGGTTTGGGGTTTGTTTTGGTTTTGATTTTTTTTAAATTTTTTGTTTTGTTTGCCATAAAGTACAATCTGTACATACCCCTAAGTTGGAAATTTTATGCATGTTCTGAACTATTCAAGTATTTTATAAACGGTAGCACACAATAAATTTTGTGCATGGGCTGCGGCTCCTATCACTGTGTATTGGTTTTATTTGGCATACATAGGTCTAATCTGACCTTGAAAATTGTTTAGAAATAGTCTTCAATATTTAAGCTATTAAAAAAAATAGCATAAAAGGTCAGATTTAGCTTGCAGAGAACTAGTTGAATGTAAACACTATTAATTTATATTTAATTCCTGCTGCTTTCTTTTTGCTTCTGAGTTCTCTCAGATACTTTGTGTGTGGTAAACCAGACATCCACTTTTGGTTTGTACAGCCTTGTCAGAGCAGGGTTAGTGGACTCTAGAAAGACTCTTAGGCATAGCTATGTTTCATATGTTGGTTTGGACTAAACATTCAGCTACTGAAGTTTGGGCAGCTTTTTGGGCATAGGGGGGAAATAGTGTGTTTTGGCAGTCCGTACAGACAGACAAATTAGTCTTTTGGAATATTCTTTTTAAACTAAGGACAAGCTGCTGAACAGGATGAGAATTAAGATAAGTGAGACACTGTTGGTAAGAGAGTTTTAATATTTAACTTTACTTTATTGCAGATGCATTCTAATTGGAAACTCTTCCCAGAGTTTGAGTGCAGAAGATCAACTTAAAAATGGTAAGTTTTTTGGCTTTTTTATGAAGCACTCCCATGCCTGCGATCTGTACAGTCTGCATATAGTGTCGTATTAGAGCAGAACAGACACCTATTACGAAGTATGACTGAAATGTTATGATGAACATGGTGATGGTACCTTTCTCCTTGTAAGTGCTAGTGGAAAATGTCTCAACCTCAGAAGGAAGTGTTTGTCCTGATTTGATACTCAGATCTTGGCTGTGATGAGGATTTTGAGTAGCTGGAATTGCATATATGAAGAAAATACAGATGCAGTCTTTGGAAAGACCTCACTGTAATGGGAGAGAACTGGTTCTGATACTTGCATGGCAGTCAGTGCCCAGCAGCAACGATGGTCACTTCTGTGAGGATTCCCTGGCAGCATCCATTTTGCTGCTTTAAGAACTCCCTTACAGTATCCATTGTCTAGTATTTTTTGCCAGATACGAAGGCAGATCTGCCATAAAGGAAAATTCACTGGGTAGTTGTTGGCCTGATTTCTCATGCTGTGTTTCTCCTGTCACCCATTAGGCAAGTGGTCAGGTAACAGGGTTGCGTCTAGGGGTGTTCCTGTTTGCAAAGCAGGCACTCATTTTTTACTACTGTGTTTCTGTAAGGTGGAGTCTGGAGCCGTCTCTAATTCTTATATTGTTTGGGAGAAGAAATTATATCATTACTCCCAGAAAACTGTAAGTAGTTTGCGTTACTTGTTCTATGCTTTCAGCATTTTAAGGAGGGGAAGAAAAAGAAGTCACCTATACGTCCTTAGTCTGTTCCTGGGTGGAGAGGGGAGAAGGCGTGGCTTTGACAGCCAAAGGAGACAGGCAGCAAAAGGTGGGAGAGGCGTGACAAGGTCCCTGGTTTGGGCTGGAGTGATCAGTGCTGCCCTGCCTTGCCTTGGGCTCAGCAGGCACATGTGGGTCACTTCTTCCTTGAGTAGATGAGTGGGACCAGCACCTGTGGTGTGCTTACCTGGAGGGCACCAGCAACGAATATTCAGAGGAGGGTTGGCATCTCTGACTGCTCCAAGGAGTGTGCTTTGGTGGAACTGAGAAGCAAAAGTACAGACCATGCTGGGCCAGGTTTTGTGGGGTTATTTTCCGGCAGGGACTTGTGCTGTCAGGGAACGTGCTGCCATTTGCTGAGCCAAACAGGGAAGAGCAGCCATGTTCACAACCTACCTGTATCCAGTTCAATGGCAAACACATTCACCTCCTAAAATTATAGTGTGAAACAACAGCTTTCCTTTCAAAGCTTATTGAATTTAGTTGTGAAATGGAAAAACTGCCCTAGTCTCGTATCTTGAATTGTGAAGATTGGCCTCCTTGCAAAAAGCCCAAGTTAGGATTGAGGATGTTTTTCTCTTAGAAAGGAGGTGTCTTCTGGTGCGAGTCTGAATGCTTTTGGAGGGAAGACTCTCGTAACAGCTTGCTTTTTTTCCTAATGTTTAATCTGAAAGCACTATTACGTAAGTTACATAGAAAATTAAGGCTTTTTCAGAGGCAGGATAGACAGTATGTGTTCAGTCTTTCCTTGCCTGCTTTTTGCTACAGTTTCATTGTCAATCATCGAACTCTTGATATCCATTTAACAATGCCATATAACAGGTAAATGTTTTACATTCACATAGAATAGAACAAAGAACTCTATTCACCTGTTCATTTTGTAGTGATAGTATGTATGAGCCAGATTTAATCAATATTCTGTTTTGAATGACAACGGAAGTGGTAGGGATTTTCAGTCACATAAAAAGATACAAATGCACTAATATGTTTTAATTATTAAGTGTTAAGGTGCTTCATGTGGAAGGAAGTTTGAGAACAAAGAAATGAGAACCAAAGCTTATAAGAATCTCAGTCAAATTTGGAAAGCTGTTGACAGATTTGTATCTGTATACACACGTGTATATCTCAGTGGATACTTGCACCAAGGATGACCAAAGTAGTGCAGAGTGAAATGTCTTCTAGTCTCTCCAAATTAACTTCCATCTCTTTTGTATTTGAAATAATTAATCTGACCCAGCCAAACTGTATTTCACAGTATCAGAAAAAGGTTATAGTCTAAAGTCAGATTTAGGTTGCAGACCACTGATATAAGTAAAATACATAAGCTTTTTTGGTATGATACACTTGATAATCTGCTGTTGCTCTGCAAAAACCTCTGTGTTCATGCTGTGCAGAGTGAAAGGTTTTTCATATTGGAACCAGCTCTACCAGCCCTAGTGATTTTTGTCTGAGAGATATGAGAAATAGGTTTTTGCTTTTTTTGTGAGGGTGTCCTGTAATACAATTGTTACTTGCTAAAACATTGCTGAGGGAACAGACTGCTTATTACTGCTGGACTTGAAGCTTCTCTTAAATTTATGGCTGGGGACAAATTCACTGTAGCTTTCTAAAAAAACCTAATGTGCTGTTCAGAGTTATTCTCTTTAAATCCTTTGAAAACATCCCACATAGTCATTTATATTGTGTAGGTCACAACTGCTTTGGGTTGGATTTACAGGTTAGCATTAAATAAATACTTTTTCACTGTCTGGTCAGTTGCTGTATAACCTACTCCTTTACAAAGGAGAGACAAATCAGACCCAAGATGATTTCTCCTTTCCATTGCTGCCTTAAGCATAATGGTAACTAGCCACTAATTTAAGGAATTTAATAGGGGATGTACAGTCAGATTTTGCCAAGGCCCCTAAACTGTCAGTATATTCTGACTTAAACTGAGCACTTGCATGTTTTTCAACATTAGGATGGAAAGACCTTAAAAGGGGATGGGGTGTAAAATGCTTTACATCACAGCCTCAGGCTTTGTTTGTCTTCCACAGTAAGCTCAGCAGTTTAGGTATTTCAGCAAACTAGTTGAGTGCTGGAGGTTCATTTGGCTGAAACAGTTGACTCCCACAGAGACTCATGCAGGAGTCCAGTAGAAGGGAAGTGGTTTTGTCTGGGTCAAAAAGACTAAGGCTTAGGGTCTAATAGACAATATATATCTTTTATTATACAATGATGAATATTATGTGCTGTAAATTAAGGCATTTTAAGTGCAAAAAGCTTAAGGAATCATCAAGAAGGCGCATTTGATTATGTAACCTTTAAAATTACTCTTTCACAAGGATAGTTGGTATCTACTCAAAGCATGTGTCATGTCCTTTAGTTTGTTTCAAAAAAAAACACAAACCAAAAAACCAGATTATCCTCTTCTATTGCCCAACAATTGCCAGCAGCAACTGCCGGTAATCACCGCTTGTATCACTTGCTATCATTGTAGCCAGTGTCTTCTGATACATCTGTGTGAACATCTGTTTAATTTGCACAAGGTCAATCTGTGCAAAGACAAAAAAAAAAGCAGAAAACTTAACCACAGTGTATGATTTAAATCCTAGACAGTCAACCCACATCTCCTCCCTTGCGAACTAGCGAACACATGCCAAGGGTGAGATGTGCAATGATTAACCCTGTGCAGTGGACAAGCCAGCTGGTCCCTTGGAGGACAGAGGAGCAGCTCCCAAAGCAGAGCCCAGCAGTTGTTCCATGCTTTGTGAGGACTGTGCTATCCTAACTCTCAACAGGTGAACTTCTCACCTGGAGGTGCTCACTTGCTACATTAATGGGAAATAACCATTAAAAAGGAAAACAAGCAGTTACTACTATCTTGCCAGAGTACATTACTAGTGAAAGCTGGCTTTAAAACTAATTAACACATTAATCTGATTGTGAGCCCCATAAAAGCTTCATGCAGTACATGTTTTTACAGCTGTGAAAGGAGGACTAAGTGACAAGCTGGTTTAGGTAGATGGCTTTCTGCTGCATGTGACTTGTACACAGGAGAAAATTTCTTACCTCACTGCGAGTGACTACAATTCTGATGAGGGTAGAATCATCTGTGCCAGCTCCTTTCATAGAATAATAAAGTCTTTCTGCAAAAAAGGCTGGGCGATTTAAAGCACATTGCACTGCAATAAAGTATATCGTTAGGATTAGTTCCAGTATTGTATCCTGTGTAGTGATACCTGGCATTAACTCAGGATTTTTGCTGTAGACAGCTAGAGGTTGGTATTAGTGAAGGTCCAATTACTGTGAATAACAGGACCTGTTTATAAAGCTAATAAGCTTATTTTCAAGTTGACCAAGTGAGTTATTCCTTCACACAAAAACATATGGTTATTAGCAGTTAACTCCTCTAGCAGTGCTTTTCAAAGCTCTCTGAAATCTTAATTCTCAAACAGGTAATTCAAAAACAGGTCTTCTCCTTGGATAGCTGGTATTTTACTGATATTAATTTACAAGATATTTTACTCATGTTACATTGCTAGACTCTCACTAAGAAAAGTACAAAGGTAGAAGGCTGTCTAGTAGTTCTGTAACTCTTGTTGTTGCAGTGTGTGTCTTGTTTCAGGTAGATTGTTCACGCTCAGAGATGAGCCATTGTTCATCCACCTTATTCTCAGACCTGAATTTTTCACATTACACTCTGAATAGAATATACTCTGGGAAGTTTTTGCTTATCCAATATGGCTACTGAATTGCTGTCATTTTGGTATGCACTGATACAACTGGTGTCTCTCAATTTACTACTAAATATTACTGATTTTCACTATCAGTTAATTGTGCTGAATTGTGTTTGAGCTGCTTTACTGTAACAGTAAAGTCAGTAGGAAAAAGTGAATTCAAAATGGCATCTTCTATTTTGCTGATCTTTTTGGGGTAGATGGTGGTGGGGAAGGGGGTGGAAAAGGAACTGTGCCTTCAGTAGGTTCCTGTTGGCTCTGAGGTTATCTGTGTGGGTTGCTCAGCTGGCTCTGCTGAAGAGCTGCACACCCAGTCATGGCCCTGTGACACTGGTACATCCTTTTGCAGAACTCTGAATTATAGAGCTACAAGCACTAACCAGTGACCCTTGGTTCTGTGCACTTGCCTGCCTACCCAGAGAAGTGACAAGTAGTTTCTCTGTGGCCTTTTCTTATTTGAAACTTACTTCTTCATGGTGAATGCATATTTTCTTCATTTAAGTGCAAGATGAATCATTTGAATAATTGAAGCTACTTCTGTGCTAGCAGAGTCTCTGTTTGTGTGATCATTTGCCATATGGTCACTGCTGAATTGGATTCTTCTTTGATTACATTAGGTTTAATTCCTAAAGGATAAGGGGGAGGGAAGAACATATAACTTACCAATAGTCTTCAAACCACGTTCCACATTTCCAGAAAATTCTCGGTCAATGCTGCTTAATAAATCACGATTAGCAATCTACAAATAAATGAGATTAATATGTGAATGATGAAATGCAGTAACAACTGGAACCTTAATTTAAAACACATTGACCAAGCTTATTTGAAATCCGTGAAGAACTCCTACCCTGGAGTATGCCTCAACTGTTGCTTTCAGTTGGGGAAAACTTCTGCTTGCCAGAACCATATTAAAGCAAGATTCATCAGTCCCAAGTCTTCCTTCACCTGCTTGGTACAGACGCTGAGCATCTTCTTGAGCTTTTTGATAATCCACAGTTTGATTCTCATCACGATTACCCTTAATGCAAAGACAACAGATTTCAAATAAAATTTCACAAAGAAGGCTATGCTTTAACTGCTTGCAGTGTACATAGACCCCAAGCATTTATCTTTAAAGCTTGAAGCAGAAATAGTTTGAAATACATTACATTGCTTTAAAACTTCTCTTTGGTTTAGTATTCTTTATAGGAAACAAATACAAAAGTGGCGCAGAACCCTATCTGCTTTAGGACGCGCTTTAAATTGCAGATACACTGATTCAGATAACTTCACCCTACAAAGCATCTCATAGTTCTAATTAAATACTGTACTTAATTCTCTATTTTACTTAATAAAGTACGCTTTCTCTTGATTTGTTTCTAGGCTTCAAGTTGCAAAGACTCTTCCCAAACAAACTAATGAATTATCTTACTGAATATGCACACCTGAAATATCTCAGGTTTCCCTCCTATTTTATTTAGAAGTTGCTTATTTCAAGTAAGAGTGTCTCCAGAAGCACTTACTACAACTTGTGTCAGTAGAGCTTATATAGCATTTTATGTGCTTTGTTGGTTTTTTGGTTTTCTGCTGCCCAGTGCATGGATGGATACTGCTAAACATACTGGCTGACTAGGCTGAATAAATTCTCTCAAATACTGTTGTATCTGTAGTGGCTAATATACTATTTAAATGATGTGATTGTCAGTTATTGTAAACTACTGGATTTATCAAAATAAAAATTAGCAGCATGAGCTTCTCCAGGTTTGCTTTCTTCTGGATTTTGACTCTTAACCAAATATGTAGAGCATAGCTGAACTCTTACAAAGGTAGAAGCCAATGAGATAGAGAAGTGTCATAGAAATTCTAACAGAAATAGGCAAATTGATCAGAGAACTGTGGGAAGTTGCATTAGTTATATATTTCTTCCTAAATATGGGTAACTGCAAGTTACTATTCTTCAACACAAAATGAGCCCTAGTAAATGATATGGGATAAACAAGCTCCAGTGGTCACCCAAATTCAGCAGCAGCACTCTCCCTAACTCTGCTGATGCAAAGGGAAGGCAGGCTATGGGGTAACTTGGGAGGGCTGCCCAAGTTACATTTTGCCCTGTGGCACATCTTACATTGTTTGTAGGGATTCTTACAGGCCTTCTACATACCACAGACGTTATCCAATCAGTTTCACCCAGATTACTTCGTTAACATAGGCAAAAAATAAAAACCATCTGGCTCTAAAAGCAGTGCAGAGCACTGCTTTAGGGAACCACTTGGTTGCATCTGTACAATGTTTCCACTTAAGTTCTGATATTAATTGAGGGTGCTAAATTAGGTCACACAATTAATCATGGATTTTTAGATAAGAAGCATCTTTTCAGGAGGGATTGAAATGTCACATCTTAGGGAATAGATTAATGACCATGGGCTAATTTCTTAAAAACCTGCATCTTGCCAAGCATACACAGGCTATTCCTGGAGCCATTATGACTACACGCATCAGACTGTATACTGTTATCTTATTTTAAAAAAATAATTAAAGCTCACTTGACACATGGATATAAGTAATCGTTCAAAGTGTCCTGAAGTGTCCGATCTGATGTCTTCTTCAATGTCCCTTCCAAATTCTGATTTATAGCAGTTCACTATTTCGCGAATTTCCTGGTTTGTCCTTGTGCAAAGGATCTCAATCAAGACACTCTCCTGAGTGCCTGCTCCCTGTAGGCAGAGAAAACAAAGGCATAACTACAGAGCACTACCTATGCAGTTTTCTTCAGCTGTGAAATAACACCAGTCATCTGGTATTTCAAAATTTAATACAATCGACACGGTAAGAACAGAATCCTTGCAGTGTGAAAGCACAAGTCTGCTGTATACTTAAAATGGAATGAAGATTCCTCAAACATGCCATTCTGCACCAGTTCAGAGAAACATCCCAAAACTATACATCCACATCAGTGACACTGGCCAAAGTTAACTGGAAAATGGTTTAGGAAGAAAATTCTTTGGCAACCTTAATCTAGAAACTTACTGAAGGAAGGTAAAGCCTTATGATAATCATTAAAGTCAAAGATACACATGTCAATTCTATTTTGGTCAGTACACAAGTGTGTTTCTTATCCAAATGCGGCCGCTTCCTCAATGTGGAACTTTTCATAGATGCTTCCCTCTCCCCAGAATAAAAGTTAATTGTGATTTTTGTGTATAGGGGATTTTACTGGCATGGTCATCTCAATTCAGGCAAGGATTAGATAGGAGAGGGGATGTATGTGAGGCTTCCAGGTAATCTTATATTTTGAATTTTTGAAAATGGTCAAGTGGCTATTCCCCATTAAAGGCAGATCTTCATTTAAGCTCCACATTCTTTAGAAGGTATGCATTCATGCATGGGTTGAGTTACTCATTTCCACTATCGGCCACCTGCTAGCTGCTGCAGCTCAAGCAAGACATTTCAGTAAACTGGATGTACCAGTTTACCTGAGTTAAAAGTTTAAACAAACTAGCTCACCTAATCTCTAAATGCTGTCTTTATACTTGAACAGATACATCTGTTAGAAGTATAGATATATCCATCATCTGACCTTAAGAAATTATTTTTTCATTGTCTTTTTGGGGGATAAAAAGGGATAATCCAAAAATACCTTTCAGTAACAAAGGTTCATTCCTGGTAAGGAAAGGTATGTACCTTTAAGTTTAAACAGTGGTTATGGTTTTAACAGCACCCTGTTAGGTTTTTAGGTTCTAGCAAAAATTATGCCCAAGTGGTAGAGAACAAGGTTCTGTCCTGCAGCCTTTCCTCCCCTACTGAATGGAAATCTGCCCTGAAATTGGCTAATCCTGCAGAAATCATCTGAAGTGGAGGATGCAGCAGAAAAGGATTTTAAGCCCTGCAGTTCCAGGATTTGTTTGGCACTAGCAGATTTTTCAATGATGCTGGGACCAGGTATTCTTAGATGAGCATTTTAAGATCATTTTAAACTGTTTCCTTCACAGGAATACCATACCTTCATTGCATGACGTAAACTCCAGGCATCATAGTAGGTACTAGGCATGAAGAGTGCTAAAATCAATTCTTCCACATTACCACTTAACTCAGACTTCAGATCTTTAATTAAATCCTGTTCAATTACAAACACAAAAAGGGCTTTGCAGATTGTTAGGCATATCTAGATTATATACCAAAGAAAGATCAAACTAGAACTTACTTCTATGACTTACTTCTACCTTTCTACCTTTGTGCTGTTTTTCCTGTAAAGCTTTGTTTTATTTCTTACAAAGATCTTCCCTCTGTCCAAAACTCTGACAGCTCAGCTCTTCTCCATTATCTCCTCACTATTTAAGACCTAGTTAGGTCCTGAAAAATGCCAGAACTACAAAATTTCACTTTAAGTTGCAAAAATGACAGAGGGAAGAAATTAAATTAACCTGGACTTTCATTTACTATCCAATCCTCAATCAGTTTCTCAGTTTGTTTCTTGGGAAGAAGATTTCAGTGCTGGTTTGTGTGCATAAAAAACTCAGTAGTTCCAGACACTAATACAAGAGCAGTTTAAGCTTGATTATTTTCTATGAAGCATTAAAGAAGCAGAGAAGCTTCTTGTGTGGTCACCGACAGAGACAGCCTCCAGCCTTCCCCCACCCCTGCTTCTTCCAGTTATCAGGACAACACTATGTCAAATACCAGATGTCCCCCAATATATAAGGAATATAACCATATAAAAGAAGTGCATTTTAAAAAATGCCCAAATCACTCCCCAGGACTAAAATGCAACCAGGCAGTTAATGCAGCAGCGGAAAGTTAGGTTTTGTTTACCAATTCAAAGAACTAGTGAACATACCTTGCCATACATAGTCTTGAAAGCTGCCTTGATTTTTTGCCTTTGATCATTGGAGCGGTTAGCAACAACATTTATGATGGCCTGCTCATCAGTTCCTTGGAAACAGAAGGGCAATGTCATGTAAGAATGCAATATAGTCCCCCTAGAAACTGTGCATTTTATACTGTTGCATTTGGGCATAGTTATATAATAAGTGGCTGCTATTTAAGTCTACCAAATTTTCTGTGTAATTCATCTACTAAATAGCCCAGGCCATTTTGAAAATGTAACTTTTGAAAAGCTTAGGGGGGGAAAGTACAGTTAAATAAAAACTGAAGAAAACAACAAAATGGCACTAAGAAGTTAGATCAATAAGAACTAAAGCTTCTATTGCTTACTTACCAAAACCCTTCATAGCTTTGCGTAGAATTTCTGCATCTCTTGCAGCATCAAAGTTTGGAGCAGCTTGAATTGTACCCTGGGTATACTGAACCACTGCAGCAGGCTGAAAATAAGAGTCACATGTAATTAGATGTCTGCACAATATAAATTCAAATTAAAATCACAGCTCTGCAATCAGTACTTCAGAAGGAGTTGTGCTTTCATTCTCCATTTCTTCCTCTAGCACAGAATCAGGGCAACAGTACTCTTGAGGGTAGATGGAAACTCCTGATGCAGAACATAGTCTAAACCTTTGGAAATCAGCTGTAAAAGCATCAAAACTATAGAGGCCACATAAGATTAATTATAGGAGAGCAAACAGCACATACCGGACCAGGCATTGGGGATGGTACTTGTCCACCAGGAAATCCTAGTGAAAATAAAGAACAAGGTAGAAAAAATTAATTACGTCTCCTCTTACTGTGGAAAAGCCATCTAATCTGAATACAGAGCCAGACCTATCACTGCACACAATCTGTTTCCTAAGTAATGATACCTACCACAATCAGTAACTGAATTTCTTCCCTTGGGAATAATTGGAAGAAGCAGTCACAGATGCATTTGGTACATATGCTAGCAAGGCAATTCTAAAAATACTGAACTTACTGGTGCTGTGGAAACTGGAAGGATCTCTCCTTAAGAAATTCTGCTATTTTTGACAGAAGCCAAGATAGCCCAGACAAATGTGTGTCCCATGCTCTCTTTAAAAGCCATTATTAAAATGCCTAGCATGTAAACAATAAATATTCAGAATTCATTGCTGCAAAAAGGATTGAAGGAATCCAATTTTGTGATCAAAAGCACTGTGAATACAAAAGCTAAAACTATTTTTTTGTACTGGAATTTTATTTTTATTCATAACATTTATGCACATTCCTTATCATTTTAATAGCAGCTCAGTACCAGAGTTAACAAAGCAATCATAAAACAAAACGGCTTTGCTGCTTTGAATTTCTTTAAAATACAACTGATACATTCCAGGACAAAAATCATCTCTGTAGTAACTGACCACTCAAAGCATTACAAACACTGCACTGCTCTTAAGCAAATGTGTGCATTTTCCTTTCCTCTTTCTCCAGTATGCCAGGGATCACTGTGAACACACAGATCTGAAAAGCGCAATTGAGATTAACAGAACTGCTAGATACTCATTGACTGCAGATTCTGGATTTCAAAGTTCTCATCAGATACCTGCAGTTTGAAAAAGAATAAGCACCTAAATCACTACATTCATGACCATTATTTAGGGACAGCCATCCCTTTTGGATGTAGCACCTACGGAACAGGTTCTCATCAGCCCTTCAGTGGCCTGGTCAAGATAAGGCAGCAGGAGGTGCGCTGCACACAAACCTTAATGGCTGCAAGTAACAAAGGTAAGGTCTTAATTTGTTACTATCCTGGGGTCTCTTGGTTTAATCTTGGATACTTGAAATTTCTTACATTTGACATACCTGGAATTTGTGCTGGTCCACCTCCGGCATAGCTTTGGGCAGGAGGCTGCTGTGGATAGCCACCAAAGCCAGGGCCAGTGGGAGGCACAGCAAAGCCAGGGCCTGGAGGAGCCAGGGGAAGAAAACCCAGACTTTAGCACACTTAGTATTTTGTACTTGACTTCTTTACACAACAATGAGCCAGGTTATTGAGCAGAGCTACATAAGAGACCAGTTTCTCCATGTCTGTGCAGTGACCCAGAACCACCCAGGCTCTGCCATGAGCATGCAGGTATTTCCTGCTGGATGGCAACCTGGCTGGCTGCCTGCTTGCGGCTGCCTGAACTGATCACTGAACAAAGCTGCTTTTCTTTACTACTTCTAAGGAGCACAGGGAATGGTTACACTGGAAATCACTCCTGACTGGTACTCTAACAAAGGACCTTACCTCCAGGATAAGGTGGCATTCCTCCAGCCTGGGGAGCTCCAGGGAAGCCCCCCAGGGCAGAATATCCTGCTGCCCCTGGAAACCCAGCATTCGGTGATGCTGCAGGAAAGGTTCCTCCTCCTGATGGAGGGAATCCTCCAGGAACGGCGGGATAGGCATACTGACCAGCTGGTGGATAGACAGACTCCTGTCCTGTCGGCTGAAACACAAAAATGGGATACCTGTATGCCTGTTAACAGCACATGAGAGTAAAAACTCCCAAGCTGCCAAAATGTCCACGTGTATAATAACAACGTGAATTATACAATTAGATGTAGGGCTTGAAGCAGCAGCAGCAGAATTCCTGAAGCCTGGGTGGGGTCCTCCTGGTTGGGTTTTCTGATGCATCTCCTTCGTTGACACAGAATCAGAGGGTGCTGCAGGGTGGAAGTCACCTCTGGATGGCCTGTGGATCCCATTCACCCTCAAAGCAGCACCAGCTTTGGAGCTTGGTGAGGTTATGCAAGGCCTGACAGTCAGGTTTTCAGTATATACAAGGAATGGCAAATTCACAGCCTCTCTGGGCCCCAGTGTTTGACTACTCTTAGAGTGAAAAATGTTTTCCTCCAACCAAACTGCAATTGTGACCTGTATTTGCTAGCTGCCCTTTCACTTGCCCTGACAAGAGTTGGCTCCAATGTCTCTATTGCTCCTTCTCAGCCAGCAGAAGACTGAACAGATCTGTGCTTAGCCTGCTCTTCTCTAGGCAAGCAGCCTTCCCCAGACATGCTCCTCTTTGTCCACCATCTTCGTTGTACTGGAAGGCCACAAGCAGACACAGTATTCCAGAGCTGCCCTTGCTAAAGCCTGGTGTGTCATTAGCCTTCCTCCCTGAGGACTCATGGTGCTCAGCCACACTCAACTTGTCAGCCACTGGGACACCTGGTCCCTTACTGGAAAGCTGCTCTTCCTATGCCACACAAGGAAGAGGTGAGCTCAGCTCAGCTTGCTCTCTATGAACCATCAGGAGCTCACCCCCTGTTACAAGACTTTTAAGAGCGTAGTAGCTTTGAAACTTCTGCCTCTCTTCCACAAACAGTATTTTCAAATGTTGCAGGGTAAGAACTTCTTGGGGTTTTTTTTCCCCATTTCCTTTGGAATCCAGGTTATAAAGCATGGACATTCAATGACTAAATCTGGATCACTGAGTCAGACTTAATACCTATTACAGGTTTTAAATAAAAAGAACAAGTCCAACACCTGTATATTTGTTTTGCTACATGTATGATTTACCAGCCATACCACAAAGCTGGCTATTGGCATTAAGATATATTAGAAATATTTACTTTAATGATCTGGATCTCTAAGGGAAAGCATTGTAAGGTAAAAGTCATTATACTTCATCTTAGAAATCCGGTATTTAAAATCAGCTTCATAATGAAGCATAATGGAGGGACCCATTACTGACTTGATGGGAATAATCTTTACTGACTAGCTTTAGAAATACGGGTCACACATTACATACAGTACACATTCATTCTTGACCCCAGAAAACAGAAATAAAGTGCAGAGCAGCAAAGCCTAGCTCAAATGTTCTCCTCGGGTTTGACTGCCCCAAGATTTCTACCCCCAAATTCCTGTGCCCAGGCTATATAACATTCTTTTTCCCAGAGGTACAGTCTAACATTTCTCTGCCAGACTCAACAAAAAGATTTTATTGGAATTTAGATTCATAAATGCAAAATTAGAATCCTCAAAAGCCCTGCTCAGATAACTACCAGAGCTGAAAAAAAAAAAATTCACATATGGTTTTTGAATTGGTTATCACATTGGGCATCATCAATGAGAGTAGGAAATCATTGATAATAAGTCTAGAAGGTCTTTTAAATGAATTCATTGAAGTTGGTAATTTTTTAGATGCTAGTTAAGAAAAAAAAAAGTTTTCAGATTCAGTTAAAAATAAACTACAGCTAAAATTATGAGAGGTCAGCAGAACCTTGAGTGGAGAAAAGAAATCCTGGAATTAATAATCTTGTTTCTAATATGTTTGTCTTTAGTTTGACTGACTTTAGTGTTTCAGAAGAAGTAAGGGTAGATTGTAAAGCAAAATTATCAGAGAATTTATTGCATATATTTATATCTTGCATTTATTTATAGCTTTTCAGTGTCTCAATAATATTTAGGCTGAAATCCATGCTTAATTCTGGTTCTGTACTACATAAAACACAGGTCAAATTCCCACAATGACACCATGATCAGTGCTATGATCAGTGCCATAAAAGCAGAGAGATGAATCTAGCTTTGAAAAATATTGCAGGCATACCAAAAATACTGCAGTATCAGCTATACCTGATACATTTCAGCCTTCCATTAAAATTCCTTTAAATTTTTTGTTCATTCAGTTGTGTGCTGAAGGTGGAACAGTTCTGTGGAGAGGATGGTCAAGATACAGTGTCCTCTGTCCTCAGAAAAATATTTACTTGGTGTCATATGAATGGTGGGCTACTTGAGTAAAGTGTTCCAACCTCTTCCTGACGGCTGTGACCACTGAAGCTTGTTCAGCATCTCTGTAAATGCTGGGATACAGCTATGTGAGTATTTGGTACAGATTGGTTCATAGATTTCCTCTAACCCTACATGTAATGGGCCTCCAATTTATAGAAGAAACTTTAAAAAAAAAGGAGAAAAAGAATTGTTGAGATGAGACAACTATATTTTAAAAACCAAACTCACAAGAACAAAATAAAATAAAACAAGACCAAAGATTCAAAGACCTTTCTGGAACAACAGGCATCATTAAAAAAAAACTAAGCTTCTTCCTTGGAATTCTTGTGTGACAGCTGTAAAGTCACCCTCAGAGATATACAGATGAAAACAAAGACCATAATCACTAGAGAATAGGGTACATGAATGGACAGCTACTATTTACAGACACACGGACCACAGTAAGAAGGGGTATTCATAGAATATAAATGCATTAGGAATGCAACACATTCAAGAGCCATACTTACAGGATAACCTGGGAAAGCAGGGTAGCCATCAGAAGGGGGATAACCTGGGTATGACATTCTGGGGAAGAAAAAAAAATGTTTTCACTGTGAAGCACTATATATGAGTTTGTAGTAGGTATTTGCTCGCTAACTACCTCTTAAATCACTTGTATAATATGTTTATTCATATTATATCATGACATGCTCAGGAGTGCATGTCAGCTATTAACCCACAAAACCTTTCCTTTTTTTCTCTCCTACATCTGACCATAGCAATCAGAATTCAGAAGGGAAGCATCTTCAACTTCATAATTAACTATCACTCTTATTCAGGGTCACACAGACATTTGAGAGGCTCAACCCTCCAGAAAGCTCTGAAATACAGGATACACTTTGAGGTGCCAGCAGGAGGGAGCTGAATCCTTTGCCAGGACAGAAATAGTGCAGGCCCAAGTCCCGCACTGCACCAAGCACCTGTATCCACCATCCTGCACTGCTCTGCTCACAGGGGTAGTTCCTGGGAGAAGAGCAGTACCCCAGCTATCACATTTAAAATGATAATTTGATAAGTGCAGGAGTAATCCCTCAGCATTTCTTCATTCGTGGAGAAACCTTCTGTTTCCTGACAGTAACTGTTTGTTTTAGTCACATTTTTAACAGAGGAACTTGGAGAGTAGAGGCAGAGATCATCCCGTCCCTCACGTTGCCAACCAGTTGGGCAGGGCGATTCGAGACCATTAGCCAGGTTATGAAACATTTCATGACGGGGAAAAAAAATATACTTTAAATTTGGCGCAAGCATCCTCAAGCTAACCAGAGGCTCTGACATAACTACTTTTATAACCAAAACAACACTTTCCCGTCAGACTGTAGTTTCCCCCGCTGTCCCCGGACGGGCACGGGGCGGATTAAGCCGGGGGCTGGGTGTGAGTCAGCTGCAGCACCGGCCCGCGGTGAAACATCAGCGGGCGCGCCGCGCTCGGTGTGTTGGGCGGGACCTCAGCCGGTAAACACGGAAAAGTTTCCCCGTTGCGGCTGCTCAGCCGCAGCTCCGCCGGGACCGCCCGGGCCGGCCCCGCACCCGAGGGGGCACCGCCCGGGCCCTCCCCGCGCCCCCACCAGCACCACGCCTGCCCCGCCCGCCGCCGCCCCACTCCGCTCCGCTCGGGGCAGTCACGCATCGCCTCAGGCTCCTCCCGCTCCCTCAGGCACCAGCCGCGGGCCGGCCCGGCGTATCCTCCGGCGAGGTGGAGCTGCGGGCGGAGGCAAGTATCGCGGTGTCCCGGTACCTGCTTCTCCCGAGGCCACCTGACCTCGTCCCCGCTCTGCAGGGCCAGGGCAGTCCCCGCCAGGGGTGCGGCTCCCTGGGGCGGGCGGCCCCAGGACACCTGCCGAGCCCCGAGCCGGAGGCGGCCGCGGCCCCGGGAGCGCTGCCCGGGGCTCCATCCAGTACAGCAGTGCCCCGGACCTGGGGCCGAGCCCCCCAGGCGATGTGTGAGCAGAGCTGGGGCCCAGCCCCCCAGGCGATGTGTGAGCGGAGGCGGCGGGGCCGGGCCGGGGACTGGGGCGAGGGGCACGCGAGTCTCGGCCAGCCGGTTCCTCCCTCCCCCCCTGCCGCCTCACCTGAGGGAAACTCGCGGAACTCCGGCCTCTCTCCGCAGCCACACCGCAAAATGGAGCCTCTGCGGCCGGCGATGGCCGCCCCGCCCCCGGCACCGAGCCCGCCCCGGCCCGGCCCACGGGCCGCGCTCCCCGCGGGCAGGGGCACCGCACCCGGTGCCGGCAGTGACGGCCCTGACAACACAGAACCCTTTGCTGTCTGTGCGGGTTCTCCCCGTCTCGCTGAAGGAGGGATGTGAGATGCCCGGTTGTCTCTCGGGACGGACGAGAGGTAAGTTCACAGGCACAAGTGTTACAAAAGCAGAGCCGCTCGCCAGTGGAGCTGTGTCAGGGGAAGCGTTCACATAGGAAGCGCCCGGAGATGCCACCCCACGGGAATCCTTTGTCACCCGCTAGAAAAGGGAGAGAAAAGTCCATACTGCAGTTTCCCTTTAGGACCACTGCAATGGAGTTCAGCCCCAATGCCTGTAGCTCTAAATCAAGTCTGTAATCCAGTAACCACGAGTCTTTAGATCAAGATCATTGTTCAGTAGCTGTCAGGGAGTCCATCAAGTCACCCAGGCCACCAGAACTGCATCTAACAGGCAAAGAATATAAAAGACCTAATTGCATGGAGCTGGAGGAGCTGCTCCTTTTGCTGTAGTTAAAGAAGACAAGGATCTAGGTCCCAAGAGGATGTAAAGGTAAGATTGACTGACTACTACATACATTTTTCTAGAAAGAAATCTTAATTATAGTTATTTGTATGTAATTATGGGGAGTGCGCTTAGTGTTTTGTTTCTGTCTGTTGTAATGTTTATTCATATTATACTTTGAATGAACGTTACACACACATAGTCCTTTCTTTACCTGATGCTTAATTATTCAGAAGACATTCTGACAAGCAAGATACAATTTATGAAGGATTCACCTATGATATTATGCACCAGTTACTTGAGGTTATTCAAACTATCCCCTTTTTTATGACAAACATGTTAGCAGTTTAGAGACCATTACAATGCAGACAGCTTTGGTTCTTTCCTGTAACCTGGTACGGTACTTCAGTTTTAGGTAAAATAACAACCACTGTTCAATTTGCCTGTAAAACAGCGTGAAGTGCAGGCAGCAGAAAATAGGTGGGTAATAATTTACCATGCTTGCTTGCTTCAATTGAAGCACCTAAAGCCACTTAAAGAATCTAATACATTACCTCTCCAGGAAAATTGGGCTTGTTCTCTCTTGTTTGCTCAGAACACATCAGGAGTGGCTTTAAGAATTTAATCCTCAAAGCATTCTTCAGCTGACACTCCGAGTGTATGTCTACTTTATTTCACCTGTTAAGCACATTTCTTTCAGGATAGGTATATATATTTTAATCCTTGTTTCCATGGGAACCAAGTACATTTATAAAATACACAATTCTTTACCTTTTCATTTAGTGGACTGTTTTGATTTGAGCTACTCAAGAAAAGAACAATTTATTTTAAAAACAGGCATATAAGGAAGAGGAGAATATTTTTAACAAAATTATGTATGTCTGAAGAATGTGTTAAATGCATCGAATGTTTATGTATCAATGAGAATGTTCGGAATTACTTTTTTGAAGTGTGAAATGGAACCATTGTGGTCATCTAATTTCACTTTCTGTATTTAAAGAAATCCTTTGGCTTGTTACGATAGCTAGAGCCCATACAGAATTTAAGAAAGCTTCTAAAACCCCATGCAGAGTCAAGGCAGCCTCTTGCTATTAGAAAATTCAAGTTTAGTGGAGAGACAAAGCCTTGTTCTTCTCTTTTGTAATATTCTTTCATCTGATCCGAAGACTGGACAGAATTCTGGTGTGGAGTGACCTGGCTTAACTACATAGTTGTATTGAGTGCTGTCAAAAGAGCTGAAACAAAACTTTTTTTCCAGAGGAATTTATTGTTGGTGATATAGGTTGCTAAAGCATTGCTGCTTCTCTGTTCTCTGTATCCTCATTGGAACATTATTTCCCACTTAAGTAATATAAAGCATTACTTTTTATGTTCTACCCCAGCCAATATAGTCAAATTCAAAACAAAAACTTTTCCTGAGTTTGTTGTAAGAAAGAAGATCTGGTCAGCTTTGAACCATAGGTCAAAGTTTAACAAACCCACAGGATACTGTAGTGGTCCAAGTCTACATTATGTACTAAAAATACTTCTCCTGTTAGACTGCCTTGTGACTGTAGTCATTAAAATGCACAGTCCCAGCAAGCTGTTGAGTTAACCTTCCCTGTGAGCAGGGGGCAGAGTGAGTTCAGCTCACTTCAGGCAGAGCCCTGTGTTTGGTTAGCTGAAGGGAGTCACTGCCCAGTGAGTCAGGTTAGTGCTCCACCCGCCGTGGTCTGAGCATCAGGGTTTCACACAACCCTTACGACTCAGGTGCCAACCAGTCTCTAGTTCCATTGTGATGAAAGTGAAGCTTCACCCTTCCTCAAAGAACAGGAGAACAGCAGCTTGTTCTGCTTAACTGCTCCAGAAGGGTAGTGTGTCTAACATTTTTCACCATCAATCTTTTAATCCTTAGGATTAAACCCATGAATTTCAGGTATAGGTGGCATATGTCCACAAAATTACATACCAAAACACTACCTCCTCTTTGCAGCAGATTTAAGTGTTCTGCCAAAAAACTGAAGTGACTCAACTAAAAAGGCAAATTTAGTGACCTTCATCCCAGTACATGGAAATAATCACCAAATGAAATTGCCATTCTGGCAGCAAGGATTTAAGTTTCAAATTGCAGACAACAGAATAAGGTTTCTTATTCCCAACAATATAGAACTTTTTTCTGCTGAGACTCATCAGTTAAAAAATAGTGGACCGTTACCACCTCCTCCCAAATTTTTATGAAGGCACTTCATAAATATAAGTGATAAATAAGATAGTTCATCCTGCCAGCATTGATTTTGATAAGAAACAGTACACTTTCGTGTGTTTGCATGTTTTACATGCACTTTCAGAGTTATGAAGCAGTCGTACTGTGCTGGGAAGATGTCAGAGTGAAGCATAGTGTCTGTGTGCTAATTAAACTGCAGGTTGTCCAAAGTCACCGTGCTCACTGCAAAACCCATGAAGTTTCATTGCCTCTGGACTGCCCAGAGGTGCTTGGCCGAAACTCTCTTCCTTTGTTGAAGCTGCCTGAGATTATGTGTCTGAAAAAGGCCCAAAGCAACCAGATGGATGGGTTTAATACTTTCCTCCAAGTTATACCAAAAGAGAACAAGAGAATCAGATGTAACATTGAATTCTCTTCTGAATATTGTTATATATATTGAGGAAAAGACGTGTTCAAGAATGTCATGCTGAGGTAAAAATCCAAGATGAGCTCAACTAAGCCAGGATTAAAAAAAAATTTGAGGATGTTAAACATTTTAGCATTCTTAATCATTTACATCATTTGAGCCATTAAATACTTGAGTGCTGGGAGCTGGTAGAGACTTGCTTGGACAAGGTATTTTAAAGCCTACTATTTACCAGAAAACGTGCACACTGCCACAAATAAACATGTAATACAGTAATGTCCAGGAATTTACACTCATTCAGAGAAGTCATCTAGGAAAAGAAAATGCTGAATGCATCACAGAGGATAGAAGTTTTTTATTGTATTAATTAGATCACTAATATGATTAAATATAATATACATAAGAATACCAGAGAATTATCTATCTTGACTATGTAAAACTAACTTTATCAATTATTTGTAGCAACACATTCTAAAGAAACAAACAAACAAAAAAAAAAAAAAAAAAAAAGAAAAAAACCCCCAATTTTTTGGGTTTAAAAAAAAAAAAAAAAAAAAAAAAAGGAGAAAGTCCCCTAATTCATGTGGTTTACAAATCAATACAGTTAAAGCTTGAAATCCTTGGTGATGTTTCTTGACTCCCAAGCTTTTCCCACCAAATTATCTGTTGAACTTCAAGGTTTTAGATTCCTGTAGAGTGAAACAATTCTAACAGAATACCTTTAGTCATTCCTGACAACATTTTACAGCTCCAGAGAAGGAAAGGCTTCTAGGCAATAGCACAGCCCAGGCTTTACTGTTAAGCAAAATACATTACATTTGTGTTTGAAGTGTTCCTAACAGTGGCCACTGAAATTTGAAATCAGGCATTCAAAACTCCAAAGTAAGGATCACCCTGTGTCCATTCACAAAGACAGAATGGATAGGATTAGACAGTTTTTGAAAAGGAAACTCTTCCTATTCCACTTCCAAGCATTTGGCACTGACCTGTCCTGCACAGGCTTAAACTCATGGACTTTGTTCATTTCAGACCCTTCTGCTTTGCAGGGAGTCTTTCTACCTATGAAGAGATGACCTCAGTCCCTTGCCACATATCTTCTTCAGGTACTTGCAAGGACTGGCAAGTTCCACAATGATCACAAATTGCTCTTCTTGGAACTTTGCATTTTGTGCACACCAGCTTATAAAACAACATAGATTTTTAACACTCTAAAAGTTGAATAGCTTTCTTTTTATGTTTTCTTGCTTTTCCTAACAGGGAATGGCAAAGACTTTCCTGCAGAAGAGATATCAGGGAAAGAATATTATTCTTCCCCACCCTGCAACTTCTTTAGAGTAATTGAGAGACTTACCAAGCTTTGCTACTTCCTCTTTTCCTCCCTTCATGTCAAAACTTACTTCAAAAACCACCTTAATCTGAAAACTTTGAAACATTAAGTGGCTGAAGTTAAGAATATTAAGTTTAAAGAAGAGAAAGAAAAGCAAAACATTTATATTCAAACTAATAGAAAACAAGAGTTGAGTTCTAATACTTATTTAATGCTCATAAGTAACAGTAATGCTCATTTTCAATGAGATCAGGATCTTTGCTGCAACTTTAGTTTTCACGTACATTGACCTTGCAATTAGAATTTAGCACTGAGTCACTGGGGGAACTCTCTAGATTAAAACAACCAAAATAGGATCTATAGATTTGTAGAATCTTGAGTCTTATTCTTGGATTTATCTGGCAAATTAGTAGAATTATTTGGGGGAACACACTCTTAGCATACTCCAATTTCAAATTCATTCACCAAACTAGATATAGTCATTAGTAAAGTTGGAACAGTTTTGTTGTAGAAGAGGGATGCTTTGTTTTTGTTAGACCAGAATACTCCCTCAGTACAGCTGAACTGTAGACAGCCTTCTAAAGGAAATGTTATTGGCAGAGACCATGCAAAGTTACAGCTCATACTTGTATTGGCTTTCTTTCAGCTGGAACTCAGTTACCATGACATGTCTTGGGGAGAAAATGAGGTTTCCCTTCACGTAATTTTAGCAACAGTAGAAGGTTATGAAATAGAAAATTCCTAACATCCAGATTTTAACCCCAAATTTCATGAATTCTCATTTTGCTGTCCTTTCCTTCTTTGGCAGAGATGGAAACTCCAGTGGCCACACTTGTTTAGCCACAAATGCTTTTCAAACCCTTTTACCATGAACTCAGTTGCTTGCTTTAATTCTCTGGACTCCCCCTTTATGAGGGGCTAATGCTATTGACCTTGACTTCTTTTCAAAAACAGTCAGAAAATAATTAGATGCATAGAAGTGATACTATAAACTGAATTTACTGTCTGATAGTCTATCAGTACCCTGCTGAAGGGATACACACTGCACCACTAATAAACCAGACACCATTCTGCAGTCCTTCATGGTAAAGCATATTATATGCAACACAAACCACTTTCAGTGTGCTTTAACAGTTAGAAAAAAAACCTGCAAAGAAGTCTGCAGAACTGGAGTTGACTCACATCCACTCTTTCCTTCCTGATACTGTGTTACCCCCCCCCTTTTCCAAAGTGGATTCATTACACAATAAACGAGAAAGGGTTTTTTTTCTGGACAGAAGCCATGGTTGCCACTGCAATGGAACTTTTATTCCAAATACATTCTTACAATAAAGCTGTATTTTGTTATACAAGTAGATAAACCCAGGAGACAAAAGATTCTTGTATTGCATTTTAAAATATCAGGCTCAACTGAACTGCAGCCATTCCCATTCATTTCCTAAAGCATGTTAGGGATTTTTCAGAGCAATGGAAATAACGATGTAAACCAAGTCGTGTAAGTAATTAAATTACAGTCCAAGGAAGTTTCTAACACCACAGAAAAGAATATCTGCTCATTCTTCGGGCTCCTTAAAGTGTAGGGTGGCAAAGGTTTCTTTATAAACTCAGAAGTTTTTCATTGAGAGCAATCTGTGACTGTGTGAGATTTGCCAAGTAGGTTACCATCAGCAGGTCCTGAAAGGGAGGGGAAAAAAGCAATGATCAGAAATATTAATAAATCATAGCCTATTAGAGAGCTGAGTTTTTAACATCTGTAAAGCATTTTACAATCAGCTGGAAGAAATGTAATTAGTCCTGAAAGTCCTACCCTGAGGAATGCTTCCCTTGCAGGAAGCTTTTGGTATTCTTGGAATAGGAAACACTGCTTGTGAAATTTTAACTCTGAGTTCATCCATGTTAACCAGGCAAGTCAAAGGGTATAAGCAAAATTAAAAATTAGTTCTGGTCTTACAGACTGCGGGTAAACAACATATTGAGAAATTTAAGTTTTCTAAAAATCTGTTACAGAAGTCAGGTAGCATGCTAAAACCTTGTTCATGTCCTAAGTGTTATGCAAAGAGACAGAACTTCAGCTCAGGCAAAGGAATCTGGCAAGTCACCAGTTATTGCTGACATCAAAATTATTTAAGTTTGGTAATTCATATTGTCCAGTCAATATGAAAGAAGAATTGGTACTGGTTTTCAGATTACTTGCAAAATTCCTAAATCCTTAAAAATTCTTCTATCTGCAGTTGCTTTAAAGTTCCTTTATCTACCCTCAGCCCTTAAAACACCAAATTACTGAAAATAAAAGGCTGTATTTGCTATTAAGTGTTTGTATGAAAAGACAGATCACAGCCAAATTTGTGTCTGTATGACAAATGTTCATAATTGCTAGGAAGGCACAGAAAAAATTAAATTATGAACTTACATTGATATTGCTGTTCAACATGGTCTCAAAGTCCTCTGGTGAAATCTTTGGCACCTGGTTAATAAGATCCATCAGGAAGCGCCCGACAGTGTTGTCAGCAGCCACTTTGCCAGACTGAGTAAGAAACACACACTTCAGCATAAGTGGAACTCAAAGTTTATGGCCCAGAAAGAGAAATAATAAAGAGGAAAACAAGATGCACAAGTTCAGGGCAAACTTTTTTTCTGGCTGATAAAAAGCTAGCCTTACCAACACGTCCTCGGCGTACTGCAGCACCATGGTCAGGGTATCCTGGATCCTGGCTGAGGCTGACCCCACCTGCTGTAAGTCACTGGACAAGCCAATCACTCGATTAGGGCTGAAGCAGGTCTTCATGATAAGATCCACTGAAAGCAAAAGGATTAGCAGTGAAAAAAACTGACAGAGAAACCAAATCCTTAAATCCTTAACGTGTTGAAGATTTTTTAGGAAAGCTTCAGCATACAGTCTGATTACCAGTAAAATTCCCAGAATGGCAATTTTACCAGGGTAAAAGAAGTACTTGAACAGTGTCACAACAATGGTTATAACCAAAATAGGAAGAAAGCATTCACCTCCTATCCGCTCTGTATCATAATAAACATATTTCACTGTTAGGGGTGTGAACATCACGCCCATAGTTTTACCAGGGACTCCCATTGGGGCACTAGAAAAAAAAAAAAGAGAACAACAAAATGTTTTCAGTATGGACATATATAAGAGAGGAAAAAAGGTATTTCAAAGGTATTTCCATCTCAATGATCTCTGTTAGCACTAAAGTGTGAACATGAGTAGATTACTCATTCTCACCAAAATCAGCACTTTTAAGACCAAGGATAACTGAGGACAGGAAATCAGTTCTGGCATGCTATTAATAGCTCTTTTTCATCCAAGAATATTCCTAGCTGGTTTGACGTTTGTCAGCATGAGTGCATGAAGAGCTAAGTACTGTCATCTTAGCCAAAGATCCTTCTTGCTTTTAGATCAGGTGCTTTTCTATCCTGAAACACTTCATGCTTTAAAAAATGACTGAAGGAACAAGCAATATGACAAAATTCAAGTACAAAGCACTCTCAACACCTTTATTACACCTATTATTCAAAGTACTTGAAGTCCATTTAAGCTTTAGCTAAGATGTCATGGAACAGCTCCTGTTTTAAAGATGCACAGTGAGGCAGCAGTACTTCCTCTACAAAGAAAGGGTTTTTTTCCCTACAGAGCAGGGCTCTTCAGCCAGTACTGGAAGAATTCAGTGAGGTGGAAGAGTTTAATTTCTCAATATTTAATCTCCATTGTTAATTTACAAGAATGATGGGGTTAAGGGGAACGAAGAGTCATCAAGAAGATGCTGTTTGAATTCTTTTAACCACACTAATCCTCCAACTTGAATAAATGCACTGCTGAGCAATAAAGCCCTATGGCTACAGGCTAGCATTTACTCAGTGTGATGGAAGTTAGTGACATTACTGCTAGCTGTGTGAACCCTGTGAAATGTCCCGAAGATGTTCTGAAAAAAATTAAGTCACAGTTCCCCACACCAATGAGGTTCCAGTTCATGAACTCCTTCAGCCTACACAGAATGGTCAAGATATTCCAATGAGAAGTTAAGTCATGATCCCTGGCTCACCACTATGTTTAACTACTGCATAATACTGTCCAAAAAAAGGACACTGCACCCCACTACATTTCTTGTTAACCTGATGGGGCATCTCTCAGTAACTCAGATCACTCCCCTCCCCAAAATGCAGCCTCCCAGAGTACCTGACATAGGCTTTAATGCTCATGCGTGAATTCTGGAGACTTGTGTCCACAGTGAGATGGATTGGATTGTGTGCTTCCCGGCTGTAATACTCATGGATCAGGACTGAGTGTTCCGTGATGTCATGACCTGTTGCATACCTTCAAAAGAACACAAGTTGAAGAGCCATTCTTTCAATGTTCACATGGCCAGTGTTTTGTATTGTTGGTATTTCTATTGTATCCTAAAACACTTGATTTCCAAACACTGAGCTGTAGCAGCATACTTAACGTAAGTGTTTTAACTAAGGATTTTTTAGTTTATGGCCACTTGGCTCTAAAATTGTAGGAATCACAGGTCAAGCACACCCAGACCCAAAATATTCACAAGGCCAGTGTTGTACTACAGCTGTAAAATGTCAGTAGACTGACCTCAGACACCCAATATTCAGTTATCTGTCACTGTGTTCTAGACCAGCTTTTTCCATCTATGTAAGTCAAACCATACCAAACAAATTCAGACCAACTTTGTGTTCCACAAATCATACGTCTCTCTGCAGGAGGTCTAACTCGTTAATCTAGCTCCTTTAAGTGCTCTACCTACAATTAGCATCTCACATCCTCAGGGAAACTGCTGTCACTGGAACTGCACTCTGCTGTGCCATTAGAGGAAGGTTGCTCCACAGGAAGAAAATGAAGCTATTTTGTAGGATCAGAGGGGCATGAAAAGAGTGATAAACACACTGTGCCACTCACTCAGACACAGACTCTGTTCCCATAACACAATACTGATCTTCCTTCGCAACCCACACACAGGTACTTCATACTTGAAATGTCTCTTTTGTATTCTTCCTTCTTTGTAACCAGGTAACTTCCATGGTCCAGGTTGTATTATAGGTCGTAAGTTCTTCTAACAAAGCTGTGCACGCATTCTCTAAGGCATCACTCCTCTTTGATACCTTGCTAGACATAAACAAAACCAAATTTTGCAAGTTTCCAGTACTGTCTCTTCCTTCTACGAGCTGCAGGAACTTTACCACTGACTATATAATCAGAGTTTCAAGATCTGACTGCTGCATTAGTGCTTCTGCTTCTCCATCTGTGACAAAGTGAATGATGTATTTTATGTAGTTTAAGGAATCAACACAACTTGCAAGTTCTTGCAGAAGGAGAACTTACCAGCCCAAGATGATCTCACTCGGAGACACCTTCTTGTGCAACTCATACATATTTTTGGCAAATTCCATGTCCACAGCCACCTGAGAAACGGGACAGTGCCGAGACAGCTGGTTACAGGGTGCTCACCCGGAGGGCAACACGGACACAGGCCGCCAGCAGCGGGAGCAGGGGGATCGCGCCCCGCCGAGAGAACCCCCGCTCCGCCCGGGCCGCCTTCGTACCTCATCCTCGGACTCGTTGTGCGGGACGGAGAAGCAGTTGGTGACCTCCACCGAGTGCTTGTCCACGGTGCCTGCGGGAGGGAGACAGGGAGGAAGAGAGGGAGCGGGTTAAGGGGGCGCCGCGGGGAGGGCGGACGCTCGCCCCGAGGCTGCGGCGGGCAGGGCAGGGCGGCGGCTCTTACCCAGCAGAGTCCCGATGACCCGCGCCGCGCCCTCGTTGCGCCGCTCGAAGCTGTCCACGATGGAGGCGAGCACGACCGGGTGTAGCCGCACCACGCGGCCGCCGGGGAAGGNAATTGGCTGAGCCGAACGTCTGTCATGCACCGTTGCCTTCCTATTGGAGAGACGGGCGCCCTGTGGCCAGGTGTTAGCCAATCCGGAGCGTGCGATGAGGGGAGATGCTCTGAGTGGAGGAAGCGCGCACCGTCTGTGACTTAATCTTAATCTTGTTCCCACCTTCCCAGGGCCGGAAATTTTCTCAATTGGGCGCTTGCATTCCCCGCCTCCCTCCTGGCCGCTCTCCTATTGGCCAATAGCGCCCTCCCTGCTTGTCTCTCGAGCCGTTTATTGGCTGCGGAGATGCCGCTCAGCGCTGCCGCGCGCGCCCCAGGCGGGGTTGGGTAAGCGCCCCCGTGCGGGCGGGCCGGGCACGGCAGGGCCGCTGTGGCGGGGCTCAGGCGCGCCCCGTGAGGGCACAGGCGGCGGGTGCCGCCTCACGGCTCTCGGGTGGTGGAGCCGCAAAAGCAGCAGAGCGGGCGCGGCGCCCGGGGAAGGTGCTCCAGTAGTGCTGTATGCGGGGCTATACAGCCCTTGGGGTCTTGGCCCTGTGAGACAGGCAAGTGGTGCTAGTCCTGTTCGCCAGGTCTTTATTGCTTCAATAGAAGAGTAAGTGGTTGTCAAGTATTATGTAGAGAGCAAATGCTGGTTACGTCTATCCAAGGTTTAGTGACTACCCAACAAATTCACTTACTGGATGACATTTGCCTGTTATTTGTGGTGCCCTGTGTGTTCACTCTCGAGAAAGCTCGAAGCTGTGCAGGTGGGGCAGGTAATGCCGCGGTAGTGAAACCTCATCGCAGTCTACAGCTTCCTCGTGAGGGGAGGCGGAGGGACAGACACTGATGGCTGTGGTGACAGGACAGGAGCGTCAGGGGAGATTTAGTTTGGATATTAGAAAAAGGTTCTCCACCCAGAGAGTGATTGGGCACTGGAACAGGCTCCACAAGGGAGTGGTCACAGCACCAGCCCGACAGAGTTCAGAAAGTGTTTGGACAATGCTCTCAGGCACATGGTGTGACTCTTGGGGATATCCTCAGCAGGGCCGAGTTGGACCTGTGAGTCCCTTCCAACTGAGGATATTCTGTGAAATGAAACGTGTGCTTTCAGTAACTTCCTAAAAAGATTGGATTATTTTAGAATAAATAATAAATAAATAATTTTTGTTTTCTCTTTGTTAATCATTTTATCATGATGGATGGCTTTTGGAGTTTTCTCTGCTTTGTTAGTTGAGGTCTGAACATCATCACTTAATGAGCAGTTTCAACTATGTCATTGAAGAGGGCTCCTGAGTATTAAAGAAGCACCTCAATAAAGGATGACATGTTCTGCCTATGCGGAAGCAATTTGCTTCTTTTACATAAATGGGGAACACCTTTCAAAGCTACAAAGGAGAGCTAATGCATGGGAGCACGGGCAGATTTTTATCTCTTCATAAAAGCATTTCTAAGTCTGTGTACCAGTAAAAACTAGATCTCCTATTCTTAGGCTTTCTCCGTGCAGCCTTCATTTCTTGTAGGCGTGCCTGTGTCAAATTGCATAAAGCTTTAAAAGGTTTCTGTTCCCAGAGCTTTGATGTGTCATTGAGAAGTCTAATGTATGAGGTGTACTTGTTAGAGAGCAGTTGTTTGATCTCATTCTTGTTTGCATCAAACTGGGCTTGGTGCTTGATTTGACCTAGTCAGCTGCAGAGTCATGTGGAGCAAGCAAGGCTCTATTAGAGGCCATTATACTTTTACGTTTCCACCTTAAAAATCGGGCAACTTAATGTGGAGCTGCAGTTATGCTTCAAAACTGGTGACTATGATAACCTTCTTTTAATATGTTAATGTTGAGTAGCTGCACAGGGTGCCAGGGTGTGTATGTAGTGAGTGAAGATGGGTAGCCTGTCTCAAAAGTCAAAGATAGCAGTTGGCTCATACAAAGCTCACTTAATACAAAAGACTGTATAAATCTAATGATAAGAAAATCAGTTGTATGACTGTGCTTGGAGAAGATGTGTCCAAGCTACAAAACTCTTTTTTCCTTCCTAAATGACTGTTGAAAAATTAAGACCTTTATAATTAATGTTGTCTCACAGAGTATAAGTTTACTTTTAGAGGAGGGTAGATACCCTTATCAATGGTGCCTATTGATGAAAACTTGACATCCATCTACTGATATGATTGAGATGTTCAGATACTACACCACTACAGTAGAATCTGGGAGCCCTGGTGGTGTAGTGGTTAAGCACATGGCATAGCAATTGCCAGGGCCCAGGTTCGATCCTGGCCAGGCTGCTCCCCGGGCCGGCAGTGCTCGTTAGCCCTGCAAGGGGGCAATCTGCCTACGTCCTGGGGAGGACCTCGCTGCCACTGTCCAGAATCGCTTTGGCCCGGCAGATTGAACCTCGGGATTAAAGGGTGGGCTCAGATCTGCGCACCCTGTGTCTCACCTAAAAAATCCAGTGCGCAGGCTGGGAGGTCTGAAAAGAAAAGAGGCCTCCCCCGGATCTTTGTAGGCGAAGGCTGGCCAGCAAGACAAGCAAGACAGTAGAATCTGTCTGCCTAGAGGGACACAGAAAACACATTCAGATTATGTACATGGATCAGCACGGTAACTCAGGGCCTTCTGATTTTACAGTTTCCCTTGCTAGGTTTCCCTGCATCTGATTTCGGTGGTGAATATAATTATCTCTGCTCTTGTATGATTTCTCTTTATAGTCCTTGATTGTGACTAAGTCATTATTGTTGCATTTGCTGTTATGTCAGCTGCATTTTCACTAATGTTTAATTTCTTTATCAGTAGCCATCTTCTTATCTTGCTTGTATTACTGGAATTAACATAATCTCTTGCTCTAGGGGATATTTGTTACATTGCATTACAGGTAAAATAAAATATCTACAATTTATTTGATTCATCATTTCAGGATGCAGTTTTATCTGGTTAGTTTCATGGGATTGAATCTGATATTTTTTTTCCTCTGTTATAAAAAAGGTCTCCCATTGTATATTCTGTCTACAAAGTTGGAAGAAGACACCGTCAGGTGACCCAAACTGACCAAAGGGATATTCCAGACCATATGACATCATGATCAGTGTATAAAGTGGGGAGAAGAATGCAGTCATGGACAGTGGTTTCAAGTTTTGGGTTGTGAGGAGTTGGTTTGTTTGTTTGGGGAGTTGTTTTGGTTTTTTTCGTATTAAAAATAAATACTTCCCTTATTTAGTCTTAATTGAACATCTTGGATGTTTGTGCGTTTGGGATTGCCAGTAGATGAAAGGCAGTTGTTGACAGCCACCAGTTCCCAGTGCAATGCATCAGCTGACTCAGCTTCATCATTTCAGCAAAAAGGATTCAAGCCCTTCCCTGCTTTTGTGTAATGTTTTATGGGGCCACCTTAATTATCAGAGGTCCTGACACACAGGACTACTGAGGTAACGCTTAGAGTGAAAATTCAAATACCACCTAAAAATAATGAGGCGTAGTGTTAATTGCACACCACACTGATAAAAGAATATACCTTTGCTAAAGTTAGAGTGGCAATGGAAGTTATCATTAGGTGATCAAAAGTAGCGCATTGGGGGCTGCCTGGTGCTTTTTAGTCGCTATATGGAAATATAGAGATCCAAGCTAAAGTACACAATAAAACTTGCAGTGAAAACTAAAAAGGAGCAATGCCCACATGGCTGGCAATAGATACTTTCATGGTCAGAGTTTTACAATCACTGAGGAAGGGAAAATGGAAACACATACTCAATAAAGAATAGCTGTGGAAATAAAAAAGTATCCTAAACCCCAGGAAAATCCCAGGAAAACCCCAAATGGTACAAATGTTTGGCTCAGAGAAGTGTTGAAATTTTTAAATTGTTGAAATAGGTCACAAAACCCATTTATTTAGCTGCTTTAATGTCATTCTTCTATGTAGAGTTTCATTGCTTCCCATGACCAGTAAGAGATCTCTCAAAAAAAGATAGGTGAACTACTGTGGTTAAAAACCACAGTAAAAGGCATTTTGATTTGAAAGGCAGATTTTTGTTGTTGCAGTACCATAAACCCTCAGGCATCAGTGGAAATGTATCAGTAATAATTTGGAACAGGCTCTTCATGAAGAGAAGGTGGGTTTGGTGGTGTGCTTTTTTGGTTATAACTTTGTAAATCACTGCATACTCTTGGGATCCATGGCTAGCTGCTTTTATTCCAAGAGCGGAAATAACCTCAAGTTGCACCAGGGAAGGCTTAGATTGGATATTAGGAAAAATTTACTCACTGAAAAGGTTGTCAAACATTGGAACAGGCTGCCCAGGGAAGTAGCATGTGTAGATGAGGCACTTGGAGAAATGCCTTAGTGATGGACTCGGCAGTGACAGGTAAACAGTTGAACTTGATCCTTTTAGAGGTCTTTTCCAACGTAAATGGATCTATGATTCTATGAAATTCTGAAAGTGTCTTCTGTTGTCTCATACCATGCCTCTCCCCTTGTCCGTACAGTCATGTGTTCACCCTGTTTTCCTGGATGGGTTACCTGACTGAAAATGCCCGTCCTAGTATTCTATGTAAACGCATCAGTGTATTTTATGGTGAAGATACCGATAGATATTACCGAAGGTGCTGCCTGCCGTGCCAGCCGGAGGAAAGGTCCTCCCTCCCGGCGACTGTGAGAGCTGGCGCTGTGCCGGCGCTCCAGGGCTGGCTCCCCATTCCCGGCTCCTCATTCCCGGGGGATGCGCGGCGCTCCCCGCCAGAGGGCACGCGCCGCCCGCCGGGTCCCGAGAGGCTGCGGGCGCTGCGGCTCTGGTCTCCTCCGACACACACCACAGCCTTGGAACCACTCAGTGCTAATTAATTGGTGACTTCACTCTGCCGCCTTTGAAGTGAGTAGCATAAGTGGGAATTTGTGCGCACAGCTTTTCCCAACAGTATTTATTAAGTGTATTTCACTTAGCAGTTTACTTCTTAAGTTAGTAACATTAAGGTTGAATCAATGAGGTGGAATTTGTTAATTTTACTGTAATTCTATCTTAATTCCTCATAATTAATAAAATACTAACTTAATTTCCTGTAAGAATGTAATGGGGAGATTTACTTATGAATGTTAAGACTGCGCAACCTTAAGGTGTGATAATATGATCGTATAACCCCAAATTTTACTGAAATATATGGAAATGAAAGGTGTTTTGGGTCTTTGATGAGAGATAAACTCCCCAATCTCTCAAGACATTCCTGCTTCTTGATGATCTATAATAATCTATAATAATCTATAATAAATTTTCTGCTTTTGGAAAATGCACGAATGATGGACAGAGTCAGCTTTTGAATGAGAGGCATTTTTTATACTACTTGTACTTAAAACTAAGAAAGAATTTGCTTGCACTGATCTAGCAAAGAAGTTGGGTGCACTACCCTGCAAGATCAAACCTTGTGTCTTTATATTATATTCTTCCTGCCTACCCCATGCAGTGAGAACTGAAGAAAACTTAGATATGACTCTTGGCTTTTTTTCTTCCCCAAGGAGTATGGGGTAGAAGTGTGGCAGCACTACTGTCCTTTCCATGTAATCAACTTGAATAAGTAATCTCTGGCAGGCAGCCTTAAACATAGTGTTCCTTTGTCTGGTAACTTGCTGCTACTGTGTTTGACTTCAAAGTATTTGTAGCAGAGAACTGTGTCCTTGAATACCTGACATCCAAATAAAATTAAGTGTAATGTCACTGATAGCAAATAAGTGTGAAAGATCTTGTGCAGGCAGATTTCAAATATTAAAAGTTTCTAACACTTCTAATAGCTAATGTGTCAGTGTGCTATTTGTTGGGAAGATAATCTCTCTTTCCTGTCCCTTGTTCTTATATAATCACTTTGCAGCTTTATTTCTCTTATCAGTCAGCATGTCCTTTTCCTCGGTGTCCTTTACAGCATGGGTCAAAGTCACCATTTTCTGTACATTTCGGCCCAGACTAAAATTGCATATGTCCTCAAAAGTGTTGAACAAGACCTTTGAGACTGGCAATGTTTGCTGTGTCATTCAGCAAAAACATCTGCTTTGGTGTCTTGAGACAAAATCTGCATGCAGAAGCGAAGTAACTAGAATCAAAAATGCATATTTCATTTGATAGTGGAGGAATGCCCGCCAAGATATGGAATGGCCAAAATGTTGTTTTGTGAACTCCAAGAATTATATGATTTTTATATCACCAGAGTCTGACAGTGTTTTTTGTCCCTCCACAGCTCTGTGAGGTTTTTCCAGTTTGAGGCAGCTGCATTATGGTGTGTTGGATGAATAAGTGGGCAATGAGGGAGAAGGTAAGAAGATAATGACTTACATATGGAAATGGGAGCTGAAAAGGAACAGTGGTAATAAAATCTAGGGGACAGTTTCTGTGTAGGAGCCTGGGAGACCTGAGGGCCCAATGTGTTTCTGTTACTGGCATTTGGCCGATGTTGAGGCAAGGCATCCAGATAACTGAAAAAATGTCAGAGACGTGCTTTGGGTAGTGCTTTAGCTCTTACTATGTGAAGTGTTTGATAACAACTAGAATAGTATTATCCTCTTGTCTGTGAAACTGAGCAAGTCATTTAACATTTAGATCTCAGTTTTCCACTTCTGCAAAATATGACTGATGACACTAAGGAGGATAGGTTTATATGTAGGATATGCACAGACAGTTTACTGAGGAAAGGCAGGAAAGACCTTACTCTTTGAGGAAACAGCTTTGAGAGGAAGCTGAAGAGGGAATTTCCTGACCCAGAGACAGTGCACTTTGGAAAGGGAGGAAGTCTTCCACTAGCCTAAGCAGAAGGAGAACGTTTCTTAATAATGAATAATTCTTCAGATCACATGAGCTCATGCTGCTGAGGTCTCAGGTGCAGCAGCAAAATTTGATTTCATCTTGTATCAAACCTTGCACAGGTTGCTTTTTGCCAAATGCTGTCCTAACCAATCTGTCTAGATTTGAAATACCATGGGCACTGACATATGAATTCATCTTCTATATTCTGATTGCCAATTTGCCTTTCTGCATCAGAAAGCATGATACTGCATTGGCTGAGTGAACTGCATCAGGCTGGTTGGACTGGTCTGCACAAAGAAAGAGTTGATTCCAGCTGGCCAGTACTACAGCTTAATCACAGGTCTTCACAGCACTGCTAGAGTTATTGTGGCAGAGGGGGGAGTACATAAACACAGTTAATTGGACTGTTCAGGTTTGATTGCCAGGCCCCTTTTGAAAAGTCAAATTTCTATTTGCAGCTACAACTTCACAGCTTTTACAGTGTAATTTGACATGAAAACTTCAGAATTTCCACAGTTGTTTTTAGATATTATGTGGATTTTCTGTTCTAATTCTCTCAAACATTTGAGATTTGCCATTTGCTATTCTGGATGACATCCCTTTGCATATCTTTCTTTTATGTCAGAATAAAAAAACAAACTAATCCATCACCAAAATATCATCCCAGTCATTTGTTTCTGTAGCTATCAGCAAGGCTGCCTTCTGCCAATGGCAAATTTATGGGAGATATCCCTCACCACACCCTGTCATCTTCCCTCTGCCCAGAAATCTTTCTTTTTCATTCTCTGCCCTCTGAAGTTTACAGTGAATTCTGCCTTTTTCTGAAAATACTGTAAAACTTCTTTCCCAGATTCTTTTGTAGTTAGGCATTTTCTTAACCAAATATATATATATTGCCTTGTTTTTAAATGTGACAGTATGTTACACTTTGCCTGTATACAACTTAGAATATTCTGCAGAGCTCATTAACAGAAAGGTCACGTTCAGGAAGTACATTTTATCTTAAAGACAATGGAAGTCACAACCTTTTGCACTTTTATGTCTTGTCCCAGATTGGCAAATATGAGAATAAAATCCCTTACTCATTTCTGAAAGAAAAGATTTTTGAATAGTAGGAGAAGGCTATTTAGGAAAAGAAATTGCTTTGACTTCCTAGTAAGAAGCCTCCCAACGGATTTAAAATATAAGAATATGTAGGTGTTGCAGCCTTCCTATTCAATTTTCTTGTACCTCGTTTGTTGTAAAAATTAGGTAGACAAACAGGGGATACTTCTTCAGTAACTTCTGGCCAAGGGACAGAATCATGGATGGTATTTCTGTAGTCTATCCTTTCTCTTGGGTGATTGCCCGTGCTTGCAGCCTGGACTCTGTGTGTTCTCTCTGTGGTGATTGACAAGAGAAGTACCCCCTGAAGGCAATTTAGTCACCTTGCTGAAGTCTGATACAGGTGCTTGTAGTTGCCCTTCTAAGCCACTCTCAGTATTGTTTCTACAGAGAACCTACAGAGCCTAGATGTCTAATGTAGGCATCTAATTTACCTGCCTAATGCAAACCATCCGAAGGCAGCCCTGACCTGTGCAAATAGGATGGCATCAGCTTGTGATAGTGCTGGCCAGCAGTGGGGTAGCTGAACTCTCAATATTTGGGAATGAAAGGGATTCTGGGATAGCAACTTGTTTTTCTGTTCTTGCTTCTGCACTCTAATCACTGTATTCTAGTTCATAAGTGCATTTTATCTTATTCTGAGTATACCTGACGCCATGGCTTCAAATGTCTCTTGTCTTTATAGCTAAAATAAAGGATCTGATTTTGGGGAATGGCTTTGTTTGTTTGTTCCTGCTTTTTTTTTTTTTTCTTTGCTTTTAAAAAAATATTTTTTTGTTTTAAGGATTGAGTAAGTGATTAGAAATAGAAGAACAGAAGCTAAAGTCACATTTAGGAGCAGCACAGCATCACTCCTGCAAAACAAATCTCTAGAGTGTTGGATGCTTTCAGAGTCATACATTGTGTCCTGTGGAACCAAGTCAAATTTTACCTCAGTTCCTGCACTGAGACCTCTATTGGCTGATATGGCTTTTAAAGACACCTGGTCTATAGGAAACACTAAACCCAGGGGCACAGGTGAAATATTGCTCATGTGAATATAGCCTAGAGTCCTTCTGCATCAGAGTAAGACAGGGATAATAATGCTACCATCCTTTGCAAGACAATTACGGGGTCAATCATTTTAGTTTGGTAGAAGTTTGGATATGCTGGGAGATGTACAAGCACAGTAGATGAATAGAGGGAGTGAAAAATGCTTCTCCATATTTCTTCTGTAATACATTTCTGAGACTGGTAGTATGCGACCTTCAGCAGTGTTTAAATTCACTCTCTTGAAAAGAAAAGCATCTCTCCCTCTCTGTGGTACTGTTTGTTGTTTCCCAGTTTGAAATCAACTAGCAGAACCCCAGAGAGTTTCTCAAACAGCTAACCATTAAACACAGTCAGGAACAAAGATCAATTGAAAACACATTTAGAATTAAGCTTTCTGGCCTGCTTTTAATTTTTTCAAATCAGCATTGGGAGTTATTACTGTGGTCAGTCTGGCCTTTTATTGACCTATGTCTTACTCAAATAAACAATCAACTTCAGGGATGCCCAACTGCTTTCTGGTTGAGTTGAGGTTTTTTTTTTAATATCTTAAAATATTCCCAAAGTTATTAAAGGATTACAAGTTTAAATGCAGAAGGCATGAAACAGAATCATGTTATTGGAAACAGAACTATATTTATGAGTCTAGGGGGAGTTTGCAAGAAACTCACTTTGCAAGCAGAATTTGGGTCATGGCACCTTAAAGCTTCTGTTGCTTTCTCGAGTCTGGAATCTGGATTTCTGGCAGAATGAAATATTATTTCTGTTCAGATGGAGCTATACAGATGCAAAAGGATATATAGCTCCAAAGGGTTTACAGTTCAAATAGAAATCAGGAATAGTCAGTGGTTTGGCTCAGCTTACCTATGCTTTAGGGGACAGAAGGGGAATCCTAAACATAGTTTGTTTGCAAGCTCTGGGCATTAAAATGACTGAAGCACCTGCCGTTCTGTTCATAGCTGTCCTGAGCCCTGAACTCTTTCTCTTGTGTAGGGTGCCATGCTACTGTATTGCCATCAGAAGTATGATGCCAAGCACGTAATTTTCTTGCAAATCTTGCAATAATTGCTGGGCTTGGTTTTAGGTTTTTTTTGTTTGGTTGGTTGTTTTTTTGGGATTTTTTTTGTTTGTCTATTTATTTCTTTGGGGTTTTGTTTTTTGGGTTTTTTTGGTTTTGTTTTGTTTATTTGGAGCTTTTTTTTGGCTTTTAAGACAAGCTACTGTGATCTACTTTCACAGTTTAGAGAATTGCTAGGATATTTGAGTGTTAAAAGCTGATGGCAATATAGCATCGCTGTCATCACACACTCCCATCAGAGATCTCAGGCTCTGAGTCACTATGCTGAATCTTTTTAAGGGAATAGCATTAGTGATAGCATCAATATACAACAGGATATTCATTATGAATAATGGTAGCCTAGAGCCAGGCAATTACATTTGCAGGGTGGTTTCCCTAAAAAGCAGATGTTGGACAGATGGTAGTCAGATGATCAGTCATGCCACCATCCACAGTAAATCTGAGAGCTGTGGGGAAAAAGGTAACGTGTGGAACATACTTCTCATTTCTGTGGGAGCCTTGTACTTTTTTAGGGATGTATAAAGGCTCATAGAAATATATGAGTTTTTGGTTAAAAACTGTAGAGCTGCTGATGTTTGGCTATAGCAAGTTAAAACTTCACCTTGATGTGCTTGTTACCCTTGCGTGACTGCGAGTCCTATAACAGAACTCTCCAAGGGTGATGAGACTGCATGCTAGCCAGAGTTACTGCATGCTAGCCAGAGTTTTGCAGAAACTTTTTTTAGGCTGGAAACATCTTTGTTCTCCTTTTATTCGCTTTTGTTGAAAACTTTTATATGCTTTTTTCAGTCTGCTTTTCATGGCAAGTCTCTATGCTGTTGTGTTGCGTGTCAATGTCATGGGAAGAGTATTTCAATATTCTGTTGCAACTGAGGTACTCAAGCAGATACAACTGTCTCCATAGTGACTTGGAGCACAGTCTGGTGTTTAACATGGCTTGCATTAGGTAGTGTTCACTCTTTATCATCTTTGTTCAGCATGGAAACTAGAATTGTATTTCCTGTGTAACACCAAGCCTTTCCTAAGACATAATTCTGACTGTGGGTTCACAGCAGTACTGATTTTAATGTATCTTAGTTGTTGCTAAACACATTTGTTTTGTCAGCTGAAGTCAAATTACAGGACACATGCTATGTAAAGAGAACATGGTGCTTAATTGTTTTAAGTGGTGTGTCCAGTTCGTGTCACCACACATTCTGGGTTTTGGGGTAGAACTTCTGCAAAGCCTCAAAGACTGCTCCATTAAAATGAAATCTTTGTTTTCCATTGCCCTTTAATCAAATACAAACCAGAACTTCCAGGGATTGTAATAATGAATCAAGTTGAATTTGGCTCTTTTGCAATCCATCAAAAGAAGTTGTCCTTGAAAAAAACAATATTTTAAATATCTGCTCACAAGCAATGGAGCCAAAAGGTTTCTATTTCATTTGGCAAAATACCGTCCTGAGAACAAGACTGTGACCTGAAACAGAGCCAAAATAAGCTCTAACAGATGCTTAGTCTAGAAAGCACTAGACTGAATGGCTAAAATTGTTAAAGAATATATAGGAAAAGGGAAGGGCAGCTACCTAGTTCTGCTTCTGACTTGCTGTGTGGGCAAGCTGCACCCCTTCTGTTCTAGTGCTCTGCCAACTAGAGGACCTATCTCATCTGTCTGCCACCTCACTTCAGCTTCTGGGCCTTAATCCATTTCTGGCTGTGAGGGCTGCTGTAGTCAACAACAGAGCTTCTGTTCATAATCGCAGAGGAGTCTAATTTTGTCCTTTCCCAACAGAGTCTGTTTAGCTTGAATAGTGAAAACTCTTTCAGAGGCTTTGGTCTGGCCTTCCATTCACGCTTTCCATACTGCATCTAATACTTGCGCTTGAAAAAATGTTTCAGATGTTCATAGGATTCAAGAATTACAGAATCTATGCTTCTGTGATGACTGAAGTTGATCTAATTTGCCACACACTTCTCCTTGCCTTTCCATTTGCTGGTTCTGGCCTTTATCTGTCCTCATATAGTGCCATCTTTGCTCTCAGATCTGGTGAGAAAGTTAATAACTTTCTTGGTTCGTGCAAAGAAGGGGTGTGGGACTCAGAGGCAAGGACAGAGCAGGACTGTGCTGGCCAGCAGTTTGGATTGGTTCAGGCTGCGTTTAAAGTACAGCCTCATGATGCTGTTCTATGACAGCTTCTGTGAAAATGCAGCTTAAACACTTGGTCATTCTCCAGATCCTGACAGCGAGAGGAGGTGAGCACAAAGAAACCAAACAACTTTTCTGGGGCACAGAGATGCCTGATCCTTAACTAGAGCTGAGATGATGGGTTCTTAAGTCAGACTGCAATCACAGGTATCACCAGGATATAAGCAGCTATTTGCTGCTCTTCTGGAGACAGTCAATCAGTCTGGATAGCTTTGTTCAAGTTAAGAAATACCAAGTGTCTTCTCAAGAGAAAAGTTTTATAAATGCTGGTTGTGTTGCAGTAGAGGTTGGAACAGATTTTTATCTCATTGACTGTGATGCATGCCTGGGTAGGCCTTCTACTCAGTTTAATTGGTACCAGGGTGTCTTGTGAAATTAAAATTTTCTAGAACTTGAGGCAGAGAGAAGAGCAAGTGCAAAGGATATCAATCCTGTTCATACACGTCTAAATTCAAAGAAGCAAGTGTTTGTGTGTGTGACTTTATTTACTTGGACTGGCTTTGACACTGGGTTTCTTCCCTCAGCAAATTCAGAAGGAGCTCTGCTTTTACTGCTCCCGTGAAGCCTGTGCCCCATGGAAATAACACAATATGGTTGATCTCCTCTGCATAAACTCCAGCATGGCTGAATCCAAGGAACAGGTAATCTCATTCAATAACTGTTGTCATCTGAAATCCAAAATCCCAGTGGAGAATAGTGGTGGTGAAAGATTGCTGAAAAAGAAGAGTAATTTGCACTTAATAATACCCAGCATATGCTTTCTCAGAAGCATGTTGTGATGTGATATATATTAAACTAAATTAGCATTAGTGGCCACAGAGCACTCCTAATAAACAGGAGATATCCTTTGAAAGGTGTTTGTTCACCATTTTTTCAATATCTTCTCTTGGGGGTTCTACAAGCACTGACTTGTCTTGTCCCTATCCTGGTAAATGATTATCTTGATACTACTCTAATGAGGTGGTATGAGCATGGTGATAGCACACACATCTCTTGGGAAGTTAGGATTCAGGGAAAGCCATTGGATATCTCGATTAAGAGCATCTGATTCTCCCTCGAAGTCTGACATTGTACTAAATATTCATCAGCGCTGTGTTACCAAGAATGCATCCTGGGAAAGAGAACTGCCACAAAAATCTCTTTCCTAGCATTTCCCAGGATTCAGTTTGGCCACATCTTAAACAAGATCATTGCACTGCCAACTGCTTGGTTTGTATGGCTTGGCTAGAGCTGGCTTTGGGAGACATCTGAGCTTTAATTTGCTCACTGCTCCAGACCTTGTGAGGTCTGGTAGAAAAGGAGGCTTTCTTCATCCTATATTTAAAGAAGCCTCAGTGGGTTGCTCTAAAGAAATGGGGTATTGGCTTCAGCTTCCAGTTAATGAAACCATAGCAACATGCTGTGGGATGCAGCAGCTGTTGGGCTATATATCAAGAGTGGTTCAGTCTCTGTGAAAGTAAGAGTAAGCCTCCAATATCTGAGTTTAAAGAACTCCTACAAGTTTGGTTTAGACTCTGCATTTAACAGTGAGGGGTCTAGGACATAAATAAACTATTGAGGTTTCATCTACCTGAAGCTAGATCTACTTGCTTTAATGTAACTGTAAGGAACTCTGTCTTCACAGAGGAGCTAAGCATAACCTGAAACCAGTTGTCTGTCTGTAAGCATACACAAAAGCACAACAAGCAAGAACATGCTGATTATTGGCTAGAAAATGCCAGAAAAAATTAGGTGGCTCAAGGAGCAGCAGGCATGATGTTCTCTGTAATGAGGGAATTTATTTTCCAGTCTGGTTTGACCTCAGATTGTATTGTTCATTTCCTTATCAGAATTGGTGATCTGTAAGCCTAGGACACTATCTTTTAAATAATGCCTGTATCATTTATCACAGTTTTTCTCTCCATCTCTGGTATTGTGAAACCCTTCAATTCAACAGAACCTAAATTGCTGAGGTCAGCCTTTTTGGTGTACTTGTAGGGTGTTTAAGTGCTGCCCTTAAGAAGCCATTTGCAATGCCCCAAACACTTACTGATCTCTACAAAACCAAATTACAAGCTGTGTTTATTCTTGAGCATTATTAACTTGAAGTATTTCTGGCTCATAGGAAATCTTAGCTCAAGTCTATTCCAATTCAGAATAAAACCAGTGTTTGCAGTTATCTGCAAATCAGAATTTTTTACATAACCCCTCAGAAATGGGAATTGCTACATGAAATAATTTGTTTCCTTATTACACAATGAAGGGTTGAGCAAGCCAGAACAGCTGATTAGAACTGGGAAGCTTTGAGATTCCCAGCCCAGAGCTTCTGCTTTGTGAGGAGGAGTACTGGAAGCCTAGAAGGTCTGTGCTTTGCTTCGAGTTCTCTAAGTTCTAGGTTACCTTGGAAAAGAAGAGTAAGGGCCTTTACTACCTGTAGTCCTGGTTAGTGCACTAAATCACTGGATTAGTCAGACTAGACTAGAAATTCGAGTAGATAGGGCTTGAGCTAACTTGATTTCTTTTTAATTTTTTGACCAGGTCTACCAGTGAAGTCCTACTTGCTTGTAGTCTTCTAGCAACTGGCAAAACAGAAGAACTGTGTGCATATAGAACTGTAGCAGGATGTGTTTTTACCTGAAGAGGTACTTGGGCTTCTCAGTCCTGAGACTGGGTTGACATTTAGCACAGAGAAGTGCACTGGCAAGTAGAGAAGAATTAAGTACAGCAATGTACCTTACTTGGGATGCATGCTTGCACTGGGAATCTGTGAACCTGTTCTACTCAGTTTTTGGTGTGTGGGTCAGGAGTGAGGAGGGTGAGAACACTGATGCATTAACAAATATAAGGGTTGCACCTCATAGCAAGGCAGGGTGTGCTTAAAATGTCTAATAATTCACAATTTAAACCATTTTATTTTTCCATTAAAGAGAAACTAATAATGTGCTTATAAGCATTTTTTCTGACTATCTTCATGCAGTTTATGTCTGTAGAGTGGGAGATACAGGTTAGATATAGTGTTAGATAAGGTTAGATATAGTGTTGAATAGAGCAACATGTTTTAGGGTTGTGAAACCCTTAGTGCACTGCCAGGTGTTCCTGGTCAGTCAAGATTCAGCTGCTTTTGGTTGATCTAAGACATGCCTCTTGTATGAAAACTGGTTGATTTAGTGTTCTAAACCTTACTTCTAAAGTATGGTGTTCCAGTATAAGGATTTTTGAAGGCCTGGGTTCATTCATCTGAATCTTCTAAAGCATTGGTGTCAGGCTGTTCAACATGTTCCTTGAGCACAAATTCAGTCAAAAGTGTACAAGTGTTCTTTATGCAAAATTGCAAGAGTGTTTTCATTAAAAGCTATTGCAACTCCACTTGGCAATGTGAATCATCAGGATTAGTCAGCTAGTGGCATTACATGGAATGAAAAAGCTGTTTCTTGCTTAGGAGGAACTTGTCTTGAAATTTTTTACACTTTTTTTAAATAGCATTGTTTATGTTGCATTTTAAAAGATTGTTGTGTTTTACTGACATTTCCTGTCTTCAGTTTTTCTGATTAACTACAGTGTCATTTCTGTCCCATAGGGAGGACAGAAAGGAGTTCATCTTCCTTTATGTTGTAAGTAAATGGTCTCATGTGGTATGACTTTTAAGTCCTTGTTATTTGTAGCAGGAAAATAATGAGGGTTATATATTAGCTCTCTAGATGCCTGTCCATATGACTGAATGAGTTGAAAGTTGATGACTTTGCACTGTAGTAATTTTGAGAACTTTATTTGGGCAAGTGACTTTCTTTCTTGGGGTTCCTGCCATCTGGCAACTATATGCAAAGCAAGCAAGTGAATATGAACTGCCACGTTTGGTTGGTTTTAGTTTACAGGCCAGCCAGTAATCCATACTTGCAATTCCTTCATAACTACTGCAAGGGATGGGAAGATAACTCTGCACGGTACAAGCGTCTTCCCAAAGGAATCAAACAACTCCATTATCTAAATGTACCAAAACTAATAGTAAATCACACATTCCCCTGTATGTCCTCTGTGACCTTTTCAAACTGAGGGATGCAGCTTGAGGACTGGCTCCACAAACATCTGAAGAACTGATAGATCCACCCTCAATCCAAACATCTCTGGGCAGTTCTCCTGTCTTCAGAGGAGGAGAACCAATTCTAGGAGCACACTCCCTAGCCTGTTACACAACTCAAGCATACGGGCACTCAAATAGGTGATCTTGATATTTTCAACTCCTTAAAGAGACTGACCTTTTTGCTGACTGACCTCCACTTTCAGGAACTCTGGCTGCCTTCTCTATGTGTCAGGGAGGGCAATGGGAGTGTCTTCTAATCTCTCCACAAAGCCATGTGGAACACCCTAGTGTGTGGCATTGCTGAGGCCCCACAAGAAGGGGCTTCTTGTAGCAGACAATGGCAGGGCAGGGCCAACAGATGCAATGATGAGCCAGAGGCACTGCACGGTTCAATGCACAGCTTAGGAAGAACCTTTTAAGTTGTGTTTTATGTGTGTGAGGCTATGCTATTTACCCACATTTTATAGGACTTGTTTTTACCTATAGCAAGCACTGTTAGCAATATTTAGACAGATCCTCAAAGCATTGTCAGATGTTTGAGTCCAACAGTCAGCCTCAATTTTGCTGAGATGGTAATTGATACTAAGAAAAATCAATACATGAGGGTTTTTACAGCAGAGGACACAGCTGTACAATAGAAAAGTAGTATGTTGGAGTCTGTTAACTTCATATATACAGTGCCATTGATTTGAAGAGGTATATTGTAATTTTGCTTCCTAGAAGGCCATTTCTCTTCTTAGTATGGAGAAGGGACAAAATGGTTTCCTGGAAAGCTAGGGGTTTGGAGCAAGCTGAGAATTGGAGTGTGTCCATTATAATGGATAACTGAGGTAGCTGTGGTGGTACTCGTGTAAAGACATCAAAATTCTGGAGATTTGGCTGTGAAATATCTCAATATATCTGGTGAGAAAACTTTCTTCTTGGTTTCAGTGGAGACTGAGGTGCTGAGGAAAAAGGAAGAGACTAAGAGAAGAGATGGAAGAACTTGTAAGCAAGATTGCTTGTGTTGGACTCTGGATGAACAGCAAGATCCAGTTTCCACTGCTGTTAGGAAGTTTTAAACAGCAAGAAGATAAATCTGTGAAGAAGGAAACGCACAAAGCTACAAGATGGAGGTATATGAGAATCCGTGACATAGCTTAGAAACATGAAGTTGGTCTTAGTGTATCTGTTTGGTAAATACTCTATTAGAATTCTTGCTGCTCCTTGGAAAATTCTGCAGACTTGTAAACCAGCTGTTTATTTCCTTCAGTCCTAATCTTATGTTTGCAAGAAAGAGTGTTTGGAAGCTTGAACTTAGGCTGAATTGTCTTTCTGTTCCTTCAAATTGTGGTCACAGAAGCTGCTTCTGATGCTCATTTCTAGTTAACCATGATATCTGAACTGCTGAATTTGCTTGCGATTTGTTCTGTTACTGAGTACTGTTAGACTGGAGAAACAAAAAGTCCAGCAAAATAATAAGAACAATTGTGTTGGTTTAAGTATGTAGGTCCAACCACCAATTTCTTGTGATCATATTGTGTGTTTTCCTTTTCTGCCTATAAAATGTGACAAATGCTTTCTTCTTCCCATCATATATAAAATTATATGCTCTTTAGGATGGTGACTTTTCCATTCATAACATTCAGATGACCTCTTGTGTCCTTTAAACACACCAATGCTGTTACCAAGAAAATGTTCCTAAGTCTTTGGCCACTGGCTCGTTATCCAAGCCAAGCAGAACGGTCAGTCTGGACTCACAGGGACCATGTACTAAATGAAGTCTTGGTGTAAAACAAAGCTGTTTCATGGTGTTCTTGACATCACCTATTCATCTCGACATCACGTTTCAGGTGGTTTTTTGTTTGATTTTCTTCTTTGCAGCCGATCTAATTTGGAAAGGTGAGAAGAAGGGTGTTCTCTCTATTGTATGCTTCTTCATGGAGTAATCTGTTGCATTAACAGGTTAATAAAGGAAAAGTAGGAAAAATGAAGAGCCTATCTGGCCTAGCTCAAATGTAATATTCTGGAAATACAATTTTCACTGGCAGAGTTAACAGCCTTCCAAAAGATAACTATTACATGGAATATACAGTTCTGTTTTGACATTGTATATGTCTAGTATTACATATTTATCTAAAAGATAATTGATGAAATTAAAGTAGCTCAAAACCACCTCCAGCTGAAAAAACACAGCATTTTTACAGTATAGCCCTTGGGAAGCTTTGATTTATGTCTTTTGGATCAAATTGCTTTTCGAAGTTGGAGATGACTTTTGAAATTCGGATCCTCTTTCGTGAGTTTAACATATGATCAAAAGGGCATATTTGGCATCTAGGTTTCCTGTCTGCCAGTTCAGAAAATACTGGTAGGAGTTCTTCTAAGAATCAATCCAGTAAAATTTTTGGAAAATAACAATATATGTTAATAGAACGTTACGGAATGAGTGATTCTGCAGTACACTCCTTTTTGTCCCCAGAGATGAGTTTTCAAACAATTGTCTTTGTGCTAAAGCAACTGCCTGGAGAGGGAATTGGGTAAGTGTTCTCTGTCATGATTCGTGTCTGAAGAAGGTCCTAGAGAGCTGTGGTGAGATGTGGAATACCTCCACTATAAATACCAGGAGACACTGCAAAGCTGGTGGGGCACAATGCCAGGAACTGCACAGTTAGGTGTGTACTGCCGAGCACAAAATTCTTCAGAAAATCAAAGCAACAGCCACATGATGGAAAACTACTAAATAAGTGCACTGCAGAACACACAAGGGTACAACTTCGAATCTAGCCCTTCCCTTCATTCCTCATTTAATCTTCCCTTAGGGTGAGTACCAGTAAAAATCAGTTTAATCATGAGTCCTAAATTTGTCAAAAGTACTTGAATATTTGTTCAGTAAATACAGGTCACCTGGAAGACAGAGAAGATGGTTTGTGATGGGCAAGTGAGAGATCATACTGTGTAATACTGTCATGCAGTTCATGGTATTTGAGGTTGGCCTTTCTCTTTTGGCAGGGCAGAATATTTTCCAAAAACAGGCACAAACCAGTAAGTTCTGACTTCTCTCAGTTGTGAATTCATTCCTAGCAAGGGTTAGGATTTAAAACATCCGTCCTTAAATTGTCCTTAATCCGTCCTTAATTGAGATGCAACTCCTTATTCTTCCCACACAAAGTGGTGTTACACTCTTGTAGTGAATTAAAATGATCTTGACAGAATGCTATTTTATATATTTATTTTTTTTGAGTTCTGAAGTTTATTGGTAATTTAATAAATTGTCTTTTTCTTTCCTCCCGAATTACCATCACATTTCCTCCCCACCCCCCCCGCCCACAACTCCGCCCCCGACAGTCACATTTTATTTTGATCATTATTTGCCTAAAACCTCTCCAGGTACGATTCTGGAAACACTAAATATAGCAGATTACACTACTAAACTCTACGCCCATCCCAGTTAGGATGAAAACATGCAATGCAGTGGCCATAGCAAGCATGTTGCATGTTTGAGAACTACAGAATGGCGTTTTGGTACCCTGGCTTACAGTAGGACCAGAAGTTAACTTTGTTGGAATAACTGACAACCAGTGGGGCTGGAGATCCACACGGTGGCAATCTCTCTGTTTCTGAAGAAGACTATTCTGAGCTTGTGAAGGGTCTGGAGCACAAGTCTTACAAGGAGCAGCTGAAGGAGCTGGGGTTGTTTAGCCTGGAGAAAAGGAGGCTCAGAGGAGACATTTCTCTCTATTACTTCCTGAAAGGAAGCTGTAGTGAGGTGGGAGTCAGTCTCTTCTCCCAGGTAGCAAGTGACAGGACAAGAGAAAATGGCCTCAAGTTGCACCAGGGAAGGTTTAGATTGGATATTAGGAAAAAATTCTTCACTTAAAAGGTGATCAAGCATTGGAACATGCTGCCCAGGGAAATCAGCCAGAAGTGTTCAAAAGGCATGTGGCACTTGGGGATATGGTTTAGTGTTGAACACATTGGTGCTGGGTTAATGGTTGGACTAGATCATCTTACAGGTGTTTTCCAACCTTTGAACCCATGATCCTGTCAGTTTTTGCATGCTGCATTTTCAGAAAAGGTAACAGTGTGCCCAGAGAGGCAATAGTTTGATGCTTCCTACGGCGTGGAAGATGTGTGTACAGCCTACTTTCATGAGAAAACATAGAAGCAGAAAGAAGATGGTTTTCAACGTTTATTTGCTGCTTTATGTCACTGAGTGGTTGGTTTGGTAGGGTAGTGTGTTACAGGGCAAGAGACCAGAATGTTCTCTCCTGCTTCCTGGAAACCTGCTAGCCTACATTGTTAACTTTCTAGTGCTTGATTCCTTCTTTACTAAGTTGATTCTAAACCGTTAATTCCTTTGCATTCTGCCAGAAGATTATATGTTCTCTTCAGTTAAGAGAATAATCTGTAAGTACTGTGGTTTTGGCTAGTGTGCCAGGAATGCTGGCTCAGGCCAGGCTGCTCAGATGGGCATTCCTGGGACTACAGAGCAGTTGTTGTAATTGAAGTCAAAGGACAGTAGCTAGAAATCTGGAAGTGCTTCTCCTCCATGCATTTTTAAGGTAGTGTTAATGGAGAGAATAAGAGACCCCAGTTATCAGCTCAGTATGAGCTGATCTTTTCTTGGAGGAAGTAGTGTCTGTGTTGTTGGACAGAGCTGCCTTTATGGAAAGGAAGAAAGACTTTTACAGAAGGCTTCAGGAAGCATCACAGCAAACCCAGAATAGCACATTCACTAAGTGTTCACCAAATTTTTCTAAGGTCTTTTTAGAAGACAGTTTCAGTGACCTGCATGTGCTGCCCAAAAGGAGCTGGAAACCATCTGGCATCAGTGCATATCTGCACTGTCCTTCTGCAGGCCCAGTGTGAAGGAGGTGGTTATCTGGGGTAGTTGATAATGGCATGATCTTAAGAAAGATCCTGAACTGCCAAGATGTACTGCTGAAGTAACTTAAGTGGTATTTTGTTCTTGCTTTTTCTTTCAATTTCTTTTACCTTTATAGTTTCCCTCATTGACCTTATCCCAAGAGAGCAGGGGAAAGGAATGAGAAAGAAATGTAGAAATAGAGGCTAGCTGCTGAATGCTGAATGGTGTTGCCTTACAGCAATGCTTGGAATGGTCTGAAATTTGGAAAGGTGCTGGGTTCTTTGTAGTTTGGGGGGGGGGTTTACGTTACACCTTGCATAAGATTGATTGTATATAATATGACATTCAGGTGCTACAATTTAAGAAAACTCTGGCAGAGTGATGATTCTACTTATGAACTACCAGGGTCCTACAAGTTTGGGGTTTTTCTATTTAACACTTTCCAAAAGTCTGTTGAATTCTTTTAGAAATTGAATTATTTTTGAAAAAGTCATACTACTTGTGGATTTTTTTATCTTCCGCCTTTCCCTTTTTAGAAAAGGGAAAGTATCTGGGAATATCGAGAACACTTATTACATTTAGTTACCGGTATTTAAAATTTCCAGTTTCTAGAAATAAATTATGCTTCCAAACTTGTCATGCTGCATGTATTTCAACTGCTGGTGAGCACAAAGTTGACTGGTTGCCCTATAACAGAGAAGACCTTCTATTTTGTGATTTTTACTGCTAGTAGGGCTTCAAGTATTTTTCACAGATTGATGAGAGAGTCTACAGAGCACTAAATTGCCAGTTTTCTTTTTCATTCAATGATCAAATGCTTGTCTTCAATGGATAATTGTATGTTGAGAAGAAAATTGGAGGGGAAAGGAGGTGGAATATCAACTGAAAATATTTGCTGTGAAACCTCCAAAATTATACTAAGACTTAGTAATTTACTGTCCATTTTAAATTATAAATGCCATTATTTTTCTAATGCAGTTGATCAGGTGCTAAAGCACTGCCTTGCTGTGTCTGCTGGCAACTGTAGAATAATATCACAATACAAAAGCACAGATTAGTGGTTGGCACAACAAAATGGGTTGGCAAATTCTATAGCTCTGTTGTAAAGCTAGCTGTGGAATCTTTTTCCTTTTTTTTCTCTCTGGTTCTTCAGAACATTTTTTCCATTTCTGCAGTGTGACTTAGGTTTTAGTATTTAAAGGACTGATATTGCATGGAAAAATATGAGCACGGAGATGTTGCTTTTGGAAGGATATTGTAATTGAGATTGGAGAGGTATTGAACTAAAAGAGCTATGGCAGACTAGGAAGGAACAGAAGTACTGAACCTTGGATTTGTTAATGCAGTTTCCACTCCATGAAAATAGAACTGTCCCAGAAACTGAGCTACTGTTTTGAACAGACTTCACAATGGATCCCTATAGTTTTTAGCTTGCCTGCATGAAAAACCCTGTATTTTAAGGGATATTTCTTACTCATGCGCTAAATTAATTAATTAGATGCTCAGTAGCTTACACTCTGCAAGCTAAGAAATGCAGTTATTGAGTACACTCTCTTCTTGGTGTGGATTTCCACCTGAAAAAGCTTATGTTTGATCTTAATAGGATTGTGCTAGGTTCAAGAATTCCTCTTACGTTGTCTAAAGATTACACCTAAAATAGTAGAAATATTGTATGGGTAATAAATAATGGATATAATTGAGACTTTTCCATTGAAATTACAGACCAGGGCAATATCATGTCTTGTACTTGTGACCTAGACAAAAAAATTACATACTGTGTACCAACTTCTAAAAGGGCTCTTTGATGAGTATGTAAACAGCATGTAGGCACTGATATGTCCTAAATCTTTCAGCTGATGTTATGTTCAGGATAACAGAGCTTGTTGGAGGCAGGGTTTTGCAGTAGTTCATATGACTGGGCCAGAGTTTCTAGGTAGAAGTCTTGTGTAGATCCTTGGCTGGGTCCAAAGGCTATCACAGAGGAAAACTTTACCTCTGGGGAACTTGTTGGTGTGATGCTGATAATAAGTGGCCTGAGGAAAAGGTTCAGGGTTAAGTGATAAAACTGAAAAATGAAACTGCTTCCTCCAAAACTGAGCTGAGAACACTCAGAGAGACAGGACTTGTCTAAGTTTCAGAATGATAAGTATATGGTAAGTACCATATACTAATAGCCTAAATACTTCCTGAATGTTGGGGCCTTTCTGAAGGCACTAGCCTGTGATGTCAAATTACACTTTGTTTTGCAGGCTTTGAATTTTTGGTAATGATATACATGTGTTATCATCATCCCCTCTTCTCCCCCACATCCATGGGGATCTCTTAAACTCTATGTCTGAAGAGATTTTGAATGTTTGCCACTGATTGGAAAAATTCTTGTACATTGAATAAGGACTCTCTATTTGCAGCTAAGCTCTTAAGGATTACTGAAATTATAGACAAACTATAATTATGGTACAAATACTAATTACTGGGAAAATGGAACAAGTTCTAATTTTAAGACTGCTAAATATTCAAAAGTGTTAAATATTGTCTTTTTCAAGTCTGAGCCTCAAATTAACTTCTTTTAATTTAAGCAGTGTTATGGAATTGATTATAATATTTTTGAACATTAAAACTGGTGAGTTTTAATTGTTCAAAATAATTTATAGTTGGAAGCAGATAAAGACAATTGAATGGGGAGAATAACCACATTCCTTAAAGGGAGTACACTTCCATAAAATATCCCTTAAGAGAGATGTAGCACCTTTTATTTTTAAAGAAACGTTCTTGTACTAGAACAACTTCTAGCGACTGACCTTGGTATGGAGCCAGGCCTTGGTGAGCTCTGCTTTCTGTCCCAAGCTTCAATAACCTATGGCATTGCTGGCTGGGAGCTAGAGCCTCAGCAGGCTGTTGTGAGGTGCAGGCAAGTCTTGCCCACTAATGTCTACACAGGAAGAAATGTGTGGGGAAAGTAACACAAGGGACATTCTAGGCACTCAGTATCAAACATTGAACCTGTTTGCTTCTTTTAAATTGTACTTCGATGCATTACTAAAGTACTGTTTAAAATATTTGGGTTTTTGTATTTGTGATTAAAAGAAGCAGTGTATGAAAATACAAAACCAACATACTTGCTGCAACCCAGCAAATGGGACTTTATATCCCCAAAAGCGGAATCAATTAGCCATGAATTGAGAGCTTATGGCATTTGCCAAATGTGATCTGCAGCATGAATTGGAATAAAAACCCTGTGGATTAACAATTCAGTTGCCATAGAAACTTCTGAAACTTGCTGAAGAACGCAGCTCATGACATTTTGGTACCTCTAAGCCTTTATATATAATATCAGCTGTAACAATAGTTATGTGCGTGGTTTCTTTTTTTTGGCCTCCTAGCTCTCATGAATGCTGGAAATGGTTCTTTATGGTTAACTCTGCAGTTGCTCTGGTTGTTCTTGCTGCTAGGGATCACTACATACAGGTGATCACTTCAGCTCCTGATGTTGCAAGTATTATGTAGAGAATAATAGGCTGAAATTATGTATTTTGCATTTGCATCCAGGTGACTTTGGCCATCACAGACCAGTTTCAAGAATATGCATGCACCTAGCAGTAATACTCCTATATATACTGTTCACTCTTTAAAAGCTATATAGAGATGCATTCACCAGCTTCCATAACCCAACTCCTAGACTGGATCTAGAACAACTCTCTACAATAACACTTAGCTGATTCAAAGGGTAGTTGACAGCAGTGGACCTTCCATTTCCAGTGTTTTAAATCTCGGTGTCTTCTCATTGCTCTCACCCCTGGCTTTGTTCAGCTCAGTGTATCTGCAAATTGGACATCTGTAGCTTTTGAGTGAGACTACTATTAATGTCTGCAGAGAAACATGTTGGTGAAGTTGCAGTCAGCTTTTGTATCAAGTCTACATTTATAACTACCAGTTGGATCATGGTTAGGTGAATGAAAGGCTGCTCTACCACTCTGTTGCCTGATCTTTTGTCTTTAGAGCTGTTAGTCCAATACTTTGTGTGCTAAAATCACTTGAAATAGAGACCTTTGAAATTACTTACTGCAAGAGAAAATGTCAAATCCTTGTTCAACTGAAAGTGGAGGGAGAAAAGTCAAAGGTTTTAATCCGGCCTTTTAAATATGCTAAAAATCAAGCAACAGACATGCTTAGCCATAACCTTGTTCAGAGTTGTATTCAGCACTTTTGTCCTGGAGAAAGCTGAGACTTGGCATGACAAGAGACCACAAAAATCTTTAAATGATGGCAAGACAGCCAGACCTGTCTACTCCAGATAGCTTTTAAAGCCCCTGTGAGATTAGTAGAAAAGCCTACATTGTTCACCTAGTGTTTACTTACACTTTAAGTCTTTGGATACCTAGACATCTGGATGAAACATCCATGAATTATTGAAGTCTCTGTGTAGTAGTTGCTAACTGAATCCCTCTTTAACTTTTAGCCTGCTATTTAACATTTACTTACAAATTCTCAGTGCCTTCTGCTTGAGCAAAATGTAACACATATACTCATTGCTATTAATCAATCCAGAATCATATTTGAAATATGTGTGTGTCTTGTGCACCATCATTCTTCAACCAAACTCTGATTACTCCATTTTCAGCATTTTTACATCCTGTAAGATCTATCATCGTGCTACCATTTTCAATCTGTTCTTCTTGTAGGAGTGTTGTTTAGATATTAGCTATTTATAAGGGCCTTGCAATGTGCATTTTGGCTGTTCTTACCTCTTAGTGGAAACTGAGACTGAAGTGTTATAAAAACATAACTGGTGCATGCAGTCTTGGGCTTCATGCCAAAATAAAGAAGGGGATTGGGGGCAGGGGTCGGTAGGAGCAATGGAATGGAAAAGGTCATGTTCTCATAAGAAATGGCTGCAACTTGGCATAAATGTGGAAGTCACATCTGTTTAATCTAGTGATGAATTTGGCATAAAGTAGTTGCCACTTCCCTTCAATCTAGAACTTAGTTTTTCAGCCCTTCTGAGTATCATGTGGAATTTTAATCTTGATCCAATGTGTCTTGTTTCTTATTTCTCTGAAGTTCATGGATTACTAATGTTGATTGGCTAGGTCAGAAAACTTGAAAATTTATTTGTGCATTTAAAGGGGCTGAAATCCTAAAGACTTCTAAAATGAATGCAGTTATAGCATAGTCTTTACAAAGGAGTAAAATAACAGTAATTTTAAAAGTCATTGAAGCTGTAGTTAATGGATATAGTGCGCAGAGATATCAGTCTTCTGAGGCCATAGGTCCATCTAGAACATGAATCCAAAAGAAAAAAAAAATATAAAAACTATATAAATAGTTGAAACTGTTGAGTCCTTGGTTCCTTATGGAGCCTTGCAGAAGACAGGCAGTTTGCAGGAGTGAGACATTGCATTTTGCTATTTTCGTGGATCTGATAATCTGCATAGTAATAACACACAGTGAGCACTTCTGCTGCTGGAGTTAGCAAGTCTGGGGTAGTTACTATTGTTGTGACACAGTGCTGCTGTATCAACAGCAGAAGATTCAAAAACCTTTTTTTTTTCGCAGTGGAGTTTTGTTTGTTATAAGCTGTTCAATTGTTAGCCCAGCTAGTTACCATGCAATCTAAGGGAATGTATAGTTTATAAAGTCTGTTTATGGTTGAATCTTTAGCAGTAGTGGAATCAGGGCTGGGGGAGGGTGTGGAAAATTATGTAACTGCAAAACCAAATATAATTGGAGTGACATTTCACAAAATTATGAAATTGGCCAATGGAAGACTAGAGATAAAGAATGGCAGGAAACATACACAAAACCTGATTCTGTGGAAGCTCCTTTCCACAGCCATCTTCTTTTGACAGCACATAAAGGGCCAGATCCTCAGTTGATGTTAGCTGTCCCTCAGCTGAAACAACAGAGCTGCACTGATTACCAGTTTAGGCTTTGACACAGCCTGGCTGACTTCCAGCTTGCACTTGGGCATCTGATAATACCTACATTGGTGTAGAACATAAACATATGCATGGCAGAAACAGGAAAATGCTACAACCCTTTCTTTTGCAAAAACAGGTAAACATGTTTGAATCACCCCCACCAACCAACCAACCAACCAACCCATCTGACAACCTTGAATCCCATATTTTCTGTTAGTATTTATCCATGCGGACTTTTGCTTACAAGAACATTCCTAGAAAGAGAAGACTAAAATCTTTGCAAGAAGTGCTTGCACCAGTACTTGTGCATGATTTTGTGTAGTGACTGTGATTCAAGTCATGCAGTGAGCCACAAATTGATACCATGTAGGATAGGGGAATGAACATGGATGGTGGATGATTGGTGTAACACAGCCTGGAGATAACTCCATCAAGTTACTCATGCTTTTAGGAGTTCAAACAATGACTAAGAAGTATAATTCTGAATTCAAAGCCTGGTCAAATAGTTTTTGACCCACCCCCCAAAAAAAAAAAAAGTAAATATTTGTTGAAGATTTCTGGTTTTGTGAGCAATTATGTAATTGTTTTGCAAAATTTGTTAGAATCATGACTTTGTAAAAGAACACAGTTTAAAATCTGTATCAATACAACTTCTGCAGAGAGATTTTTACTCTATTAATGTTCCCAACATGGTTGGCTTTGCTTTCAGGGATGGTTCCTCTGAATTCAACAGGATGATTTATGGAATAATGAATATAGGGTCTAATTCTGAGGCTTCAGTAAGAAAATGTTTCAAATGCTATAGCTAAACACAGGTGTGCAACAGGTTGAGACAATGCAGGTTGAGACAAGCATTGCAGACATAAAGGGGTGTGGATCTGCTGTGATCATTGCATCCTCTATACTTAATACAATTTATCATAAACTCTTTTGGTCCCGTCCATGCTTTTAACAGAAATCACCTTCTAACAGTAACATTACAGACTTGCTGCTACTTCATCTTAGGATGTTGCTCCTCAAATTTAAGAATTGACCTTATTTTCTCTGAAGCTGAATATTAAGAACAGATGTATGTTTTTACCTGGTCATAAAACATCTGTGCCCAAGAGTGATGTAAGAGTTCTAAGAAAAATCTTTCTTACCTGCTTCATTGAGATTCCTTGAATGTCATTTGTTAGCAACTTTTTGCAGCTATGAATAGGAAGCCTGAAAACAGTCATGTGCTCAACTGCAGAGGCAAAAATTATTTGCACAAGTAGGTGTAAGTTTACCAGAAGAATTTATATGAGTGACTAAAAAGTCCATAGGCTTCCTATAGTGATACGCAATACACAAAAATTGGCAGTCACAGAACCCTTTTACAGTAATATGGTTGCATTGCTCCAGCATCTTCAAAGTGTATTGATCCAGCTCTGCTTATGGTTTTGCAATGTCATCCCTTGCATGATCATGGACAAGTATAGCCAACTGTGTTGGATGATACATATGTTGCCTAGTAACATCAATGCATGACATAGCTATCAGAATATTCTCTATAGGGAATACTTGCTTAAGGCCTACCGGATTCAGTGAACACTTAAAGTGCATATTTTAGAAAATACGTGACTGCATTAATGTGCTTACTCCTACCTTAATGTCTCATGAGAGGTAATGCTGATAACACTGACAGTGGCCTGAGTATATACAATAGGCCCCTCAGACTGGCTCAGTACCTCTAGTAACTACATAGTGATCTATAATAAGGGTAAAAATGATGGCCATTTTTGTTTTTACCTTTTATTTACAAAAGATGTTCAGTCAGCCCTATGGATGTGAATGTTTCACTGCTGTCTTCTAGAAATCACACAGTGTGATAGATGAAAACTTCTCCTGACTTTTGTCATGTTTCAAACAGCAATTCCATTGCCTGTTATATTCGTTTCTGAGCATTTGAAACATTGAAAAATGGTTCAAGAGTAAAATCCTAAATATAAAGCAACTTAGATAATCAGGTTCCTTTTGTCTAGTAAGCTGTGATAAACACCATGTACTCAAAATCTCTCTCAGGAAGAAAATTTACTTAAACATTTTGCTTTCCCTGAGTTGTTAAAACCTGGCAAGTCATGTGTAACTGTGTTAAACTGCACTTTGGGTAAAGCTTCAAAGTTGGCCATGCTGATTACTTTAAATTAAAGAAAAATGCATACCAAATGAAAGCCTTTTATTCATATGAAGACATAATTGATAATTCAAAAGCTTAAATAGAAGGTTTGAAGGGAAAATGATGACTAGACAAGGTCACTGTATGAAAAAAAAACACCCCACAACTATAACACTACTCTGTGCATGGGGTTATGGAGTCAGTAATGTTTTCTAATCTAATGCTCTTATCAGAACTGAATTTGTCCTGTTTGAAACCATTCCATATCCTTCAGGAGGAATTATGGAGTTGGATTCTCTGAAATTAGCCAGAGCTTGGTTTCTATCTTGTTCATGCAGCTGAATTTACCCCTGATAACAAAAAACCCACAGTTGCTTTTCAGCTATCTGTTGGGCTTCCTAGCAATTGCTATTACAAATATAATGAACTGAAATGGCTTTCTCAGTAAGGCTCTGAAATCTGATGCAATTTGCATAATGAAATATGCTCAGGGTTCCTGGTTTTAGCTAAAGTTAGCATAGTGAAATATCACACAAAGGAAAAGCAACCTAGGTGGCTCAGATTAAAGCACAGAGAGATAGTTGTGGTGAATGGAAGTTAGTAAATTTAAGCTAGAAATGATAAGTGAACTGTTAATGCTGTGGATAAGTGAATAATTGCAAAGTGGCTAGAATGCAGTGGGCTTCGTGTAGTTTGACATCCTCATATCAAGACTGGCTTTCACTCTAAAGTTTTCCAAGAGGTATTGTCTTCCTTCTTACAGGAAGTGCAAGTTCTTGTGTTCCAGTCACGGAACACCAACCCCTGGAAAACAGTGGTACTATCAGCATTAAGAGAGTGGAGAAGATGAATCCTTGAAAGATGAAATACTGGATCATGGTAAACCAAAGCAATGTTGTGACTTGGCTCTGGTAATTTTTTATTTACCTAAGTTGATGTTAGCCATGGAAAACTGTGTATTAGCCTTCTCATTCAGCTGTGTTGTTTGTCCCTGGCTACCTGGCCTGTGACCGCCTGCAGGTATAGATGTTCTGCAGTTTGAAGCAGAGGAACTTAGTACACCTTTGGGGGATGGTTTAGTGTTCTCATGTGACTTACATGCACACTGCGAGTCTTGGCTGCCAGCTGTCAATAGTGGTTTTCAACCAAAACACAGATCAGAGGGATCAGAGTCCTAAAATGAGGAATGTCACGAACTGATGTAAACCCTTTCATGGGGGAGGAAGCTGTCTAGGTGAAGCAAACTCAGTGCCAACCTCAGACTGCACTGTAGGTGCATTTAGATGTGCACTGTGGAGACAGTGCAATATGTTATAGTAAGAAGTTTCCTTTTCCTGGCTCCAGTGGGAGCAGGCTGGACCCTCTGATAAGGGCGTTGAACTGACTTCTAGACTTCTCAAGCAGTGGATTCTGACTCTCAACCTCATTCAGGCCTTTTTGACAAGTTCAGCCTGTTGAAACAGGAGATTACATTTAGGCTACTGGAAGTAAGACTTTCCCTGTTGTCACTATGTTTTGACCACCATGAATTCTGTCCTGCATGGTGCACAAATCCACATTTGTCTTGTCTTCTCTGAAGGAAGTTTACCTTTGTTTCACCCTACAGTGAAGAACCTGGCTCTTTTAAATACCTGATGATAACAGACTGTTTCCCTTACCCTTACTTTCAGTATCTTTAGCATTGCGTGCCATTCTCTACATGCTGTGCACATAGATTTATTAATGTACCGAAGATGCTAAATTTACTTGGGCAACTATTTTCAGCCCAGGTCACAGTGCTGCTTTGATTTGCTGATGGGCCTCTGTATTTCTTTGCCAACATTCCTGAATGTTTCTGGTTCTTATTTATTTATTTTTCTAATGCCAGTTTCCTCTCATTAATTACTCTAAAGCTACACAAATATAATATTCTCATATTACAAGAAATCTCTTACAGCGCATGGACCTTATTTTACTTCCTAAATATTATAATATCTTAATTAGGCTATGTATTAAGTAGCAAAATATTTGATTAGGTCACTTACTATTTCTGTCTATTGCAAACTAGTATCTGCAAGCTTAACCCTAGAGGCTGATTCTGGCTAATCATATAGTGCATAAATCATAAGTGGCCTTGAAGTAAGCAGCTTTGTAATGCCTCAGTCTCTCAGCCCTCCTGGGACTCTTCCCCAGAGAACAATTCTACACCTGGGTATTGATTATGAAAAGACATATGTATGTAAGGTAGATACATTTGTCTCCCTCTTCCTAAGCATGAAATGAGCTGGCTAGCCCTGATTTTTGAGAACCTGGTCTGGGACTAAAATAAGATTTGGGCTTTTTTAGCATTAGGTAACTGAAATACATAATGCAATCCCTGCAACAGAAATACGTGTCAGTTATAATTAAGCATCATCTATATGTGTGTGGGGGAAGAGGACTGAAACGGGTGATTTAAGAGCAAATTCCTCCTACACTGCATCTCGCTGTGAGAACAGGAGTGAGACTTGCTGCACTGCAGTATTTTTATATCTCTTCTGTTTCTGAGAACCCAGAAAGTGGTCAGAAAACAAGTGAATGCCTAAAAGAAGGGGAATTACAGGGAAGGAATTTAAAAGCATATTTATCATGCTCAGTATATCTGTGTCAGTCTGTAATGTTTGGGACAACTGTGTGTTGGGAGGATGGTCATTGGAATTTCAAGAACCAGCCCTTGTTGAAGAGGAAAGTGATTTTTCATGCCAGATTACATTTTTCTGGTCATTACTCATTCAATCATGTTTGAGGTTCATGAAAGCAAGTTTGGGAGTAAAACTCAGTTACTTTTAAAATGCCGGAAGAGCAGTTACTTTTAGAAGGCTGAAAGAGGAATACTGGGGGAAAGATCAATCTAATTGCTTGCATAAAGCCTTCAGCACTGCTTTGGGTTGTAGCTGCTGAGCTCTGTGCACAGCTATTGCATATGCTCAGTACAGCTTTCAGGGAAGGAGAATAATCACTTTCAGCGAATTTACTCAGGAGGAGCCTGTCTGCCAAGTGGAGCTACCTCCCTCCTTGGCTGTGTTTATAAAAACATTGTTTAAATGGGGAAAACAAGAGAAGAGCAAACAGATTCCTTGACCCACCCAGCACTTCTCTTGCAGCACAGCCACTCCTCCTGTGTGGTATCCATCACATGACAGGGAAATGCTTCTGGAAGCTGTTATTTTAAAATATTGGCAGCACATCTTCGGGTGGGACTGCTCTATCTCATATCTTCTTACACTCTCCTACCAGCTACTTCTCCTGTTTTATATGTTGCTCTGGCTGTATCAGCTGTAACAACATAATTCTTGTTTGTCCTCTGTGTGACTTTTTCATATGCTTTGAATGAGGGTTGTTCTGTGGTTGATGTGCCAAAGACCAGTCATCAAATCTGACACTTGTGTGTCTCTGGATCCCCAGTGAGGAAACAGTAGTCTCCAAATGGCACGGATGGCTTTTGACAATGAATTACTGCACCTGAATAGGCCAGAGTGTGCTCGGATGCATAGACAGGCAGTGCTACTCCAAACTCAGATTATCTGTGCAAGGTGTGATAAATGTCCCTGTACGTCCTTGCTCCCTGGTGCAATTGTGTAGCCTGAACTTCAGTCTGACTACAGGTTCCTGCTGTGCATTTTACAGCAGTTTGCACTTAACTCTGAGCCTGGCTTCAGGAGCTCTTGCCTTACAATATCCTTTCCATTCACTAGACAGCAACCTCCTACCCTTTTATTGTTTGGGACAGTTGTGCGTGGGGAGTGCAGAAGTGATAAAGCATATGCAAGCCCTCATATTGTTTTTCCACTGTCTTGCTATTTTGAATAGTAGCTAATGATATTTGCAAAGCTTCTTGCTGTGACACAGGTTTGTTCCATTCCAGTGAGGGACACCCTTTGCTTCTTGCTGGGTGTTCAGAAACAATGGACCAGTCACAAAAGGATTTTGCTTTAGCAGTTGTTTCTGTTGGCTGGGCTAGTCCTGATAACATCTCCTCCTGCTGTGTACAAAGAGTGCTTGAGCTGAAGGCTTTAATGTCTTGCATGGTCAAGGTTTTGTTTTAAAGGGTGTAGCAGTTTATTTTTGGAAGGAACTCTGAGGAGCGGCCACATAGCATTGAACTCTCCTATCCTGTTTATCGCCTCCAAGTGCAGCCCTTCTCCCAAAATGGGTTTTCAAGATGCAATACTGTGTTGAACTACAAGGTAAGGTTTGGCAGTGAGTTTTCTGCTTTTGGCAAAGTATTAGTTGGCACAGGAGTTTGAAAATTGCTTGGGGATAAACTACTTAGTCTAATTCACACCTAGAATAATCGCACACACTACTGGAGTTCCTTTACAAGTCAATTTGTTCTCTTTTCCCCATATGTTATCTTAAATCTGCTGGAACACAGCTGCCATAGCCATCATGGAAGGATTGATTAAGTCAAGAAGGGCTAATACAAGCCTTAGCTGAAAATACTGTTTAAAAAGTCAAATTCCTGAATTTTCTTGTCTTATGTATCTTGTCCTGTTTTGCTTGTGCTCTTGAAAGAGTCCTGCACAGGGCCTTTTCTGCATTGCTGGCAATGTACAAGAAGAAAGTAGAGGAAAAATTATTACTTAAGAGAGTAAGATAGATGTCTAAGATAGATGGATGGAAACCAGCAATCCTAATTTGCAGAGTCTTGGAGTTCTGAATAATCTAATTTAGCGGTCTGAGAAGGATAATTTTGCTAGACTTCCAGTTGAGTGTTCCAGAAGCATGACTAGACTGCTGCAGAAGGAACTCTAATGTGCCTAAATGCATTACTTGTATAGTTGCTTGACTGAATGCTGATAAGCAAAACTGCAGCAGCCCATGTGCTTAGATCTGTTGACTTTAATGAGACATGAGGCCCTTCTTTTTAAGTGAGCTTCTTGAATTGGTGTCTGACTATTCCAGTACTTCCAAGGCAGTTGTATCCAAGTCAAGACTACTAAGAAAACTCAAACTGAGCAAAGCCTCACAACCAGACTTCGTTAAGGGGATGTGTTGAATGTTCATATTTAAGTGATGGACATGAGACAAGGAGTACAGAAGATTGTAGTGTGTTCCATATTGCTTAAATGTATCTTTAAAAAGCATTATGAAAATCCTCTATCACTTTGACTAATTAATAATAATAGGGCAAGTGTTTTTGTTTAGAGTGTCATCCAGCCTAAGGTAACATGGCTCCTCTTTGTACAGGATGCTACAAATGCTTATCTAGAGGATTTGAAATGGATTTTCCAATTTTAGAAGAAAACCATGAATTTAAATCATGTTCTGCTTCCCTTCTGCAGAAGATCTAGGCATATGCATCTCAAGTGGTACTTGAGCAAAGAGGTCTGTGCCAGCCCCTGTAACAGTGAGCAGATTAGCAAGGTTCTGAATTAATGGGAACACCAGCTTCCTGGAAGACTTGCATCATACAAGACTTGTTTTTTCAAATGTAGTTAAGTGCTGACTGCAGATGGAAGTAGAGTTGGAGACAATGTCAGGAGTGCAGAGAACACAGTAATTTCTCAGATTGTTGTGGCAAACTGTGCTAAACTTGTCCAAGCAATATATGTCAGTTCATGTCTTGTTCTAAAAGTTATACAAAGGAGTGTCTGGCCCGTTATTTCAGAAGCTGGGAACAGAGAAACTGTTGCTGTCCAGGCCTTGCTAACTTTCCCAGATGTATTTCCTATAGTAGGAGCTGAGGAAGGAACAGCTGCAATTGTCTTATGCTACAAAAGGATTCCCTCTCACAGGAGAAATCCCCTGCTGAGTGGATTCACTGGGTTTTGAGCCTGCTTCTTGCAGAGTGTCACACATAGGGCTGCTTTGACAGCTACAGAATCCAGTCTTTCAAAGATAACAGTAGATATAGAATCTGTGATTTCTGAGAAGTGGTATTAGGATACCTTTTCTCATGTTCCCTTCTCATGGATTTCAGTACATATTCTTGTGTGTTCTGTTAGGCACTGTATATGTGACTTGCAGTTCTCTCAAGTTAACCCCTAACTGTGAGATTTCTGTGTTTTGTAAATAGTAGCATTTCTGACAGTAATGCTCTACTATCCTCCAGTAAGGATTTATCCTCTTGAGCACTGTATGAATCTGTAACATCATTCTGAAGTTTTTCATCTAAATGTAAACAATCTAATTCCATAACCTAAAGTATTGCCTTTGCCTTCTCTAGATCCTGTGTGACTGTCTTATTCTTAACAGTCACACAAGTAGCTATCCACATATACTACTTAGGTATTTCACCTTAGTCTCTCCTTCTATCAATCTCAGTGATTTCTTCTTTATTAAAAACAAATAGTATTGACTGGGTCTGTCTCACAAAGAATTAGAAAGACTCGTGGCAGAAACTAAATGCAGAAGCAGTTGCTGTTTCTTCAAGAGGTCAATTTGACTTGTTAGAAGTGAGACGCTTCCAGCAGTACCTCTACATCCTTGCTCTTTGGGTGCAGATCTTTGGGCTTAGAAATTTTTAGCAGTGTCTTGATACTAGTGTATCAACTGTAATAAAAATAGGATATTTATGCATATTGGCATATTGGAAAATGCTTTAACAAGTAGTGGGATTCTAGAAGACTGGTCACAGCAACTGAAATGTATTGTGCTAAGCATTTCGATTTCAGCGTGTGTTTTGAACAAGGAACACTTTAGTGAGTGTCTGAATACACACCATGTAGATAGAAATAATAATCAATTTTTTGTTTCTTTTAATGAAATACTGTGGCATCTCTCCCAGCCGATATTGCAGGAGTTTCCTTTTCCTGCTGGAGGTTGTCTTGTTCCTTAAACAGCATTTACTTAAGCATAGAAAGTTCTTTCATGTTTCCGGAGTGTTTGCTTGGAAAGCAGTAGTAAAACCTCAGTGCAAGCCACAAAATTGTTGTGGTAGTAAACTGTAATTTGATGCTCACACATTTTCTAGTATTTGATTCCTGTAAGCTTTTGTTATAAAACATTTAGTAATGTAGATCAATTCATGCTAATGACAGCACATGTGGCTACAGAAAGTGCACAGTGGATGCAGTCCTGATGAATACACTAGCAATTACTTGAAACTGTACTGGTCTTGCACAATGTTTCTGGTGGCTTCATTTGAGAGATGCTGTGCCAGGCCAGGTCCAATATGAAGGTCATTAGGACAGTAATTTTCATCCCATTCTGCTTCCTGTGAACTATGGTAGAGAAATGAGCATGCGACAAAGGGACTTGCCTATAACGAAAATGTGTCAACAGGGAAATACAGTACATGGTGGTGGGAGGAATGCAATGAATCACCATTCCTGCTAGCTTATCCTCGAGATCCTTGATGAGTGGAAGGGAGCAGATGGCATTGCTACAAAAACACTGCCCCATTCCCAGAGCCAGGCAGCTGAAGCAGAATGAGGCAAGGTTTGGCTAATGCTGCTGCAGGGGCACACACCAACAGTATGGGCAAGCTCCCAGCACACCCGTTTGAAAGGCAGGCAGGTATTGGTTTTGCAGCCTTTATTTTGAGCCATGTCTGTGCTAGCAAAAGAGAAAGCCTTGTTTCTCTTTTAAAATAGCCCAGCTAGGACTCCAGGAGTTATCACCAGGGTATCTAACGTAATTTTCATATCAGTGTTGCTAAAGGCAACACAGGAAAAATTGCCTGCAGTTTGAACTCTTATCATTGTTGAGCAGATCCAGGGTCATCTTTGCTGGGGAAAGCCATTCTCTGCAGCCTCCTGGGACACGCTGCAATAGGAAGAGATTTGGTCTCTGGAATTCCCATAAAAGAGATTTGGCTGACACTTATTCATCAATGCTAGCAGTCTCATGCTGCAGTGATTTACTGCTTTGAAACCTTCAGATGATTTTAAGCCGAGATTGGATGTATTCATTGGCAAAATTATATAAACTGTAGTGGAAAATTTCATGGCATCTATGCTATGAGTTTAATTACCGCTGAAGTTGCCTATGTGTGGACTGATTCCTAGAGTATCTATAAATAGTACAGCTCTCAATGGGATAGAGCTGATTAGAGTCCCTAGGATTTGCTTGGTTTTGTCTGGAAGACACTAGGCTGTGACATTTCTGTTGTAGAGGAGGTCTCTGGCACATGAGTTGGCTGGAGCATTAGAAGCTGAGACATCTAGTAGACCCTTGAGCAGCTGCAAGGAGCATTCACTAAGAGGAAAACCCTGAATTTGCCAGACCAGTAAAATCCACTTAGAAGCACTTGAACGTCTACTGTGCAGCCTTCCCTCCAGAACTGATGCTGCAGTATCAGCATCACACCAGTGATGCACTGACTCAAGAGAAAGTTTCCTTCCAGTGCTGGTTCTGACACAGAATGTGAAAGTTCATTCAAGTCCTACTGCTCTCATTCAGGTTGGGAAATTCACATAAACTTGTAACAAATGCAAGTTTGCACATAACCAGCAATTGGAGAGTAAGATTTTTGTTAGATGCTGTGCTAAGAGTGGATCAGCACAAAGCAAATAGATTTGTCCTTCATCTGCCCTTGGTTGCAATTACTTGTACAGGAAGGCTGTGCTTATTGTGAGGAAGGCTGTGCTTATTGTGAGAAGCCATGTGCAAGATATGACACCTAAAAACAATTACTCTTTCACCTGTACAGTCCAGTCTTTAGGTGGTATTTGGAATACAAAACATTGCATAACAGCCCCCTTTCCCACTCCTATTATATTTGACAGACTTACAGTCTTTGTGTAGTAATTATCTGAGTGAAAACAAGGTATGCATCTTGGAGATAAGAGGGTGTGGTAATATGCTATGGGATGACTTTGTCTGTGATAGATAACTTTAACAATTTCAAACATGAGTAGATGAAAATAGGTTCACACTGCTTTTTCTAGATTTTTCTTAGCATTCACTATAAATCCAAAGATGGTTCTATGAGACATACACTCTGCTTTGTGATCAAATGGCACCTCTGGGGAAACTTCAGTATTCTCCTTATGCTACAGCTTTATGTAAAGTGACCTGAAGGCTGTGTCAAGGAAATACTGCACTCTGACACCACCAGCCAGGGCTCTTGATGCTAGGAGAAATTAATTCCTGAGCTATGTTTTACCAGCTGCCTTGAAACAGAAGAATCTGTCAACAGAATACTGTGTGAGATGAACCTCTAGCCATAGAGGGGTGGAGGGAAGAAAAAAGTGTCCACCCAAGCTTTACAAAGGAGGAATAAATTTCAACCAGCACTATGCAGAGGCAGGAGTTGAATCAGAGAAGGCCTTTTCTATTGTTACCCAGAAGGGAGTGACAGATCAACTTCATTTCCCCATTCCCTGTCAGCTGTGCTGAACCCATCCTTGGTTTGTTTTATGGCTATGTAGTTACATAATCAGGGAAACCAGAATATCATTGAGCTCCAACTAAGTCATTCTTCTTCGTCAGGAAAATGAAAGAAATGAAAGAAATTGCTGAAAATGGCTCCACTAATGTTAGAGTTGGAAAAAAGAAAGCCAATGTTTGAATGAATCCCCCTCCCTGATATATTTAAATTGAAATCCATGTAACTTTAAAACTGTTTTCAAAAATGCTGCATACTGCAGACACTCAGCACTTGTGAGGGAAAAAGTACAGACACAAGAAAATTCAAATTTGGCACCTGCAGTCAGCAATCACTTAAAACAATTTTCACACTATTTGCTGCTGTCTTCTCTAGCCTTGCAGCTTTTCCTTATATAGTACAGCTCTGTTCTGAACTACCATGCTACTGCGTTCCTAATGTCATGCAAAAAATGCTACAGGACATGTTTCTACCTCACTGGATTTAATTTATTTGACATTTATGTCACTGAGATACTTGATTAGTGGATTCAGGGTGTCAGCTTTATATAAACATCTCTCATTTTAATACTTTGTGGAAATCTGTGAGTATTGTAAAAGACCTCAGTCACCAACACTGATTTTTGGAAAACAGAGCCATTGAATTATCCTGATACAGTTTTTGAGAAAGAGAGGCCGATATGGGTAATGATTTTTCCAAAATAAAGCTGTAATCACATTTGGTTACAGTTTGCATTCCTCCTGCAGAGGCTGGCCTGCAGCTCAGACAAACCCGAGCCTACATGTCTTGAGGTTCATGATCAGAGGTCTTATTACACAACTATTTTATTAATGGACAATTCCATTTTATTTATATTTTCAGTGGAAATTATCTATAGTGTATAAATATGATGATGTGCAGAGAATTTGGTTAAAAATATGCTTTTTAGGAAATAGAGCAGCAATACTTTCAGAATCATAATTTTATGATTTACTGATGAGCATTAACAGATTAGGAGAGAGCAGAAATATGAATAATTAGTGTAGTAGGATATGTTGCTAGAAACATTAAATAATAATATAATAATACTAATAGTAATAATATAACAAAATATATTAAATGATACTGTCACCATGCTGAATAACACCTCCCATTAAGTGTACTTCTGGTAGTGACAGCCCCACCTTTTCATGGCTTAGTAGCTCTGGATAAGCACACATTCTGCAACTATGTCCTGACCTTTTCATGAAGTAATAGAACTGGTTTGCCAAGACTCTTCACGTGATTTAGATGGCTTTAGTTTCCTTGTCTCTGCCAGGGATAGAACAAGAAAGTGACATTTGAATTTTGTAAGCTTTTGGTGAGATTTGGGTCAGGATTTTGTGGACATTATGAACCATGACATTAGCTGCTTTTCGGTCCCAATAAAAGAACTCTGCTCTCAAGTGATTCCTGGATTTTATAGTCTACACTTGGAAAAAGCATTAGCCTTGTCCAAACTTCTGTCTGACACAAACTCAAAATAGCTGAGGGAGGGATTGCATGAGAAGTTTTGGTCTTGTTCCAGCTTGTCTATGAACCTTGCACAGCATTTGTGGAGTGCTCAGCATCAGTTCAGACATACTAAGTGGAAGAGGGATCTCCTGTGTTCCCATACCTTCCTGCTCTGTCCCCTGCATATGAGAGAGCTGCCTGTGGCTTGGCACCCTCCTGGGGAGCTCCTGCTTCCTCCCACTTGCAACAGACCAATGCAATGATCTGTAGCTCATCCCCTACATGAAAAGTGCTGAAGTTAGACTTGGTCATTCAGTAACAATGCCAGATACCTGTTAGTGGAAGTGTCCTTCTAACCAGGTCACTAATGGTTAGGCACTTCCTCTTTTTTCATTCAGTTTGTTTTTGGGTTTTTTCAGTAACCTTGTACAGTGCATGCATTTCAAGTACAGTGAGCTTGTTTGAATTTTTTCTTTGAACAGTAGCACTCCACTCAGTCTCTAAACAGCCACCTTCCCAAGTCAGATACATGCCCAAAATCTTTATCTTGCAAAGAAAGAGCTGGTTCCATGTATTAGCATAAATAAGATTGAGAGAGGTCAATGAGCCACTGTGTGGCCCCTAAAACTGTAATGTTTTATGTCTGGATACTTGCCCTCAATACATGTAACTAAGGAAGGTGTAGAATTCCTCTTTGCTTTCCTAGAAATTTAGGGAAATTAGTGAATAGTTTTGGGTTTGGCTTTATTTTTTGCCCTTCTCTTCCTCTGCTGATAGACAGAGAAATCTAATAATGGTTTTCAAGATCTCCAGTAGTTGAATAGTCTTTGCAAGTGGTCCGTCCTTTCAATCACTCCCAGATGCCAGTAAAATCCATGGGCTCTGTCAGGACCTAAACAGGGTGGGATGCAAGCTTGCAAAGTTATTCTAGAATTATGCTTATTTGGAACATCAAATTTAGACTCCTCAGTTTGTTCCTTGTCTGAACATGTTCCCGTCTTACTCAAGAGTTGTTATTCTCTATAGTTACGTTACTAATAAGTTAAATGGCTTATTCAGATGTTTGTGTCAGAGGGTCAGAGAAGGTAAATCTACTGGGAATGAAGGAGTGTTTCTGTCAAAGGCTTAGGAAACTGACAGTACCAGAAGCTTGTCTATTTTTTATCAACTGTATCAGTTAAATTAGGAAGAACTCCTACTTTTGCCTACAAAATTTGCCCTAATAGATTTTACTTGTAACATGACAAGTAGTTATGATTCAGTAAGAACTACCAAAACATGAGCAGTTTAAGCAGGAATACAAAGTTGTGTCAGATTGATTTGTGTGCACCTTGTTTCTTAATATGCTAATAGACTTGGCCTTTCTCCAGTGTTTCAGTGAAAGTTCTTAATATTTTCAGAACATGGGTGTTCACTATTTTTGCCAAGTGGAAAAAGACTCAACAGGCTTGTTTATATATGCTTGTAATATAAGCTGTACAATTAAAACCAAAACAAAAATCATGTTTCATTTTAAAAAATCCCAGCTTTGGTACTTAGAACAAAGCCAAAGAAGCAGTTTCTGTTTCACTGCTAAAACTACATTCACTATTTAATGCAATACCCGATTTTCTGTGCCTTTGCTTTATTTCACTAACATTCATCTCCGTATTTGTCTGCATTTTTCCATTTAGACATCTTCTCTTGTGAAATCTTCTGCCAAACTTCAACTACCCCCTGACTGTCTTTCAAAACCCCCTTCAAGGCCTGTCTTTGCTGCACTGCCTACAAATCACTGTCACCTGGCACTCTTGAGGCTGGAGGCCATCTGTGGCCATGGTGACTGCTGATTTATGTGAGCACACCCATCTTCATTGTTATTCACGCCACCTTCTTTCATACATTTTTCTCTTAGTCACTCAATTTCTTGTCTTGGGAACATGAAGTGCAAGGACTCTGGGGTGGGAACTGCCTAAAATAATGAATATAAGGTGCAAAATAAATGTAGGGCTTTGTAAAAAATGGCAGAAAATAATAATATGTTTGAAGTGCAGATTTGTCAAAACAAGATTGTATCAAATTAATTACTGAGGAGGATATGTCTACTAAAATATGTAGGCCAGAATCACTGATTCAGCCAAAGACTGACTGGAAGGGTTTTGGTGACTTAAATCTCATAAACTTCAGGCCTTAACATTTTGCCATCTAACTCAGAGTAACCTTGAATCTTTTCTGAATTGTCATGTCTTTCACACCTTTCAGGGTGCACCAGAGCTCTGACATTTTTGGGACATTATCCTCTTTCATATGGCTAAGCCCCCAGCACTGGTGGCAGAGACTGGGGCGTGGTATGACAGAGAATTTTCTGGTAGATCTATCCCATATGCCCTCTGCCCCAGAGACTTCTCAAGGGACACTTTAGGAAAGCTTTTTGGCTGCCATGTGTCTCTGGAAAGAGACCACATGTTTACCCTTTTATAAAACCATATTAAGGCAAGATAAGAGAATATATAAGTGGAAAACATATAAATCTGTGCAAAGAAAACTGTACAAAGTCTGTGCAAAAAATCAGAAGAGGCATTGTTTGGGAAAACCTGTGTCAAGTAAGCATAAAAGTAATTTAGTGGTAGTTCAAACATTTTAGAAGAACATGCTGTATTCGACAACAGGGGCCCGATCCTGACTCTGCTGAAGCAATAGTAGTGCTGAAATAGTTAAAACAGAATTCGTGTAAGTGAAGGTATCCTCTTTTCCATATCCAGGGATGATATGTAATCTCTACGTTGCTTCCATCCTGCCTCTCTACATTTTCACATGGCCTAGCAACTATCCGAGATGGCTTTGGAGAAAGCTGGCTTATCTGTGCACAGAGCTGTGCTGCAGAATCAGCATAGCCTTTTTGATTTAGTTTTCAAAGCCCTTCTGCATGGTTTCTGTCTTGATTTTCTTGTCAACTTGATTTAGTACAAATCTCTGGGGATGCATTGTACATTATATGAAACTGGTGTTACTGTTGTTGAAGCAGACTCAAGCAAAGAGCTTCTGTTTATGGACGTGTTTTATGTTACATTCTGTTACATTCATTAGTAATGTCAAACTTCTGAAGAAAAATTTCTTGTAACAATCTAAAGCTGACTTTCTAGAGCACTCTCTTCACTTTTCTCTGTAGTCTTAATTTTTCTCTATTCCTTGCTTTCCCTGATGAACTGTTTTTGCTTTGAGACTTGGCTGATTAATAGCTTCGTGTCAGTGCTCTAATTTGAGGCTGATTTGCTAGCAAGGTGCTGAGCAGATTCGTTGAGTCAGTGGGAGTGGCTGGTATTCAGCACTTTTGCAAACGAGGACACTTGTTTTAATGCCTCAGTATGGGTTCAGGAGCCTGATTTAGGCTCCTATTTTTATTAACCAGAGTAATGACATCCAAATATATTAACTGGTGTGTTCTTTGACTAACTGCAGCTAGTATTTTTAAAGAAACATGAAGTCACTTAGCCAGTTTTTAATGGGAGTTGTGTGTCCAGTGCCCGGAGCTTTTCTGAAAATCCTGACGTGTCCCTTTTGTTCAGCATAACTCTGGGCCAGGAGGTATTTCTTTCTTCTGTGTATTGGCTTTGCTAAATGTGTACTTGGTTCTTCTGCTTGCTTGAAACTGCCATGCCAGTGGAACTGGGACATGGTGAATGCCCTGAAATGTGGGGGCAGTCAAGATGCATAGATTACTGAAATTTTGATTTCAATACATGAGTGTACAGGATGTATATGGGACTCTAAAGGGAGAACAAGGAAGTAACAAGAAGTCTTCATGTTAAGCATTTCTCCAAAAGGTCCTGTTAGTCTTTGGTCCTACTGAATCTCTCACTGCATAAATTGACTCAAGGAACATGTCAGATCTTGAAACTTAGCAGACTTTTGCAGGTGGTGTTTGAAGTGAGCTGCAAAACAAGAGAGCTTTTGATAGGTGTACGAATTTGTATAAATGTATGAGGAATTGTTCACATAAATCCCTGTGCTGCCACAGTGATTTATTACATGCACAAAGCTCAGGACATCAAAATGGAACTGTAGCTGTGCTGGCGAACAGCTGGACCTGGAATGAATTAATGCAATATCATAATTCAGTAAAGGAGCTCTGCTTATGTCACAGAATCAGAGAGCAGCATATGAGTGTTTTATCAGCCTAGCAGTGACATGAGAATATATTTACACAAGTATGTGGTATGTATTGCTTTTCTATTTATTGTCCTCTGCATTAAGACATTATTTCTGTGGCATCATACTCAGATTTAACCAAAGGAGCCAAAGATGTAAAAACATACAGCTAATTGAAAATGTTAATAGAAAAAAACCCTAGAAAATGGCTATTACTCTGACCATTTCCTTTGACTTTTATATTCTACCCTATCTGAATTGATCAATGCCCATGGTCAGATGAATGACAGTCTCCTTCTCAGCTAAGCATTAGGAAAGCAGCACATGGTAGATGAAATATACTTGAACTCAAATTAAATGCCTCAAATCTTGGAACTGGATAGCCTCATCCTTCTTATCACAGCCAGTAGCAGAGATGCTGAAGTGGTGTAGGCTGTGATGTATTGAGAACCTTACCTGTAATATATATTACTCATAGACATTGCTGTATAGAGATGTTTTCAAAAAATGTGAAAACCCAAGTTATGTGAAAGCTTGCTTGCTTATTTCAGATTTGTTGAAGTTTCGCTCCTTAAGAAGGCAGCCTGCTTCAGAGAGGTTTATGATTCCATCTCTCCTGAGACTCATCAGTGCTTTGGATGAGTGTCTGAATGGTGTCTTGTGCCCCCTTGGCAGAGAAAATGGTGGAATCAGCAGGAAATTACCCAGTGCTTTAGATTTGATCCAGTCAAACATAGATCATAGTCTGATCTCCATAGAAGAAAAGGTATTTCAAGAATATTCTGTTTTGAGGAAGCCCAGAGACTGGCCAGCAGCACTCCGTGGTTCCTGGTTCCTAGTTCCTAGTTTCTCCTAGTAGAGGCCTTAGGATTGATTGCTGCTTTAGAGTTCCCATGTTTTTTTCTCTAGACTTGAGGTGGCTGTGTGAGATGGTAGTACCATAGAGCTGGGCTGCACTGCACTATTAGCAGTACGGCAAGTAAACCCAGCAGATGTGAAATCTCATCTTTTCCCCCTTTCATAGGCACAGATAAAAATAACATCTGCCAAGAAATGAGAAAGGAGCATGGCAGAAAGAAAAAGACCATGGCCAAGACAACTTGAAGACTTCCCATCTCCAGCGTTTGGCCTAGGCTAATGTATTCTTTTGTCTGATATTTTCCTCGTAAGGCTGCTGGCATCTTGGGCAACTTCAGATCCTTCTAGCCTAACCCTGGAGAAAGGGCCAGTACTCAAGTATCAACACAAAAGTAAGCCTGGATCCTATGTATCTTGTCAGCTATGACATTCACATCACAGCAGATGCTTGTGTGCAGCTCTGTGTTCTCGTACATATATTTCACATACAATTTGTAGGTATTTACGGATGAAAGGTGCAATCTGCCAAGTAACAACACAGAACTCTATAGGTTGATATAAGGGATACCATTTTTCTTGCTCTCCCTTTGATTTCTATCAACTGCTGTTTGAAGCTATCTCTAATAGTCTAGTAGCCCTGCTGTGTGTTTGAGAACTGCCAGGAAGCTGGTGCTTTTATCATGATCTTTCAAGATATGATATTCTTCATTTTTATTGTGTTATAAATCCTGGTTCATAATGTGTCCACCTAATTTATTTTCTCTTGCTTCTAGGTGTAGGCGCTATCTCTTCATTTGCTCTTACAGTTAGTTGTGAATGCATTATCAAACTCAAGGGATACTTTGTTCTCCTCCATTCTGTGCCCCTTTCAAAGTCCCCCCCACAACTTGGGCAGTTTATTTACTTCCCAGCCCCCACTAATCATTGCCATATGTGCCTCACTTTGCAGAGATGCTCTGGGCCACTCATGGCTGTTGAACAAATGTAGAAGACACATGTTAGTTGCTGGTCATACTCTACAGAGAGAACAGACCACACACAGACACAACCTCCAAAGACTGAGAAGTCAAAGGCACACACTAATTTAATATGGACCAGCTTTTACAGCCAGAGAGAGAGATGGGGAAATACTGACTTCTGTTTTTGCACAGAAACTGATTACATGGTGATTATTTTAAAGGGAGATCAGGTCAGATTTCTGTTGATAATACATCCCTAGGAATTTATTTTAATATGTATCCAGCTTGAGGTTAAGCTCATGAGTTTAACTGGAGTTCACAAGACAGAGATTTTGTCTATTGTTCATTAAATAAAATATGCTTCATATAGATATAAATCTATTTGCACGTTCCAGGAGCTTTGAGCTGTTCAGCTGGTTCCAACATCCAAGTTGCTTAATTCCATGATTCCTCAAGGTATGTAATGTGTCTGACTGCTGCAGCAAAAATGGAACAACAACAGTAAAACACAGAGAAGCATGCTGATGTAGCTATAAAGAAAATATTTTTTCACACAGCATTAATTAATAGTAATTAGGGAGTAGAGCGTCCTGTTGATGAATGCCAGTGAGACTAAGGGCTTAGCAAGATTTGAAGTGACACTGGATCTTTATAGGCTCTACTATGATTGCTCTGCTTAAACACAATAAAGAAAAATAACCCAGAACTTATGAAAAGTTCTTGACTTCATTATGAAACCTGAAGATTGCAATAGTTGAAGTTGTCAGCTGAAGATGTCAGCTAGTAAAGACACTAAAATCTGAAATTTCTGCTAGACCTTTCCATGGTGCTAGAGGTGTTCTGCCTAAAATCTGAGTCCTGATGTCTCAGTACTATTCATCCCGTTAACACATCCCGGTTACTTTTTATTTTTTATATGCTTATATTCCTGTCTAAGGGTTACTGAAAGCTAAAGCAATGAATTGCAGTGGACCAATTTTGTGTAAAAATTCTAGAATTAACACGACCTGTTAATTCTAGAATTAACACACGTCACCAATGCATTTTTTGCTAAATAATGATTAAGTTGACTGTTCTTTCTCTTTCCTAATAGTAGTAACTCAGATTGGTGTATGTGTACTTACTACATATTGCTGTGTTTTAGGAATATACACAACTTTATAAACATTTCGAAATTACAGGAAAAGAAATTTAAAGAACTGGGCAGCATAAAATGAATAAAAAACCAATAAAATCTTCCTTATTTCAGCACATGCTTTTCATGTCCCATTAGGGCCCCAGGGGAATGCAATTCAGGGTTGTCATACACTTACTTTTGGAGGGATTTCTCTCAGTGTCATCTCAATCTATTAAAGTTCTGAGGGTGAAGGAAACTCAGCTGCCAGTACCATGTGCATAAACCCATCAGGGCCTTGTTCAGCATGTAACTCCTGTAATGTGTTTCCCCAGAGCTGTTGCTGGCGTGGTGCTAGAGGTTTGGAAAACCTTTTGGTTCTCTTTCCTTTCAGCTTCTCATCTGAGACTTGAGATTTCTGTCAGTACAAACAGCTTAGCCTCCAGGCCTTCTCCTCTGGCTCAAAGGTATGACAAAACTTTTCAGAGCATAATCATTAAGTGTGTTGCTAGCATCAGATTTCAACGTGTTAATAGATATTACTCCATCAAAAATGCTGACATCAATGGCAGCAGTTGTACCTTGAGGTTGAAGGTTGGTCTCGCCAGTAGCCATCAGATCACCATTCCTTTTGCCATGGTGATGCTTTTGCATTGCAATTTCTTCTATGAACTTTTGAAGGTTTATCTCATAAAACTCAATGTAGCATGATCTCTGTCATTGACAACAGCTCTTTTAAAACATCTTTCTCTCGGCCATTACCATCTAGTCTAGCAAGTTGTTTATATGAAAAGTGTATTCAAATTAACATCTGACATTTTCTGCAAACCATATAGAACTTCTCTTTCTGACTCTGCTGCAGTGGTCTTTATTGCACTGTTGTCCTGCCACAGACTGTATTTGCATGGGATGCAGTGGGATACATGTGTTTGCATGGGATACAGAGGCATGGGATGACTCTTCTGATGTACCCAGCTCATGAAGGGATCAGAGTCTCTATTATTTTGAAGTATTAGGAAGCTATTAATAGTCTTGCTCTACCATACACAGTTAATTTTCCATAGTCACCAAGCACCTTTTGCAGACTCAAGTTCCAGTGATGTAACAGAGAAATGGATTAAATTTTCCAATGCCACATTTCTTGCAATCTGTTTATCCTAACAGGTAACATTTAGGTAAATGAAATGCTCACTGGAAGGCAGAGCAATTTCTTTAATCTGTGCAGCTTCAAGCATCACCAGAAGATGATGCTATAAAGTATAGTGATTTTCACATAATGCATTATGTGGCATGGGAACAAGAATATACATATGTATGTACATACATACATGGGTTTTCAAACAAGAATGCACCTGGCAGGATTATATAGGTACATACCTTGGACTGTGATTGTGTCTGACTATGAAAATTGCTAGTGTGTCCTTAAATCGATCACAGTGAAGTTCTTGTTGGAAGACAAACACAGAGTGTACTTTGTGTATCCAGTGTGATGAAATGGCATGTGGCAATATCCTTAAAATGGTTGCTACAGCCAATAAAGCTGGAAAGGTCTTGATGCAATATCCAAATTTATTTATTAAGTCAAGCTGTATGACTGATAGTTTAAGGCTTGTTACATTTGCACATATTCCCTTAGTTAATATGCAGACGAGGAAAATCTGTCCCCAAGCTTCTGGGTAATGATGGCAGTCAGACTGAGTTAGCACAGGAGATTTATCATTGCAGTCCAGTATCTAAATCAGTACTTCCAGGCTTTGCCCTGTAGGTCCCCACTGTTGTTATCTTCTCATCACTCTGTAGTGTGTGATAAATGATACTCAGTCTCTTTTCCTTTGTCCACCCCATCAGGGTCAGTCAAGCAAGTTACCAGCTAAATAGGGAAGATGCTTATTTCTTAGAAATGGTCTCTAACCAATAGAAGCACAGAGACAGAATTCTAAATCCCCAGTAGTCACAACCTGTATTACTCTTTAACGCAATGAGGTTTTGCATTCATAACCCTTAGGTGGACGCTCTTATCTCCCTACTTCAGCTGCACCATGTTACCCGTTTTAAATGTTTATTGATTTATTATAGATATGGTTTTTATTGATAAACATTCTCAGACAAAGGCTCAAGTACAGATATGTTTCCTAAAATACTGTGCAATCCCAGAGGAAAACACTAGTTTCACACCTAATATAAGTGCTGCAATGGCAAAAGAAAACCTTGATTGTTTTAATGGCTTGGAGGTAATGAAGGGAGTTTTCAGGGTATTTAATGGGTATGAAAGGACAGATTTCTTCATTTGTGTTAAGAGAAATGATTACATCTTGCAGCCAGTGTCCTGTGATGGGAACATGTGGTGCACAGAACCTCAGGTGGGAGTCATAACAGCAGGACTTCGGCCCCAGATTCACAGCTTGGTGTTAGACTGTGACAGTAATTTAAGTTTCAGAGTCTCAAAAATAATTGAGCTTTGCTTTGTATCTGAAACTGCATTGAAATCTACAGAGGAAACTTGACTCCTAGCTTGGCCATTAAGGGTATCCCAAATTAAACAGCAGTATTTCTGTATGCGTATAAGGCATATGTCATAGAGACATGACTTGTTAGTATTTTGTGTTTTCAGCATAAAGCACTGACATTCCCAGAGTGGAGTGGTTTATTCAGCAGACAAGTAACAGCAAAAGCCGTGTAACTCAGGAAATGTCTTTCAGTAGTTCTCTGTAATTTGTATGTTTATTTCAAACAAATGCTACAAAATGACTTGTTATTATCTAACATTTCAGAACCTTAGGGATTCTGTATATACAGCTTACTTTTCCCTCATCAGTTTTAAGCCTCAGACTGAGGCAGACATAGACTATGTAGCAAAGCACAAATGTGAGGACTCAAGGTTGACTAGTTGTGATAACTTTTAAAACAATACTGTCCTCAGTTTTCCTTTTTGGCCCTTTACTAAAATTAAGCATCCTGTCAAAGGGGCAGCACAGCAGGATTGTGCTCTGTCCTAGGACTTTAATACTGGTATCTTGCTTAAGCTACTTGGTAGATTGGTTGTTGCAAAGCAAGTCCATGTCGAAAGTTTGTGCACAGCACTTAATTTACCACAGTGGGGTGGTGGCTACTCAGGAGACTAGAAAATCATGATTTTCAGAGTGTGGATTACACTGATAGTTTTGGTATTTGAGAGATGGGATGAATCAACAAGACATTATTTAGAAGACTAGAAAATCCTGATTTTTCAGAGTGTGGATTGCATTGGTAGTTTGGGTATTTCAAAAAGACAGGGGATGAGTCAACAAGGCATTACACTTGAATTTGCCGTGAAGGATACTGAGGCCTACAACTAAACTGGGTACTGAAAGCAGGCTACCCATGACAGGCTGGGACTCAGCAGGAGCTAATTTATTCCCAGCTGCAAGTAGATTGGTCAAAGGACAAATACCTGGGACCTGCTACTTTACTCTGTCTCTGGCATTATACAGGTTTTGCATTAAATGCCCACCCACTAGGATAAGAGACTGCACTGATGGGAAATGGAGATTTTGGGAGCTCGTGAGTAGAGAAGAACTCTGCAGCTTTAAACAGGTTACCTAGAGGATGTTTTGAGTTGGGTTAGTGAGTGAAGTCTTCCAGATTATTTTATTTTAAATTTTAAGGCTGAGAGGGGGATTATATATCATATTACTTAATTCTTTGGCAAAAAGAAATTTGAAAAAAAAATCTGTCTGTACAATGGCTGAACTGGGCATATTAGTTCAGAAATAGTTCCACAATGCCCTCCGAGCCTTTAATGGAAATGAAGATTATGATGATGATGACTGTTATTATTTCAAAATGTAGGTGTTAAGTTTACCACTATTTACTATGATTCCTTATGCAAGGTAGGTCTGAACTTAGATCTAACATTCTCTATGAGCTTAAATCTTCTTGATGCAGGAGAGATGAAGAAATCTCTACATTTTTATAAAAATCAGTCTTTGCTTTGTTTCTGGTTTTGTTTCTCTTTGTTTCTGTTTAATGTTGCTGTGCTCAGATCCTTCACATTACAAATGTTTTAGGTTTGCTGTGGGTAGATAAAGATTCCCTTGTGGCTGACAGAAATAAAGACAGAAAGCAAATTAAATCCCAGCAGAGAATAAGTGCTTTGCTCCTCTCCCAAAGTGCTTTCAAGATTTCAGTCTTACAAGTGAAAATACTGAGAAATAAACTTAACTGCCAATGGTGCTGAGTAAGAATCCACTGGTCAGAGATTTCATGATGGGCCTTGGTCTAAAGTATTACAAGCTTGGGTTCTCTTGCTTTATGTTCCTTATGTCCCCTAAGCTTCTTGTTCCCTAGTTCCAAAGAATTTTAGATTCAGCTCATCTCTGGGTTGTCCCTTTATCTATCTTTTAGGTAAAAACAGGCAGAAAGCAATGCAAAGAAGAAATTTCAGAACTTTCCTGCTCAGTTCTATTTGCTTTATAAACTAAAAATTAGGCTAAGGAAGATGTATTGTTATTTCATCCAAAGCAATCAGTTTTAAGTAGTTCTACATGAAGGAAAAAAAAAAATCTATCATTATCTGTACTTTTGCTCTCCCATTTGTCTCTGTAAATTGTTAAATCTGTCTCTAACCCTATATTGTTTCAGCAATTTCACTTTTAAAATCTGTCCCCAACAACACAGCTCACCTTCTCCTGCCGGTTTTTCTTTTTCTTTTTCATTTTTTCACTCTCCTTTTCCAGTGTGGATGGGAAAAGAACAGGCAGAAGAGCCCACTCAGTTCTTTTATGAGTGGAAGGGAAGAAAATGTCCTGAGCCACAGACTATTTCTGCTCTTTTAAGGTAGAACTAATAGCAAATCTTGAAAAGTGGGATTATGGGAAAGGAATCCAATCTGAGGAATATATTTTTACAGCTAGTCATGGACATTGCATACATTTAGCAATTGCTTATCATTTTCCCCGCTATTTATTTTTGAGACCTGGCACACTTTATGTATCTTGCTGGGTTATGTTTCCATTTCAAGCTTGGTAGAAAAAATGTATTTTTCTACCCATAGAGATAGAAGGGAGAAATCTCCCTACTGCTGAAGCTACTTGTTCCCTGTGTCAGATCTGATCCGATCCATTTTTAGCATGGGATGTCCCTAAGAATTCTGATTAGAGATGAGAGCTTATCAGTGAAAGCAAACATATGTTGAAAATTGTTCAAACCAAAACCTGAAATGCACTTGAACTCTGTCCATATCCTTTTAATGTTATTGTTGTTATTTGCTCATACACATTCTAGTCTGATGTCAGTACTATTAATCACAACAAAAAGTTGAAGTAGCATTATAATGCATTTATGGAAAGTATTTCAGGTTCATAAATTATTCATATTTTTATAGAAAATCTTATTCTAAGAATTATCTATATCTTACAAGGGAACACAATAATACCTGTTGAAATGATGAGCTGTGTTTAACTAGCAAAAATGGCTGTATGTTTGCTGTGTGAACTTGTGTATATGTGAACATATATGTTAACAGATGTGAATTAACCTGCATAGCCAGCCAAAGAAGAATTAGTTATTGAAATAATTTAATGATTAATTAGGCCAGGAAGAAACATATGTCCACACACCCTGTCAGAACTGCACAGCAAGACATTCCCTTTGAGAAAGCATGGATCTCTTGCACATATTGTCTGCAGTAGACTTAGACAAATCAAAACTTCCTTGAATTTCTGTGTTAGGGACAGAGAACATATCTGTGGACACTGGTATGTGTGGCAGCTGCTATTTGAATTGAAAGGGCTGGAAATAAAGGCAATGCAAGAGAGTGGACAAGTGTTTTGTACAAGGCTGCATGCAGTACTGGCAAAGCTGGAAACAGAGCCAGGTCTCTGAATGATTACATCTATACATCTTCCTTTATAGTACCCTGTCTACCAGACAGAGAGAAAGAATAGGCTGTGGTGGAAGGCAGAGAAAGAAAAGTCAAACTTTATCTCTGCTTAGAAAAAGCTGTCTTCTCTTGCATAATCTGTTTGTTCCCTTTACATGGTTCCCAGCAAGAGAAGTGTTAAACCAGCACTGAGTCCTCATTCCTCCTGGGATTTGGAACATAACAGCAGATGCCAAGGTTACCTTTGTCCTGTCTCTCCAGTGAGGCTCTAGTGCAGACACAAACAGAATGCTGCTCTCTTCACTTTCTACTATCAATACCAACAATAATCATAGTTTCTTACAGTGATCCCATTTAAATTATAAAGAATAAAGATAGTGGGACTGTCTAGTTTAAAAGTAACTCAGAGTCTTTTGAGGACAAATGAAGACTGCTCACCGAGCTAATTTTTTTTTCCAAAGGATTTCCAGAAGACAAGGAAGTCCTGACCCCTCTCATACCCCTCTCTCAATGCTGGGCATCTGCAGCATTTACCACAACCAAGCCTGAAAACCATGACTCAAAATCTCAGAGCTGTTCAAGATCACCTCATAGCTGAACCTTTCCACACTGTAGTTTCTCTGCTTCCCTTGTTTGTCTGTGCAAAGTTGCTATATATCACCATAACCCTGGTTTAATAATTTGTAATCATTCTGATGCAAAACCAAGGCAGTGCTGCCTAATGGATATACAATGAAATTAAGACTAAGAAAGCCTGAGATCTCTAATATACCACTCATTTGTGGGGTGGCAATGGTCAGATTTTCATTCTCTGCCTCAGTTTTCTCCTTTTGTAAATTGGAGGCAATTTATTCATTTTGCATTTGGATGGATATGAATGGTGGTCTGTGATGTAAATAAGGTAAATTCTGTTTTGTTTTTTTTTTTTCATCTATTTTTGGCCCTTATCCTTGACAGCTTTGTAGTTTGTGCCATCATTTCCACTCTGCACTTTTCATACAAGACTAAATGGGAGAGGACTCTTTCCTTGATGGTAGCCCATGTGCAGTAGTCAAGATACAATGTTGATGGAAAAAGCAGGGAGGTGAATTTCTAGCCATTCATTCTGACAGATGACAGCAGAAACAAATGTGTCTCACTTTGCCCTACTATTTACTCAAGCAGAAAACAATACAATAGAGATGAGAAAAGATCTGAAAGAGCTGTCACAGAACAAGTGCACCATGCCAATAATTTGAAGGATTAAGGACCCCAAGCTGTATCTCCTGACACAATAGCTAGGGCCATCCTGTTCACTGGGTTCATGGATTAGAGGGATGTTTCATATGATCTGGTTTTCTTTTCAACTGTGGTTGAACAAACATAGCCTGTGTGCTTGCAAATCCCTTGTTAGCAATGCAAAAGGTCAATACAATTTCCCTTTCACTACACTCTATGATTTTGCCTTTGGAAAATGTTGCAGCTGGTCTGTCTGGATGCCTTCACAGAATCAGCATGACTTTGTGTCTGGTTTAAATAGTGTGATGAAGAATGGTAGGAAGCCCAGAGGAGGCCTGGACTCAGTATACCTGCATTGAGTCGGAGGCACTGGGAGACTGACCTGAGAGACACTTGATTTTCTTGTTTAAGCTGCTGTCTTACAAAGTAGGGTAGTTCAACCTTGAAGTGCACTTTTGTTCACGCTATGGAAATGGAAATGGCAGGACTTAGGATCAGCAATGTCACATATTTTATTTTAAAGACTTCTCTGTTTTACAAATAAAAAGATGGTGTTGCTTTAGTGCTGTGGAAAGTTTATCTGGGTTTGAGTCAAGAAGCTTCTTACATCACTCCCAGTAGCCTGTTAAGAAGCTGTCCCATCCAGTTCCTGTGTCACCTCAGGTAGGAGATCATCATTCCAGCACTAAATGTGTGCCTCCTTTAACATAAGCTAGTGGCACAATTTAGAAATTTCATGGTCAATGAGATAAATTCTCATAATCAGAAAGCATGATCGCAGAAGTCCCACAAAATTCAGTAAGCGAGGAGTATTTGTGCCCATGTACTTATTACCTACAAATATTTGTCATTAAGAATCTAAAAAGTTCCATGGTTTGTGGGAGCACAGAAAAATTTCAAGAGAGGTATCACAGCTCCTGGGGCCAGCATGTGGACTCAAATACTCCCAATATTTGAGGATCACTTCTCTTTTAATCTCACAGCTCAAAATTTCCATGGGAAGGGATGGAGGTGGGGAGCAAATGCCAAAGTCTTCCTGCTAAGAAGGATTCTGTTATATGTTTGAGTGCTTTTTGTCTGTGTTGCCCTATAATCCATTTATCTCTGTTTTCTCATACCAGTTATTTAGCCATTACATTTATCTTGTTTTGGTGAGGGTACTTAGATTAGCATTAAAATTCCAATGTACCTGGGTAATGTCTCGAGGTTATAAGTATGATGCAGTCTTTGTATGTACACACAGGACAAACGCCTTAAAGAGAGGGATGCCTGTCAATTGATGTTACTATGAAGACTGTTAGTTGCTTTTACAGGATTCTACTGTTAGTAGCAGCACTGTTAGTTTCCTCCTGGTACGTGTCCCTGAAAGACACTGTTCAAGAGAAAAACAGAGTTCAGTCCTTGCTCTCTGGGGAAGTTTGCTGAGGATGAAGGAGCAGTGGGGAATATTCATTCATTCAGCCTGAGATGTCTCTGCATTGGATTCAAAGCAGTAACTTTGTGATGAAAGATTTGCTCCCTCTGGTAACACAGCTCTTTGCAAGGGCTGAATTCAATTCCTAATGAAACCATTGGCCCTGCTACACACTTAAGGCTCTTGTGTTCACGTGTCATCTTTGACTGCTGTTATTACTTTGGCTGCTAGTAAGATAACAGTCCATTACAGGCCTTTTTTAATACAGCCTGGACACAAGCAGGAAGGCAAACTTCCTGCTTTTGAGAGGAGCAGGAAGATGGGGCGTTTCAGAAGACAAATGTTTGATATTTACAAAATGCATAGCAGATGGGCAGCTGTAAAGTCACCTGCTGACAGCAGTGAGGTACAAAGCCCTCTCCTGTTTCAGAGGAAATGCTGGTTTCTCACAGATAGCCCAAGATTTGAAGAGTTTTTATCTGCATCAGCTACATGGGGCAGGCTTGAGGTTTGAGCATATTTTGAAAAATATCTGCTCTTATTTAGGTGAATTTTCAGGAAAACTCAACAGCTTTTGAAAATCAGGTCATATATATAAGTGTGCTTTCACTTAAAATCATCATTTCTCCATCGTTTCACTTGCAATTGCCTGCTGCTGTGGGTGGGACTAGTTTGGTGGCCATGCCAGTGCTGAGGTTATAGCAGACCTGACTTCTCTCCTGCCAACAGAAAAGACCTACATTTGTGCATTCCTTGTGATCTTGTCAACTCATTTTTACTGTTCCACAGTGTCCATAAAGGAATGGTATGATCTAAGGATAGAGGAAGTGGTATTTCAACAGTGCAGATAAAATATATGGTCCAGAACTTCTTGCACTGAGAAGCAGTAATGCAGTAGAAGGGCAAAACCAGGTTTACTTTGTGCTGCTGGTGGATCTGCCTGATGGATGAACTTGTCCTGCTAAGCAGTTATCTGCCTTCCCCACGTAAAAACTTGGAACAGAATAGCTCTTTTGGATTGGTGGATTGACATTTCTGAGTTCAGAGGTGAACCAGCAAGTCCCCAGTCTGATTAAAGGTACTTGAACTGGTTTTTAGAAGCACTGTTTCAGGAGCAGAGACAGGCAAACAATGCTTGCAGACCCTGAACACATCAGGAGAGAACAAGGTTACAATGTTTAACTGTCTGCCTACCTACATTGCTCCTGGCTTCTGCCTCTTTTGCACGGAGTGATACATGTACATTTGCACACATTTGGCACTTTAGTAAGTCTCTAAATTAAAAATGAGCATTTCATCCATTAAGTCAATCCCAGGCCTTGCTTTCAATTATTCTCACAGATGGCTATTCTTATGATGGGGTTTTTTTTTTTTGAGGGGTGGGAATACCAATGAATAAAATTTCAATTTTCGTTTACTTCTTGATGCTATTAAGCCTGGGTAATGTGAGGTTTTGTGCCTAATTGGGTTCAATGGCTTTGGGAGAGGATGCCACAAATTTTATCACCCTTCTCTCCATTGGATGAGAGAGAAACAGACATCTATTTTCTGCCCTAGCTGGATTTCAGGTTTGAGATTTCCCAGCTGTCCATTCTGCTCTGAGATGATGGTCACGTTCCTCTCTCCTGGGGATTCCAAGAAGCAGAGGGCTGCTCGGGATCATCACTGCAAACTTCCTGTCCCCATCTGGAAGGCAGCTAGCCTGCCTTTTGTATTTATTCATCTCTCTGAAATGAAGGAGATTTCTCCAGCTGCCCTTGAGAGGTTAGTGTGCTTTTAGAGGGAACAAAATTTGGGGTTAAACTTCCTTTGTGTCTTCTGGCCATTGAAAAGAAAACATGTTTAATCTTTTCTCAAACAAATTTACAGATTGAGATCTAATTAATTTCTTTTGGCAACGGTTTTGAATTATTTGGTGATATTTTTGATTCATGCATAGTGTTCAAGTGAAGACAAGCCACATTCTTATGGCTGACAGTATATGAAAGTCAACAGGAACTCTGAAGGTGAGAAAAAAAGAAAACACAATGATAACCTCTGAATATTAAAAAGAAATCCACATGATGTGCCATGACAGCTTGAGTAGGATGAAATTCCCTCTGTGTCCATGGTGTTTCTTCCTAACACTGAGGCAGCACAGTCAGGCCATCTGTGGATTGGTACCTTCATGTGTTTTGTCTGTATGCTCTTGAGGCTGGACTGGCTTTCCTCCACTTTTGTAGAGTACCTAAGCTGATCTGGAATTTGTGCCCTCCATTAATGAAACCAAAACAGTAATATTAATAATAATACTAATCCAGTGAAAAGCAGAGTGAATGAGACAGGGATTTCCCCTCTCCTCTGATCTTTTTTCCCCAGATGGAGCATTTAGTGATTTGCCAGAGTCCTCTTTCCCTTCCTTCTTCTCCCCCATTCTTCAGTGACTTGTGTTACACACAATCGAGACACCGATGGGCTGCGTTGAAAGCCCCTTTCTCAGCCGTGTACCCACCCGCACCGGTGCACGGCTTCCGCAGCGCTCAGTCCTCAGCCAATTTCACCACCCCGGGCACTAATAGAGACCGACACACGCAACAGGTCGGGTAGCGGCCGCCGCGCCCCCGTCCCCGGGCTGCCAGCCCGGCGGCCGCCGAGCTGCTCCCGCCTTCCCCCGGATCGGCTTGGGTTCGCTTTCCCGACTGGGAAGCGCAGGCTCTTTCCTCCCGGTCCCCGGCAGGGGCTCGCTCCGTGCCGGCGCCGAGCGGGTGGTTCCCGCGCCGCTNAGCGAGCGCGGCTGCGACGTCCCGTCCGGGCGGGCACGGAGGCTGCCGTGTCGCTCCGAGGTAAGCTCCGCTGCGCGGGTAACTTTGCGGGCCGGCCGCGGCTTTCGCAGCTATGGCAGCTGGTCATTGCCCTCCCTCTGCAATGGAAATCGTCTTGGCTCCATTTTATTGTTGAGATTATTTATACCCATAAGGACTAGTCGTTCTTTAAAGGGCCATTATGCTGTAGAATATTAGCGCCTCTCTGTTTTTCCTAGTGTCCAGGGACGGTGTCGATGCTACACGACGATTTTTGCAAGCCTTTATTCAAGCCTTATTATTTGCAGGTAGAATAGATTGCAGATGTAGAGAAGTAGGTTTGGGAATGAGCTTCTAGTGCTTGTAAATAGAAGTGCTGTATTTCTGTCAAGGGGAAGGGGAAGCAGATTACAGCATTGCTTTTAAAATGAGAGGGAATGCACGCGGGCATTTTGTGTGTACCTTCGGACTCAGCAAACTGAGTGAATCTGGTGTGGGGAGTGTGTCTACTTGTCCCGAGAGAGCTAAAGCCAGGATGTATGCATTACGGTTGTTCATTCATCAGCGGCTGCAGATAATGCAATTACCAAGTCAGCGGCGCATGGATGCTGCCCTGCGTGCGACATGCTGAGAATACTGTACTTTAGGAAGCCAACACTTGCTGTAGTTTGGATAAAATAGAAGCTGGGAATGGCAGGGTATGAAACCATTGTGTCTTTAAGTGTAAAGGAGGCTACTGGTTAATCTCACTCTATTGTTTTCGAAGATTTGTATTTTGTGTGCTTCTCTGCAGAGGTGTAAATACCTTTTGCAAGCAGTTCATAAGGAATTCAGGAGTGAAAAATAATTGGCAACAGCTTCAGGTATCACTAACGCCTGATGAATGGTAGGTAGTTTAAATGTCTGAGAATATGCAGTAGTTTTAGTTAAAGCCTGTCATAGAAAGGTCTTCATTTAGCACTTAGTTTTTTATTTACAGATCAGATTCTGCAGCTGGGGTATGGCTACCTCACTCCTGAGGTGTCTTGGAAAGGGAGGAAAAAAAAATCACCAGTGTGATTACCATGGACACAACTATTCCTTATTTATTTATTAGGCTGTTAGGGTAATGAAGAAAAGCCATGCCTGCCCTGCGGTGCAGATCTCATTTCAGCAAAACTGCCTGGGCTCCTGCTGTTACCCTTGTTTGATTTTTAACCAGTAAGTGCCCTGTGCTTGTGTCAGTGCTGTGGTTGTTACTCCTTTATGTACGGGTTCAAGAAAGGAGCCTCCATATCAAAGGCACCAGAGTGGAATCCAGATGGTTGATAGTGGGCTTTATTCTAAGTAGAATCTATTCTTCACTCTTCTGCCCAAAGATCAGTGTTTCCTAACTTGTAGTTGTTGCTTTTTTATTCTGCATGGTATTGCTGTTACTGCTGCTGCTTTGGGGAAATACTAGGTATATTAGTATTTCATTTTTATAGATTATGCTATTTGAAGATTTTTCTCTCTTGTATGTGTTGATACCTTTTCTTAAAAAGAAGCTGTATCTGTCCCAAATACTTCTCTACCTAGGACATCCAGCAAGGAAAGGGGTGGTTTACTTTGCTCAAGGTTAGTAGCAGATTGGTATCTCTTGATTTCCAAAGGCTGGACCGCGTTGGTTCTCCTGCATGGGTAAACGTACAAAAACCATGAGTGTATCACATTGGTGTCCCTAATGAATCCCATTTCTTTTGCACTCCCCTTTTCTTCTCCAGTAGGCATACTTCTTGTCTTTAAATAGGAATAGTTATTTTTAAAGATAATTCTGTTCTCTAAAGCCAATACAGATTCATAATGATGTATAAAAAATCATAAGTAGTGATAGTCACAGAGTTCAAACACAGCAAGTGCTCCTTTTTGGAATACATCAGATATTTTGTAAACAGACAGAGAAACACATACATACACACAAGCTCACACCTAAGCTGTCTAGAGGAAGAAAGAAACAGTGCCTAATAAATTCCACATGCCCAGGAGGCTACTCTAAAAGTCAGGAAGGTAGGACTTATGTGCTCCATGTGAATATTATTTGCAGCTTCCTTTTCCTTTGATATGTAAGTGATTCAAAGTGTACAAATGTGAGGATTCCTCCTAAGGAAGGTCATGTGATAAACAGGTCTCTTCTTGTGTTTTCTGTTTGTAGGGGAGGGAAAATATTTGGAGTGGGGGGAAAGAAAAACTCAGAGGAACTTTGAAGCACTCTGCAAATGTTGAATTACAAGTTTACTATTTTTGCAAAGGCTGAATCTGGGGAAAAAACAGGAATGTTAAACCTTTGTGAAAATTACATGTTGTATTTTGGAGAATGTGTTCTGTGTACGTGGGTGCAGCATATGTGTGCACACACTCAGGTCACTATTAAGACATGGCAGCAGATGTTCATAGAATTTACATATACTGATGTGTTAGTGTATACAACGTGCTAATTAATTGATGAACCCACTACAGAATGCTTTGTCTCAGTGGTATTCTGCAGCAGAGAGCTACACTGGTCAATTCTCTCTTCCTCTCTTCTTTGGTGTTACTTTTCAGTTTTCTGTACCTTGACTTTGCTAAATGCCCCTTTGGTCTTATGACAGCACAGTGCAGGTGGGGAGACCAAAACAGTGCCCTTGCTGGTTTTGTTTGCTTTAAGCAAAAACTAGAATATTTATCTCCGAAGATGGATGAACAATCATAGTATTTTCTCTGTCTACTGAGTCCTTTGCAATGAGCCACAGTTCTGTTGGTCTGATCCTGAAGTCTTCAATCTCTTCCTTAATCCCATTATCTGCTGTGGTGCTATATATGTGAATGAGCATTAAGGAATTAGGTTGTACAGTGTGTGTTGTTTGTGCTGCAAGTTAAGACAGGGTCAGCACTTTCATTGCTTAGTGTAATTTATATCAGAGCAGAGGCTACCTGTAGGATTATGGAAACTGTTGTGCCTTTAAGAGCAGACAAGTTTTCAGCTGAGAAGCTTTTTTTTTTTCCTTTTTTTTTTTTCTTTTTTTTTCTCTTTTTTTGGTGAGATGTTTGATTTGGATTTATTCAGCATTGGGAAATACACTAGCAGCATGGATAAAGTTCAGTGTTCTTTGAAATTTGTTTTTACTTCAGGCCTTTGAAGTTCTCAGTCATGGGTAGGTTGTTTTAGTCTTTGCTCTTACTGTGTAAAATAATATGCTAGGGCTTTTACTTGCTGCTTAGGATCTCTGAAATAGAAGCATAACAAAAGCCTGAGTTTTCAACAATGCTGGATACCCAGATGCTTTCCTTCACTTTTTCCTTTTCCTTGGATGACTGACACTTAGTCTGTCTATATCTAGGTCTTTATGAACTTGACCTTTGACTTTAGTATGATTTCAGCCTCTGCTCCTTTGCAGGCTGCATTTTGACTCTTCGTGTCACAATTTTGGACTTCGTAATTGGGTCAGTTAGAGGAGAGGGTTTGGGGAGTGATGATGTCATGTCTTCACACTCAGTTCAAAGAGTGCTTACCTAAGCATGACAGTAAAGGCAAATGTGCTACTGTAGGTGCTTTTCAAAGAAGGTGTCATACTGAAGCCACACGTGCTTGGGCTCATCAGCACTTCAGAGTTCTTTCTGTATGAAAATTGATCCATGCCAAACTGCTTGGACAGTGGTGGTCAGCCACTTTGTGATAACTCTGCCAACTCCAGACAGTCATGCCTCGCTCTCATTAGGGTTGCTAAAACATACACGATGTGCCATCCCAGAGAGAAATGCTGTTTAAATACTGAAAGGAATAGCACTTCTGTATATACTTTTTCATGGTTTCACTAAGGTAAAATGAAGCATGGTTAAGTCATTTTGGATTCCTGCATCATGGATGCCATTCTTTGGAATGTGTTTAGGAAAACAAATAGTATTAGATGAGAATAATGAGGTAGAAAAACTGGTTTGTAATGCGCTTGCTTCTCAGATCAGACACTTTGTATTGGAATTTGGGTGTGTGAATGCCCATATGTCAGTTGGTATTTTATTCTTTCTCACTTCCTTTACATCTTGATATCTGTCTAATGTGTACAATGTAAGCCTGGATATTTGGGTTTCTTACCTGTTCAGAGTAAGAGGAGATGATCTGGATTGATTTTTGGGCAAGTTTGTTCCATATCCTGTGTGAAGTCTCTCTAGCCACAGAATTATAGTGTAGCACTAAATCTGTTTCTTATCTACAAATGCCAGCATAGGCAGGCAACTCTGCTATCACTTTCCAGTTGAAGGAAACGAGATGTGGAGAGGTAAAGCAATTTCTAAAAAAATTTCTCTTTTATATCCATAGCCAATCTTGTGACAGTATATTGATGTTTGCCCTCTTCATAAACAATAAAAACTTTGAAGTGAGTGACTTTATCTTAGAAAGCAAACTGTTGCTAAAATTATTTTTTGCTAGGAAAACTTCTGAAATAATTCTACTTCCTCTTATCCTGAGAACTAAGAGAAGAGTATTTGATACTGTAACAGCTAGGGGTTTTCAATGCTTCCATGAAAATGGGTAAACAGGAAATGGCAGCATGTATGAAAATGTAGTTTGTCTACAGATTTGATTTATAGCTATAATGGTCTTTCAAAGATTCTATTATTTGCATATTATAACAATATGAATAAAATCTGCCCCAAAACCAGAAGGCTATTCTGGTTTAGAATAAAAGCTGCAACACTCATTCACATAAGGAAGAGAAGTTATATTTTTCTTAGAGCAGAATGAACATAATTATAATGAAGATGACTCTTTGGAAAAGGAGACTGATACCAGAATATGAGTTCATTTTCCTTTGTTTCTATGTATGTATTGATCCTAACATTTAAGAGTCAAAAACAGTGGTTGGTGAATTATTATTATGAGCTTTGTGAGTTTCCGACCACTCTCCAGTGTCTGCAGTGTTGCCATTATAGGAGACACACCAGTGGTGCCAGGAAGGCCAAGTCTAATGGTCCTTGCAGTCAAATGCCTTTTTATAATCACAGGCATGGATTCTCCAAGTTAGGCAGGGCACGTCAGTCGTGTGAGGCCCTGAGAGAAAAAGGCCAGATTTAGGGAGTACGTACTTTAGACTTTTGTCCAGCTACATGAATAGCAGTAATGACATATGAGGTAGTGTTAGCCCTCACTCAGATCAAGCTCACAGTTTAGAAAAGCTAAGAAAAAGCAATGAGCCCTGCATCAGCACAGAATCCTGTTTGACATAATCTGGAGTTATAGCTGGTGTCATCTTAAAAATATTCATATCAATTCATCTGAAGGTTTGTCAGCATTTATGGTAGATAATGATTACAAAAACAGTCTAGGTGAATCCATAGATATTTATCCTTCTGTCATTGGTGTTACTTAAGAAGAGATAGTTCAAGACTGAACTAGGTCTGTTTCCTACTCTGTCTATTCTGCTGTGACGTGCTCTGACTGAGCTCTTTAAGTGCTGGGAAAAACTGTTCAAGTAAGACGTCTTTGCAATGGTGGTTCTTGTAACTTCTTTCTATTGGCCAATCTTGTAGAATTTTATCGAATAAAGTGTTGGGTTTGCAAATGGTTATTTTGCTGAAAACTTGGCTGAAATTTATTTGCATGTGAAATACCTCTAATCCTCATGGAAAGCCACTCTTATGTTTTGGGTTCAAGCCAGTTGCAAAATATAAGCTGTACTGAGAGAGTAGCTGGTCATGTGGCACTGAGCTGCACAGACACTTGTTGGACTGGTCGGCAGTCTTTTGCTTAGCTCCAAATTGAGTTTTGTATGGTCATGACGGGAGGCAGATGAACCAGTGCTTGGCAGGGGAGAAGACCCCATGAAGATTAATGTGACCTGTTGGTGTCTATGTTGTGCCTTGGAGGATGACCCAGGTCCTCGATGCTGGGTAATGCACTGGCACCTGGGATCTGACATCATACTGTACCTAGCAAAGAGTCTGAACTGAATGTGAGTAGAGGCTGCCTGAAAAGTCTGCAAGTCCTGAAGCAGATATTGTGAGACTGTGGGCTTTTCAAATGATTCCCACCTCGTCTTGCCTGTCTGAAATTGTCACTGCAAGGGTAGAATACTTGACTAGAGGCTGAACTGCGTAGAGTCTCCTCACAGTGCTGGCTGTGTCTAAGCTTTTCTCTGGCAATACAAGTAGGTTCCATGAATGCTCATCCTGAGGTTCCTTCCAGGAAGTGAGTGAATTCAGTGCTCTAGACAGTTGTGAGGATACAACGTCTGTCTCCAGAAGCCTTAGGGAAGGCTCTAGGAGTTCCCTCCATCACGTAGTGTGAGAGGTATGGCACATGATATTCAGTATGGCAACTTAGAATGACCAGTCAAGTGTTTCGTTGCAAAAAAAATTGCGATGAATTTCTGCACTGCCTTGTGCCAGTATATTGTGTTTCAAGAAGATATCTTCTCAGAAACCTGTTGGGCACAAGTCTGCAAAATTGGAAAAGATTATTTCACATACACAAACATGTTGGGGGGAAGTTAAAAGCTATATATGTCCTAGAGTTACAGCTTCTGGAAAAAATCGTTAGGTATCACAGTTACTCCTGATGCAATGTGACATTTGAAGAGCTAGAAATAGTACATTTAATATAATGTAATACATATATGTATAATAGTACATTTTCATAGGTGACTAGATATTTAGTTTTGTTTCTTGTCTTGAAAAGTCTGGTTGTGCTGTCAGTACTAGACTGAAAGCTCTTAGGCTGATTAATTATTAAAACAACCCGCTAAATATTTTACACATTTTAATTTTTTTATCTTATCTATTGATACTTTTCTTCAAAGAGATTACCATATCAGAGGAAAACCTTACTACAAAATATACTAAGAATTTATATTCCATCCTATAAAAGATTTAAAAGTGAAAAGGTTGTGTAAATATTCATTTTCTCACTCTGTCTTTGCTTCAGTTTCTTCTCTCTTTCTCTGTAGTACCTCTCTGAATCTTTTTTGTTGGGTAAATAACCAAATAACCTTTTCTTTTTTGAGAACTTTTATGTTCAGAAGATGTGTGCTCCCCTCATGTAAGATGATACATGAATGTACAATAAATGCAAATCCATGTGGCAGAAAGTTCGCTTTCTAGAAGGTAGGATGTGCCAAGCAACAGTACTGCTGTGAGGTTGGGGTAGACACGCAGTCGTGAAGAACACATGGGTTGTGTCCTACCTTGCCACGTTATTAGGCACCATCTCTTAGCATATCTGTGAGTTGTGACTGTTTACAGCCAACTATACAAATGTACAAAAAATCATAGAATTAGAGACTCCAAACCTGGAAAGCACATTTCCTCCGACACTTGGATTTGAATCTAACATCTTGAGAAAGGCACCAAAATACTTTGCTTGCTATTCTAACATCTAGATGTTTCAAAGACCTGTACAAATTGTGTTGTGGTTCTCCTAAAAGTTGTGCTTAGTTACACATATGGCAGTGCACATATGTCCCCACAAACAATGTATTATTGTTATGGACCTTTTTTCTATTTTATTGCCTGGATTCAAAGAGCACTGGCACCAGCTAAGATCAAAGTCCTCATAAGAATAAGCTTGTGCAAATACACCAGAAGCAGCATCACCCCAGAATGCTTTTGGGCTAAGCAAGTGAGAAGACTGGGATAGACGAGGAGGACTGGGAGGAGGATGGAAAGGCAGTGGGGCATAGTGCTGTTGGCATGGACTCTTACGTGAGGAATGAGATGGGGCCTGGTGGGCTCCACCTTTTCCTTTCCTTTGTAGTTTGGCTGTGGTCTGTGATCTGGCGTTGCTGGGGAGTTTGCATATTTGGTAGTGAGTCCTTTCCTGCCTCAGACAGTTGTGAGACAAACATAGCAGAAAAAAACTCACAGACATTCTAATCTCTCTTTCCTAGCAGTCCACATAGTTTTGCGAGACTTCCTTTGTGAGGACTTTTATAAGTAAAACACTGCGTATTCAACTGTGAGATATATTATCCATTAAAAAAAGACCTGAAAGTACTTGGAAAGAAAATAAACTTCACAACATCTTCACAGAGAGATCGGTGTCTTACTGGATGTATGACTGATACTCATGACAGAACAGATCTTCAAGCCCGGGTATACTTATTAACAATAAGCTTTTAATGAAAGTGTTCTTAAAATATGTTTCATTTTTTGCAGTAGTTTACTACATGGTCTCTAGAACATTGCTCTAAAAATATCTATGTTTTAATCACAAGGCTGTGCTTATTTTCTTAAAAATTATTTATACTTAAAAAAAGGAAACAAAGCCCTCAAAGACCATTTCCTATTACAATTTCTGGGTCACTGCACCCCATTGTATAACAAATGGATATGAGTAGGGTAAATGACTGGCTGTCAGTCTTTGTGTTTATGGTATTGAATGAGTGGTTATTAGACTTAAATCATGTTGCTCATGTTTTGTTTCTAATTAGCTGAGAAGTGTGATGTATCTACATGATTGTTGCAATCTTCTTATAAAAACATTAGTCAGTATCTGTATTGGTGCTAAAACCAAACAGTAAGAACTCCAAGAGAAAGGGTTTATCAAGCAAGTAAATTAGATGGAGATCCTTGGGTTAGAAGCCACGGAGGAACAGAAGGGAATACTGTTACTTAGCTCTGAAGGGTGGAAAGAGGGATAGACTTAGCAGTCAGGCATTCCACATAAAATCACTCTGTTCAGTGCAGGAAATGAATGAGGCAGAGGTGTTCCTTCTCCCTGCAGCTGGCTTTAACTCACAGCACTCCTGCCAATAGGTCTCTTTCCTCAATATACATATTTTGTGTGGCTGTTCCTTTTTGTTTGGAATTTTGATTAAAAAGAATCCAAGTCTCTTGCTTTGCAGTCAGTTTGCTGGCTCGAGTAGAAGAACCTCAGCATCTCACCTCAGCTGCTTCAACTTCTCCCTTTGGGAGGGGCTTTTACAGAGTCCTAATGTGTGCATTTGTAAGATTGGGAGATTGTCCAGATGCTATCACCTGCTATGTTATGAGGCCCCATTAGAGAGAAAACAACAACCTTTTGCCATCTCACAGCCTTCACTTTTGTTCTTTCTTGCTGTCTTGCATTGTTTTTTACTAGAACAAACAAGCTATGAGCGCACTCAGATGTGCATTATTTGTGCCCAGTGAAAGCCATCATGTCAGGCATGCGCTCATTGTGTTGATCTGAACAAATGTTCTGCTGCTGATACTGCACTCACTAGAGCTCAGACACAGTGTGAACAGTGGTATTTTGTGACTCATGCTTCATCAAGCTGTAACTGTTAGCTGTATTCTAGCCATTACCAGTGCAAGGGACTCAATATCTGATCCAGACTTATTGGGCTTGATGGAAACAATCTCATTGCCTTCAATCAGCTAGATTCATCCACAGAGATTTTGGGCTGAGTTGTCAGGATAGGATGTTAAATAATTTCTCCCGTTTGATTTTTAAATTTCAGTACATTGGTCTGGAATTAATAGAGAGGGAGGGAGACTGTAGAAATACTGCAATGGCATTGTAGTTACTTTTGTGCAACATTTGAGGCTCAGTGGATGGAATAGCCCGTTACTGCCGTACCACAGTTGACATGTTTCACAGCAGATGCCAAAACCACCTCTTGAACACCACATTGATTGCCCTGTGATTCTACCCACCACTGCAGAAATTCCCTGCTGTGAAGAGAAGATTGCAATTTCCAGAGGCCAGCCCAAGGGGAAGGTCCTGTCATGAGTGGTTCAGTGTTCCCTGTGGGTCTAGGGCTTGTACAGATTCCTCAAAGAGAGTTGATAGAGGAGCTCTGGAGAGTGCCACAAATACTACCAGCTCACAGTCAAGGAAGAAAAGACAATGTGGGCATCTCTGTCTCTCCCTCCCAACGCAGAAAATTCCCCAATCTTAATGTGTTTAAATGAACATTTCAATTTACTTGTTGGTTGTCACTGGAGCTGTGTAAGTTTTCTTTTTTTATTATTTGACATTTATTCTTATTATTTGACATTTCTCCTCCTTTTTCTCAAACACTGTCTTGCTACATTTGTAGGTGAAGTACAGTGTTGTGTTGTTTGGGGTTTTTTTCTAATACCAAAATGATCTAATTTAGAGAGTCTTATATTAATAAAGGCTTGTAGTTCAGCCTTGCGAAATCCTGTGACTAATTCATGATATGTTCTATTATAAAGGTTTACAAGCCTTTGGCTAAGATACACGATAGATATTTCATAGATATTTTCTTTTCTTTTACAGGAGAACTAAAATTTTATGATAAATGATTTCATGCCTATCATAAGTTTTATGCCTCTACTAGTATTTTGCAGTACAGTAGCAGCACAAAGACCACGAGATCTCTCACCTTTCTGATGAAGACTGGAGAAGTCTATAGGAATTTCAGGCTAATTACAGGCTTTAAGACCCATGTGCTCTAGTACATTCCATGCTACATGAGCTAAAGCAAAATCACTGTTAGTGGATACTAGTTCAGTGCTCAGCAATTGGATCCCATCCAGGTTATAGACTCATGTAAGTCTATTTGGTGAAACTTTTTGAAGTGAAATCTACTGCTGAATTAAAAAAAAAAAATCAACCATAATAATTGTATATAGACCCATGACCTTAAAAAAATATCATGCTGCTTCTCTGGCACATCAGCTAAGATAAGAATTCAGTCACCTGGCAACAGAAGTCATTCATGAGTCCTGAGTCCAAGGACACCCCAAAGCCTCTGTTTGCTTTGTAGCATTGAGTGACAAGAAATCCTCACTGCTTGAGCTGCTGGATGTCACAGAGCTCCTTGTCCAGGGTGAATCCTTCGTACTGAACTAGCCTTTGGTTGACAGTTAGCTCCTCAGACTGAGCTTAATCTTGTGAAAAGTCTGCTTTACTTGGCATCTTGCCAAACCATGGTCTGTCCTTTTATTAACTCAGATTTAATAAATTAATTCTGTTTCTAATGGCTTAATAAACTAAGGCCAAGTCTGAGAGTGCCATTAATTTTGTATTTGGGAAGGCTCCACTGAAATGAAGACCATTTTGCTTGAATAAGGAGCATTAGGATCACTGCTTTTCATCATTAAGGCTCTATTAGAAGTGAGTCACTGTCGTGTCACCTGCTCTTGTCATCACATACGTGCATAGGTTCAAGTGATAAAAATTCACCTTCTGCAAGCAGTGACTGAATTCAGGGTAGATGCCAGGGAAAGTGTTCAACTGCAAGCTTAACTGAGCCTGTCTCAGCTCCTGTCCTTGCCTCCCTGCAGTGTTATGCCCACATTCTAGTTGACACATGCTTTGGAACAGGGCTCTGTGAAGCACCTGTCATGCCTCTTGATGTGGTGTCTAAGAGCGGAGGTTTCTATTTTCAGCTCTGTTACTGATATAGTGCAGGGTGATGGGTAAATTACACAACTTTATTTTATGCTTCCAGTCTCTTGTCTCTGATGTGGCTGAAGGATCCAGCCCAATCAGGGTAGCCTTCTACTATACAGTAAGAACCCTGGTTTATTTGTGCTAATGTCCAAGATGATTTTGGGACAGGAGGGGAATGTTCTGTCCACTTCTAACCTGTGACTTCACGTGAAAACATCAATTCTGTGGGAAGCAATGATGATGGCTCAGTGCAAGGCAGTCCCTGCTAAGTGCATACTGATTGTGGTGCCATCCACAGCAAGTAGTTGGTGAACTCATATGAGAAAATGTGAGCAAGAGATCTGGTTGTCTTTACGTGGCATTTTGTAAATGGAGAGCAACTAACTCTGGCAATATCCACTAATTTTGGATATACCAGAGAGTCACAGTTCCAAGCATCTGCTATGATCTACCCTAGAAGCATCTGTGCTCCCTGTAGTGAGTACAGGAACTTTCACCATGTGTGGTTTATGGGAGTGACTTTGAGTCATTGTGAGTGGAAAGTATGATAGAACTGTGAGACGCTATCTTTGTAGGGAAAATAAGTCATTGCTGGAGTTGATTTAATCATCTTCCATAAGCTTCTGCTCTAAATGGTGGAACTTTCTACATTTTCTTTTGTTTGGTCAGTGCTTTGTGCAAGTCTACTAGTCACAAGATTTTCAAAAGCAGTGTATGTTATTTTTCTATTTTGCTTTCCCCTCTATGAAATGTTGAGATAAACACTTTTCTAGACACTGAGTGGTTGAGGACCATATGTTCCTGTAAAAGCTGTAATTTCCCACTGAGGTCTTCTGTTTCCATTAAGCCATTGTGTGTTTGTGCTGTGTGCTATAACACACACTGACTTGAAGAACTGCATTGTATCCCAGCTGCGTATAGTGCTGATGCCTGATGCTGAGACCTGAACCCAAAGCACAGCTCGAGTATTTGGAGCCTAACCTGATGCCAGATCTGAGTGCAAGTGAGAAAAATTTCTTTTTTACTTGTATCCAACAGAGAACATGAGCAAAAAGTGTCCTGATATGATCAAGAGTAGAAAACTGTTGTTCATGTTCACAGAACAGTGATAGCACAGGAAGACTCTGAGGCAAATGGACACAAATTACACAAATGTGTAATAGAGGAGCAGCTATTCAATCACTAATCACACATAATTCAATTCACTGTACACCCCAGGCATTAAAATAACTAAAATAAGACTGTTAAATTCCCCCAACCATTCTGTACCTCAGACACTCACTTTATATGTGAAGGTAAAGTTAGCAAGTGCTGTGGACCTTCCCAAGGTCCCTGATGGTTCCTATAGAAGAGCCACTATTGCCTGCATTTCAGACTGTATGATGCTGAATTCACTCAGTATGCCACAGTATTCATGTCCTTGCTCAAGATCTTAAAATACTTACATAACTTTACTCCATTTTTATTAGCTTATTAAGTTTGACCAGCCTGTGACTTAGAGGGTATTTGGATCCATCAGTTTGCGTCTAGCTCTTTTTTTTCATGTTTGTAAAGGCCAACTCCAAATCAATCAGGGATGTGGATGTGGCAGAGTTAGCTTTTGTTGTGACAGCTAGCCTAGCATGTATCACAGATGTGGGCTTATGCTGAAACAAGGGCTATGCACAAAGTTCACTGGAACTGTAAAAATAAGGTGACCAGTTTCTCTGCTGGGAGTTGGACTCTTGTGCCTTGGGCTCCCAAGAGTGGACCAGGAGACTCTTGTGCTCTGTGCTGACCCAGCCAGACTAAGAGGGCAGGACAAGGAACAGCAGAATGGTAAATTGTGTGGCTTTCTTCTTATTTCATTGTAGCCTTCTCTAGTTACTCTGAACTATTAGTTTTGCAACTCCATTTACTATGGAAAGCATCTACATGATTAGTTCTTGGTTAAGTTTTGGATGTCCAGATTAAGACAGCTGGAAGCACAAAAGCAAAGGAGCACAAGGAAACAGAGAACAAATAAAGTGAGCCAAAGGAAGAAGAGATTCAGCACATTCTTTCAGCTGGACTCTTACGAGCAACTGTTTTCCTGCCTTTATCTTAAAAATCCTTTTTAGATTTTTTTAATCAAAAGCAATTCTGTTTGTTATGAAAATCTTATTAGAACAACTTCCCTTTCTGCCACTTTAATATTTCATAAGAAAATATAATTTTGAATCTAAAACTTGTGTTTATGATATGCTTGCAGAGCAGCTAGCTGCCTGCTAGATGGTTGTCCACTACCAGAGTGTTGTTAATTTCTATAACCCCCTGATATTTAGGATGCACTAAATGTATGAAATATTTAATGTTCTTCTGGGGACTTCTACAAGCTATCATTAAGTAATCTATGAAAGATAAAAAAATGTGCTTGTGATTTATTATGGGTGGTTTTTTTCCTGTTTTATATAAAAAAGGCCCAAAGGGTCCCTCTGTTTTGTACCTCTGTTTTTCTTCTAGAGAAAAGAATGTCTGTTTCCTTTTATTTTCCTTTTATTTTGAATAATTTCTTTCAGAGTATATGCATAATTGATGATCTGGTAAAATTATCTCAGGGTTATTATGAGAATGGAAGCTAACTGTCTGGGGAAGATGAAATATTTTTATTTTGATGACTTAAAAGTTTAAAACAAACAAATAAAATCTCCAAGCTTTTGAACACCTGAATAAATATTTGGGAGAAAAGTTGCAGTTTGCCAGGATGTAAAAGCTTGTTCAGATAGATGGCTGAAGGAACTTTAAGTCTATGTCTAAGAAGACCACAGAATAAGAAAAGTGATATTTTAAATGAAAAGAGGAAGTGGCAAAAAAAAATATTTCTGAACAGCTCTCCCTCTCATTTTAAAGTTTTCAGGCCTCTAGGGATTTAAAAAAAAAAAAAAAAGACAAAAAAACCCAACAAAAACAGGGCACAGAACTGAAAAGCTTATCTTTTATGTACTTTACCTTGGAAGTCTGTGTTGTATAAATTAGACTGATAAGCAAGATAGAATTTATGGTAGTAAATATTGACTTATTTTTTGAACATATCTTTTTGTATGAAATTGGCTAGGCAGCCACTGTTTGCTAGAAGTAGAAAACGTCTCAGTTGCAACTTTTTTTCTCTCACCAGTTTTACAGATATCTTGATAATTTCTGTTCCACAGAACCTGGAGGAGTTTAGAAACATTTTTTTTAGAAACATTTTTTTTAGTAAAAAATTACTATCACTGATGATAAGTAATTACTCTGGCTTTAGGGAATGATTCCGTTTCTTTCTGCCAGAGGATTTTGGTTTTCATTTTATCAAGCCCTAATCATGCCACTGTGTCTTGCTGTATAAAAGCTAACTTTGATAAAGGATCAGTGTTTATATGAGTGTGTGACTGGGGGTGATGCAGATGCACAGGGCTGAAGTGGACAGAAGGGCTGAGAATGCTGCCGGGCAGAGTCTGTCTGGCAATACAGATCACGATTGTCCCCTTTCCTAGGAAACAAGGTAACACATAAAGTCACACCCTGTCCTCCAGTTCCAGACAGAAAACAAACTAAACTCCTGCTTCTGACTTGCTTAACTCTATGTATCTGGTTGATATTGTGTTTGTAGGTATGTAATGTCTTCTGGGAACTGTTTCTCGATTACCTCAACATAGCTAGCCAATTTAATTGATTGATTCCTTCAGAAGCTTAGAGCAGTATAAAAGTTAGATCTTTTTTTCTTAAACTAATTTATAGAACAGAAAGCATTTTCCCTTAGATGTTTTTGGGGATTATAAAGTATTCTACTAGTGCTTGGTGATGGGCTGGTTTTTGGTTGATTTGTATGTTTCTGTACTCAGTGCTCTGTAGGATAAATGGTAACTGTTTAAACTCTGAGAATTATCCTAGGTCCTCTGCTGCCTTTGGAGTATCTATTGGAGAATATTGAAAATCATTATCTCCTTGTTAAGGGATTTGTGCTTTTGGAGCAAGAGCATCTCTTGCTGAAGAACTGTGAATGATGTGAGTACTGTGTCATCAGTGAAGCCACAGGTAACTCCCATGCTGTTTCCATAGTTAAGAACCTTGCACAGCCTTAGTGCAGTAAGGTGCTCCTTTGCACAAGTTGGTGAGTTATAAATACTATATAAATACCATGGGGAACGTGTCTCTCAAATGCTGCTTTATGAGAGAGAGAACAATCATGAGAAGACGTTGAGGAGAATGCAGGAATACAGGAGGAGAATTGCAAATCTTTACAGCCTCAGCTCTTCCTCACATTGTTGCTGCTATCTTCAGGAAATGGATGAGGGGGTGACACCTTTTTCTGTGCTAGTTTACTTTATTCAGGTTTAAGTTCAGGCAAGATTAGAAGTAGAATTTCTGTCTGGATATCAGCAAACTGCTGTCGCTAGACCTGCATTTGACTACTCCAGTACAACCTGGATCTGCGGTTCTGGTGAACACTGACACTAAATTGGGTTTTACATTAACCTTGGAAAGTTAATGTAAAAAGACCGTAAAGCCTTTTCTGTGTGAAATTCATCATACTAACAAGCAAACCCTGTGGTGTGTACCCTGTTTTTGGGTGCTGTTAAGGCTGGTGACTAACTAGAAAGCTGTCTTTCTAGGTACTTCAAGATAGCCCAGAATTCCAGATCACTCCTTTTAAGAAGCACAGAAACAGGAGAAGAATACTGTGAGTTTAGTTCAGTTGGTCGTCTTTGGTCTTAAGGGCCATCATTATCATGAATTTGGAATGACCACTAAAGTGTATTTTCCATAGAGTACAGTGGCTGTCCATTTTCTCTGACAGAGAATGCCTTCACTTGCTTTTAGTTCCTGCTTCAAGGAACATCACTATTCTACATAGAAATTAAATTTTGTTCTTTTATTTCTGAGCCAACTCAGAGCAGCAAAAGCCAGATCCTTATGTCTGGACAGAGTTCACATTCTGATCCTTGTCACTAATGCAAGTTCAGGTGATGCTGCATAATGCTCCCATGAAAATGCCTGCATGGAGCATGGAAAAGCTCAGTTGCAGTAATTACACCCCAGTAGCAGTGCTGCTGTAATTGTAATTGCAATATGTAATTAAGGTGATATGGAGCTGTATTACTCATGTGGGCCGTTTTTTCATTAGAAATGTGTGATTCTATTTAAATTCTCAGGTGACCTAACTCAGTATAGTTGCTGATGCCTGCAACTGAGGCAAAAATGCCAATGTAGTCATAAAGACCTTTACACTTGGTTCACTGAACCTGACACTATTTCACTCTAACTTGTCTTTCAAGCAAATCATTCTGTACTAGAATTTAAATTTAGCTTTTTTTTTTTTTTAATCATTATGATTTCTGTTTGTAACATTAGACACTGGTCTTTTTATTTCCTCTTCTGAGCAGCATGATGGTAACTAGTAAAGAGGTCAGTGGCAATAAGATTGTTTAATGATAGACAAAAGCATCTACAAAAATTCAGTGAATTTCATATGTGGGTGTCTCTACAGCTGATCCCTCCTCTCCTCCAAAATAGTATCTGAGAAATGTGAGTGCTCTCAGAATTCCTTTTTTTTTTCCTCTTCTTTCACTAGTAAGGTCTGAACCCAGAATCTGAGCATCATTTAAAATTATACGTATCTGGTATTTTAAAATTGAGATAAGAATTGGATGGCTCAGGCTCAGATTTAAATTAGATAATTAGTTATTGATGCTCTTCAGGCACTTAAAATTATTTATGAAGTACTTCAGATGATTAAGTGTGAACTCTTCTCTCCTTTTCAACTTCTTTCTTAACATGCTTGGAAAAGGAAAAATGAAGAATTAATTTCATTACAATACTGAAGTGTCCTATTGCGGGATTACTGTTTTTCTGGAAAACAACAGAAGAAATTTTCAGAGGGAAGCATCAGAATGGGATTTCTAGAAGTTCTGAACCAATCAAGAAAAAATGAAAGATAATAAAGATTTAAAATGTCTAATACAATGAGGTTATCTGAAAAACAAAGCAAAACATTGACTAAGACCAAATTTTTGAGTTGAGAAAGGCAGCTGTCCTGATTTGTGAATGTTTAGCCATAGCCCTGATTTCAAAGTGGTCATGTAAACTCAATTTTTATTGCATAAAGATAAATTGCATAAAGATTCTAAGCCAAATTCTGCAATTTGAAGCCCAGAATGACTTGTGCCACAAAAAACTTAATTCAGAGCTCATTGTTGCAACTCTTGTATCTCTAATGAGCTGTAGTTCAAGTCCTAAAAGCAGGTAGTGCTCTGAGTGGCTGTTGTGAGGTGCAAAAATCATCCATCAGAGTTCTCCAGTGTTAATGATAAAAATGTGTGTCAGACCCAGGCTGCTCAGGACCGTGATTGCAATTTCTGTCTCCAGATGTTCTGTGTGAAATTTCTCCCTTTAACTATTACAGTTGTATTTCCTCATCCATGGGCTTAGAGTCAAAATTCCGTGCTCCTGTAATTCTTTGTTGGGGGTGCTGCTATTCTGAAATTTTATCTGGAGTAAGACTTAGCAACTATTTCTTGCTGGTTTTGCTATTGTCCTGGGTAAACCTAATTCCGTTTTTCCTAAACACTCTTCCATGCTAGTTTAACATAGTCATCTGCTTATTTTTCTCTTTTGTCACTAGTGTTCTGATTTCTTTTTCGGTCAGGCTTTTCATTCTCTTAGCAATTATTCTGATGCAGTATTCTCATTCTCTTAGCAATTATTCTGAGATTCAGGTTATTGAGCAGCTTCTCCCCAGCTTGCCTGGGCTGGCTGGCACCCCTTGCTAACCCCGTGCTCCTCTTGGTGTCCGCCCGCCACTTTACACCTTCATTAATTCCCGTGTGAGATGGGGAGGAGTGGCCATCACCCCAAACCCACCCCCACACGTGTATCATGGATTGAAACACGCTTTGATACATGTTTGTGATGTGCTGCAGTCTTTGGCTTCGAGATGCCGCACCAGGACACCGTGAGGACAGAGGAGTGTCTGGGTCCTGGGAAGGGAGTCGGGTGTAGGGAACAGGCCCTGCCAAGGGCTGCGTTTCAGGTGGCTTTGTAGCACTTTCCGCTTGTTAATTTTTTTCCTTCAGTTTCTGTGTAAATCTGTGTTAGGCTTTATTTACAAACATTCAGAACCACTTGTGAACTGGAACTAAAAGGTGAAAGTCTTATTTACAATTTGTCCTAATGCTGTGTGCTGATGATGAGTCCTTTTCTCTTGTTTCTCCCCTGTGTTCCCAGATGAAATGAGAGCCGTGGTACACAGAGTACCGGGAGGTTGTAAGGGTAAATGACTCATCTCACCATGCTCTGAGCATTACACAGTGCTTGGAAGGGATGTTTGTCTCTACATAAAGATTCTGCATTTCTGATATAGGTTGAAGGGTTCAAGCAGGTATTTTGAAAAGCAACTCTATCTATCTAAGTCATGCATTCCAAGACTTTTATGTGACTATTGTTGCAAAGTTTATTGGAAAAGTAGTGGGAGGACTCCTGCCGCCATTTAAGTTGCCTGAGTGGTTGAAAGGGCAAAGCTTACAGTGTTTTCAGATCAGTACAGCCAAAATTCTGCCACTTGACTTGGGCCTGCTTTTGTTTGGTGAAATTGCAAATAGAATATGAAAAGGTTTGTTGTGAAAGATAAATTTGTAGGAATTTCTGTATTTGATACTTTTCCTTTTTAAGTAGAAACAATATAAAGAGCTTAATTCAGCACAGAATAAATCTCAATGTTGTTGATTGTATAAAACTACACTGCTCTGCTCTACATTTGCCTTTAAACTGTTTATATTACTTAAAATGTCATTCCAGAGGAGAGTTTGGCTTAGCCCTGCAGAGAAAGCCATTTTATTCCATGTATGGACCTGGTCTCTCAAAGCTATTTTAGTGAGTAGCTAGAAAATATTTTTTAGTGAGGCATGATTTCATTTGTGTTTATGTGCATTGGGCAATTTAATGAGGGAGCTACACTGTTCTGCAATTCTGCTCTGCATTGTTTTAGAGAAAAAACAGGAATTTTCAGGTGCAGGCTGAGTTATGTGTTTTTTAAACATTTTATTTAAAACCACGTCTTGAAATCACTGTATTCTCAGTTTAGCTACTGGAGAATGAAACCCTTCTGTGCCTAGAAAAGACTCTGTTAAAAAAATTACATCCCCAGTTGTGTTAATCAACATTGCCTTTAACAGAACCAAGCCATTTTTAAACCATTGCAGGCACTGATTCCAGCTTTCACATCTCAGCCTTCAGAAAAGCATTAATTTCTCTTCTTAGAACATGGTGACAGGAGGGTGAAGAAGATCCACTGGTTCTACAGTGGAATCAAAAACCTTTTCTTTAAGCTTTCATCTTTTGGACTGTATTGTGGCAGTTCTGCAAAAATCTGATGTAAGGATATGGGATAGAACTGTGCTACTCTGGGAGTGGCAGCTGGGTGTTTGATCTCAGGACAGCTTCCCAAAGGGAAGGATCCCCAAAGGGTGGTAAGGAAATTACATATGTTTGACTGTATCTATATTTTGGCACTATTCAATGCTTAAGAAAAAAATTTGGGTCTTTTTTTGTTTGAGGCACCATTTGGTGTTTGTTTAGAATCCTTCCTGGCAATAATTGATATGATGTGATTTTTTAATGTAGAGGAAATGCTATAAAAGTGGTGTTTATATATACTAATACTAGATATAATTAGAAATAGTCTTTTATGCCATTCAATATTCCTTTGTAGATTCTGTAAGTAGCAAATGGCTATGCTAATAAAGCTGCCCAGTCTCCTCCATTTATATTCTGTAAAGTCCTTTATTCTTCTTCCAGGGGATTTGTCTCTAGAATTAAAGGGTAAATTGCACCTCTGACACGACGTGCAGCCTTTGTGTTGAGACTACTGACTGCTGACATCCATTGTTATAATCTTTATACTTTAAGTGACCTGGAGTCAGATTTTCAAGGTTTTTATTTGCTTAAGAGCCATTAGACTCTAAATGGGATTTCAGAATTGCCTAAGTAAATTAGAACCCTAATTCACACTGTAGATCTTATTAGGAGACTCCATGTGTCTCCGGGTGCCTAAACACCTTTGTACAGCTGCCTGCTGGATACTGGGAACTAATATCCAGCAGGAACTGGATACTAGTTCCTTGAGGGAACTGAAAGCATCCCTCAAGGCCACAAACCAATAGCCAAAGCACAACAGTTTTTGGCAGACTTTTGAAATTAGTCATTTGATTCAAATTAATGAAGAAGAGATGAAAGGGCTTTGAATTTGTTATTGTTGTCTGTTTTTCATAGTGCTACGAGTCACCACTTTGAGTGAGCCCATGTTTCAGTGCTGGGCTGGAGTGGATGTGGGGCTGACAGTGTCATATGTAGCCTGTGCCACTTCCAGCACCAGCTGGGCTCAGTCTGGAGCCATTTCACACTTCTTCTATTGATATGAATAAAGACAAGAGACATTAACAACTGTCAGAGAAATCCATGGTTGATGTCTCATCAGCTTGAACCTTAGTGTCTCCTCAAAATACTGCCATTCCTTGGATTACTTTTGTTCAGCTTGGAATTCTTGCAAGTTTGTTTTTTGGGCACATGTTCAGTAGACAGCCCTTTAGGAACTTCTGTTTGTTTCCAATGAAATGTCTTGAATAATTTTAAAAATTATTCTTTAAACTTACTACTTAGCTTCATCTTTCTCCTAGCAGGGAAGTGAGAAAACATGCAAAAACTTCAGAAGCTGCAGAATTGGGTTCTGTAAATCCTCAGTAGGTAGGTAAATCCTCAGTAGCAGATCTTCAGAAATTTTGCACTGAATGTTTGAAGTGCAGCACTTTGATTTTTAGGCATTTTGATATTTAGATCTTTGGAGGTGTTTAGGCATGCGATGATCCTGGATTTATATATCTCAGAGAATTGGCACTAAGTTCTTGACAGTCTATTGAGAATGTTCTTACTCAAGGGAGAAGTTTTTTTTTAAGCATGTGGCTAAATTCAGCTAACTTTTAAGGCCATCTGTCCTTGACTTTGGTGTTAGGTCCACTTGTATCAGAATTAAAATTTGTACAGCTTATATGGGTTGAGAATCTTATGACCTGTTGGGATATCACTTTGGCCTATATTCAAATACCCGTCATAGGTATGCAATACAGACATTATGTTTGCTCTCATCCATTGGTGGTGTAAGGAGCCAGGCTTTTCTTGAATTTTAGGCAGTCTAAAGTGCTTATTGTGATCTTTAATTAAAATGCACAGTAGTCACAACACCAGAGTTGGGCATGTATAAGGGCCAGTCTGAGCAATGCCATTTATCTCAAGGCTGCTGAACAAGGTTGAGAGAGACTGATCTATCTCTAATTCATGTGTTGACCATTCAACAAGGTTGTTTAAAGTGAGCAGTGAATTCCAAGAGGAAAATTTTGGGTGATCTGTCTGGGTCTTACATCTTCTAGCATCACACAAGGACTGTTTTTTCATTTTCTCTTAAGACTTCTTTGAGGATTAATGCAAAACGATTCCTCAGAAACACTGTTGAGAGGATTTTTTTCTCTCTTTACTTCTAAATGTCAAATATTTGGTTTTCTCTGTAACCCTTGGAAATTATTACATTGTCAAATACACCTGGGAATTTACTTGGTGCTGAAGAACACATCATTAAAAGTGGTAAAGGTAGTAAAGTCCGAGAAACCTTTATTAACATACAACGTCATGGTAGAGTGGCTCTATATACCCCAGAGCTGGACCACGTGCTAGAGCTTTTTGTTTTTGTTGCATCCTTGAGCTGATGGACAAAGTCTTTTAATCTGAAGCAGCAGAGGTTTGTATTTCTAAGTTAAAATGTTTTGTCTGGGCATGATATTCCTAGCACATTCTTTTTTTTGGACAAAGGAGGATAATCGGTAGCAAAACACAAAAAAGTGTTATTGGTTAGGCACACTTGGTGTTGAGAGAAGCACACTATGTAATAAAATTTAAGTCCCAAATTCCAAAGAGCTATTTTGTCTCAAAAGCTAAGCTTGGAATGTCAAGGCAAATTCTCTTGTTTATTTTACTGGGAATTTCACAGGTGCTGAAAGGCATGAGATTCTTAATAACAGTTGGGTTCCCAAATACCTTGGACCTCGCTGAATAGCCTGAGTAGAGAAAGTCAATAACACTTTTCTGAGAATGTACCACATGGAAAGGGCAAAACACCTGTTTTTGAGCAGTGGTTAGCAAAGGCTGTAAATACAGCTGGGAAAATATTACTGTATTCATAGCTGTAATGGCATGCTGCTGTCACTTGAAAATGCTGAAGCTCATTTAAGCTATTAAATGAAGTCCATTAATATTCCCTTTAAAGTTTTTCATTCTAGGTTCTTGAATATGTCTGCCTCCTTTTTTGCTACAATAGGCAGTTTTGTTTTGTACTGGCTTGCATACCAAGTACTGTTAGTTAATGAATATTTTATTCCCATTTATGCAGAGACTCTTGTTATATAGGAGAATATACTGTACAAGAAAAGCTTCAGACCTCACACTAGAAATGAAAGTCTGAATATTTATTGTAAGTCTGCTTCTGGAAATTTTGCAGTTTGTTCTAGTTTAAGTAATCTTTGAAATGATCAGATGTGGAAGCTCCATGTTTACTGGGTTTTTATTGTGGCTGTTAGAAGACAAAGTGGTGATAGATTATTGAGCATGCAAAATGGGGAAGGAACCAATATAAGGGAAAGGGTTGTGATGACTGATTCCTAAGCTTTAAGTCTTTGAGACAGTGTTTTTAGGGGCTACAGTCGATTCTAGCTTTCATTACTGCCTAGAGACATGTGGAGGCAGGAGATGAACCTAGTATTAAAGGCTTAGAAATAAATAAGAGCAGAAATAACGATTATGTAGTATCTGGTGAAAGTACAGGTGGATGAAGGGTAAACAAACTCAAATCATTAGAAATATGGAAGTATATCTTTAATGCCCAAGCCCTCAAATGAATATGTCCTTCAAGATGGGTTTCTGTTTTGTATGAACAAAAGATTGTGCTGTGGTGTAACTAGTCCAGTTCACTGTGTATCAGGCATCAGGTTGCTTGTTGGTAGGGATCTTGAATTAGTCCAAAGTCCTCACAAATAAGATATTCGATGCTCAAACAAAGAAAGTATTTCAGTAAATGACATTGCAGCTTGAGAACAGAACAACTTCTGTGTGTGTCTGCTAGGTTAGGTGATATGTGCAGTGTTGCAATCTGTCCATTTGATAGCATGCTTTGAGTGTTCTAAATATTATGTTTATTTGTTTGACAGGCATTATGCTTTCCTATTGAAAGCTAAAATGATTCACTGGCAGGAGCAATTCATCTATAATAATGTATCTTGAACATATTTTTTCATTAAATATGAACTAAAATGAGGAATCAGAATCAGAATGAAAAGCCTTTTAGATTTAAAACACTTAAACAAAAATATCTTTTCTCACAAGATCCTTTGCAATGTCTTTCTCTTTTCATCACTTTTTGTAGCACTATTCCCAGAGATGAACTCACTTACAAGAGACAGAGACTGTAAGATAAGAGTCTAAAACCTGATCAGATACCTCAGTGTGAGCTGTGGGAAATGTGCATATCATGGAAGAAACAGCTTTTAAAAAGAACACCACTACCAATAAAAAAAGCCCTATTGTTGTGAAGATCTTTGGATATTATTCTTTATATAGTGCCAAGAACAAGATCCAGACTCAGGAAGTGGTATTTAACTTTATTTGTTATCTTAAAGTCCATGATATCGTCTCTGTAGAGACAAAGTCAAAGAGGCTAATTTTCTCAGTAGCTTACAGACTTCCTCAAGACCTGTTCTCCCCAGGTCATTTAACTTAACTACTCTATGACTGCTAAAAGAGAAATGATAAACTGTCTTTTACTGTAGCGTGGGTGTCTACAAAGGATGGTGAGGATGAAAGGATGTTGTATCTCCTGTTTCCATATAGCTGCATTTGATGGCTGTGGCACCTCATAGTTAGGAAGAGGCAATTATTTTATTACACTATTTGTATTACTATAGTGCTGGTAGGACACAGGACCACAGCCTCAATTTTTCAGGCTCTAAACAAAAGTAAATTTAGTTCCTGCCCCAAAAAGCTTACATTTCAAACAAATGTTGTAGTGCAAAAACATTTTATCAGTGGTTAAATGAAAGTATCTTTTTCTATCTGCCTCATTGGAGGATCTTGTAATGAAGTGTAACCTTGAGAAGAAGTGGAAAGCAATTTTCACTTAGCCTAAAACAATGCTGTGCAATTCTTCCTTATGACACTATTGAGTGATTTCTTGCGCTCTCAAACCGTAGTAATGGTTGCTACTGAATGTCAGCTTTTCAGACCTCTTCCAATTCATTTATTCTCACTTTATTTGACATCTGCATCCTGGATCTGAGTTTATCTACATGTTAACCACCCACAGCAAAGGTCTTCTTGAAGTAAAATATTTTATCAGTTCAGCAGTACTAACTCAGCAATGGAAGCTCGATGTATTGTGGGTTAAAAAAAAAAAAAAAAAAAAAGGAAGAAAAAACCTCAACCCCAAACCTCCTGAAACTACTTGGTTTGGAAGTCTTTCCTCATCTTGTTATGGTGGTTCAATTTGCAATACACATGAGCATATGTGTTACAGTGTGTGCAGAGCCACAGGACAGATAAAATTATGAGTTGAAATATTGTTGTTCTTCTAGAATCAATCTTGCACTGCATTTTTCAGTCTCATTATGTATATATTTTAGTGACTTGTGCAAGTTATTTGAAAGCCATCTTCCAAGGAAGCTGAACTCTGCTCTTCACTATAGGGTCCCCCAACTTGCCTTTGTAATGAGTATGGCCTGGCCATTGCAGCCTTCCACCGTCTTGCTGCCAGTAATCTGTTTATTTGATGGTCTCTTCAGCTATATTTGAATTGATCATGTTGCAAGATGGAATCACCTTCTTGACATTTGAAGGCTGGCTCCAGGTGCCCATGTGGGTGTGATGATAAGGGTTTAGGAGGTGGTATGAACTATAACTAAATTAGAAGCTCTGTTCCTGTGTCTCTTCATCTATAAAAATAGGGAACTTGTTCTATGCTTTGGTTCAGTCATAAAACGGAGCATGTGGGCGCAGTAGGAAAAGCTTTTATTTTTTTAGCTTCTGAACTAAAAAAAATTAAGCTTAACCTCTTTTTTATTGTTGTGTTTCTTATTTAGCTTTAACATAGCTTGGCAAAACCAGGAGACATCCATAGTAGTGGCTGGCCTAATCTACAGTAGTGTTTCCCTTCCCTAATGTGCTCTGGTGCTCAAAGTGATGATAGCTACTGGGATTTTAATTGGTGTCTAGTGTCCTCTTACTGTCACCGTGCCTGCATGTTTTGGTAGTCCCAGCTGGTGGCTGTGGGCACTGGGGTTAATAGGAATTCAAGCACAGCTGGTCTGGGTCAAATCCTTCTATGCTTTAGTTTGTTAAAATTGCCGATGGCCGCCAGGATGTGATGGAAAGGATATAGCAGTTAAAGGTATCTTTCACTATCACAGGCTAATTAGGGCTGTCCTAACTTCCTGGGGGAAGATGTAGTGATACCCAGTAGTTACAGAAGATTGAAGCCAGGCAGGAATTATTAGGCTGTAGAGGAGAAAATGTACTTCCTCCTGCTCCTCTGTTCTTTAGCTCTTTCTTCTATCTTAATGAACTGTAATCAGGACGAAAAACAAAGCTGGGGGGAGAAAAATAGAAAAAACATCCTCCATTCTCTTGAGCCTTTACACTTAGCCCCTAAAGGAGACTAGCAGTGTTGTCTTTCTCACTGTGCAAGTGTCACTACATGGCAGCCCTGCTTTTTCAAATTTGAGAATTTTTCCTCCTTTTCTCCCTTCATTTTTGTTTTATTTCTCACTTGCATTGCTGAGTATGGTGCTATTTTGCCTGCGTCTCTAAAGTGAAAACAGGCTTTGTGTTCATGAACTTCTTATTGGAAGTGATGACAAGTCCTTGATTGGGACACCATTGCCCTTGTTCTCATGAAATATTTTATCCTTTTCTGATACCATTTGACATGCAACTATAATAAAGGCCACATTCTGCCACTGGATATGTGTAGAACTTGATGACTGTTATGTTTGTGCAGGAGCACCTCACAATGACATCTGTAATTGTGCTAAACATGGTTTCCTCCATTTCTTGGGAATGAAATGATGCTTGTGCATTATTAAAAGGGCCTAACAAGATTTCTGGAGAGAGACAGTGAAATGCAGTATACAATAATATTTATGTAATTAATGCCCTGGGATTTGAATGAAAAATACTGCTATTTTGCAACCATAACTTTCAGTTTCTGGCAGCCTCAGAGTAACAAGGAAACTGTAAATTGCACTTTAATGTCCTTAAGCTGTTGTCTCTGATAGGAAAGGTTGAATTTTGGCTGTCTTGAAATGATGATTAACTGGGATCTAATTATGACATTAGCATAGAATTCTTTTCAAGTGTTATGTCATCAATGTGTCCTTCCAAAGATGATGTGTGGCAAGAAACTTACTTTCTTTTCCCCCCTTTTTTATTTGAGAAAAGATGAAGGAGATTGAGAAAAGTAGCCTGAAGAGAAACAAAGTATGTGTGTTTCTCTGACTTCCCCCTGCCTATGACCCCATCCAGGTCAGATAGCAAGTCAGGTACCAGGCACTCCGAATGGACTAACGTCTTGAGCTTTCATTGTACTTCTCAGTGTGGACTGCCAGCTTTTTTTGAGCTGTCTGTAGTTGTGGCTACACTGCTGTCCGTAGCTGAGCTAGCAAAGTGATCAGTGTCCCATGCTTGATGATTGCAGCAAAGACTGAAGGGTACATGTACCTGCAACTCCCTCTTCTTTGACATTTAGAAATGTAATATACAAGCACATTGTACTGATGGATTAGTAGCCCTTCCTGAAAACCCTGTCACTTTGTGGGGGACATTGTTTGTCCTTTCTGTAACAGGGTTGAACTGATTGTACTACCCTTGACCTGACTTCGTTTACACTACTGTAAAACAACTGAACAAAGTTCAGTCTGTCCGACCTCCAAGCCCAACACCATCAAAAGTCTAAGTTTCTGTGGTGCTCAAAGACTAGCAAAATAATCTTCATTCTGTAGCGTATCTGTGGTGCAGGACTCCCAGCCCTCTCCAGCAGCCTGAACATGATTTGTGTTCCTACTGTGCTGTTCGCCTGACAGCAGGGTTCATGTATGGGGAAACAAACATGAGCTGTAATGGTCTCTGTGATAGGAGATAACAGTTTGCAGTTGTCTCCTAAGAGAGCCCTGTCCTTTGGCTTCCTTACAGAAAAGAGTATGGGAAGATGAGGGGAAGAGCTAGTTGTTGGTGACCTAGGTGGGTAGTCAGGGCTCTCTGGAAATGGACTGTGTGGACTTACAGGCTGATAGAGCCAGAGCAGCCAGCCTGGGAGAGTTGCTGTCAGGTAGGATGTAAGTTGTGGAGGTTTGTTTCAGTAGAGGATGGTATGAAATCCTAAGCAGACTTGTCTAGAGAATCTTCACAGGTCTTAAGTTATGCCTTGTACACAGTGATTACTTTTCAAATGTTCTGTGCATTCCAGCTCAGGATATTTTTTCTTCAGACCATAGTTTCAGGGAGATTGCATTCCATACAGTGATAACAGCCTAGGTCCTTTTGCTCTTTTTCTGGGTGAGTTTCTCAAGTGAATGATTTACTGTCTCTTGACCTGTTCTTTCTCCAACAGAGCAGAAATTTAATGACCTCAAAGCTAATGCACTCCAGTGTCTCTGGATGGAGACAGCAACATTTTTGCCAATGCAGTTTTGGAGCATTATTCTCCCTTTGATTTCTAACGTTTTTTTGGGATGCTTCGAACAGAAATCATGACTGTAGAAGCATCTGCTGGAAACTAATCACTCCAGACACTCAGAAGAGATGAATTTTGCTCTTCATGCCGTGGTACCCTCCCTCTGTGAAGTTGGAGCAGTTTCCTATGTGTAAATAAATGGAGAGCATATCATTCTCTGGCCTAATATGAACCTTTATCTGTATTGTCTTCATCAGACCTCTGAAGTTTTTTTATTTAATAAACTGTTTCCTAATCAGTGGCTACTGTTGTATGTCAAAAGATTTAGGAACACGTTTCGCATGTCATTTCATATCTGAAACTTTCAAAAATTCTCTGGTAGTGAAAAAAAGTTTCACTTATTTCTTTACATTACTGTATTACTGTAGATTTACAAATCTCTTGCTTATATAAATATAAACCTTCTCAGTTGAAGATCCTAGTGTTGTGAATATAAGGACTGCATTGTTCTGGCACATAATTCATGGGATTTGTTTAAGTGACAAATAATTGACTCTGTACTGAGGTGCACAAAAGAAGGTGTCAGTTGTTGGCATTGGTGCATTTCCATTGCATGGAATAAAGAGTCAAATCTGCAAATGTAAAATCTAAAACATGTGGGCTGTACTCTTCCGGTACATTTGTATTGAAAATTGCATTACCTGAAACAATTTATGGAATTAGAGAAATTATAACACTTCAGGTATTAATGATACTACGTCTAATTCTTAATAATTCTGAATAATTAAGTTGATGCACCTGGTGGATAGGTGACCCACCTGGTGGATGAGGGGAATGCTGTGGATGTTGTCTACCAGGACTTTAGCCAAGCGTTTGACACTGTCACCTGGAAAAGCTGGCATCCCATGGTTTGGACAGGTGCACCCTTCACTGGATTAGGAGCTGGCTGGATGACTGGGCCCAGAGAATCATGGTGAATGGTGCTGCATCCAGTTGGCAGCCAGTCACTAGTGGTGTCCACCAGGGGTCCGTGTTGGGCCTAGTCCTGTTTAATATCTTCATTAATGATCTGGGTGAGGGGATTGAGTCCACCATTAGAAAATTTGCAGATGACACCAAGTTTCAGGGGAAGTGTTGATCTGCTGAAGGGTAGGAGGGCTCTGCAGAGGGACGTAGATAGCCTGGATAGATGGACCTAATCCGATGAGAGGAGGTTTAACAAGACCAGGTGCTGGGTCTTGTACTTTGGCCACAAAAACCCCCTGCAGTACTACAGGCTGGGGACAGAGTGACTGGACATCAGCGAGGCAGAAAGGGACCTGGGGGTTCTGGTCGACAGGTGACTGAAGATGAGCCAGCTGTGTGCCCAAGTAGCCAAGAAGGCCAATGGCATCNGTAGATAGCCTGGATAGATGGACCTAATCCGATGAGAGGAGGTTTAACAAGACCAGGTGCTGGGTCTTGTACTTTGGCCACAAAAACCCCCTGCAGTACTACAGGCTGGGGACAGAGTGACTGGACATCAGCGAGGCAGAAAGGGACCTGGGGGTTCTGGTCGACAGGTGACTGAAGATGAGCCAGCTGTGTGCCCAAGTAGCCAAGAAGGCCAATGGCATCCTGGCCTGAATCAGGAATAGTGTGGCCAGAAGGACCAAGGAAGTGATTCTTCCCCTGTACCTTGGTGCTGGTGAGGCCCTTCCTTGAGTGCTGTGTCCAGTTCTGGGCCCCTCTGCTTAGGAAGGATGTTGAGATGCTGGAGTGAGTCCAGAGTCTACCACCACAAGGCTGGTGAAGGGTCTGGAAGTGAGGAGTCCTGTGAGGAGTGGCTGAGGGAGCTGGGATTGTTTAGCTTGGAAAAAAGAAGACCCAGGGGAGACCTTATCACTCTCTACAACTCCCTGAAAGGAGGCTGTAGCCGGGTGGGGGTCAGTCTCTTCTGCCAGGCAACCTGTGACAGAACAAGAGGACACAGCCTTAAGCTGCTCCAGGGAAGGGTTAGGCTGGATGTTAGGAAGAAGTTCACAGAAAGAGTGATTGGGCGTTGGAATGGGCTGCCCAGGTGGTGTAGTCACCGTCCCTGGAGGTGTTGAAGAAAAGACTGGATATGGCACTCAGTGCTATGGTCTAGTTGGCAACATGGTGTTAGGTCATAGGTTGGACTCGATGATCTCAAAGGTATTTTCCAACCTAGCTGATTGTGTGATTTTGTATGATTGCACTACTGTAAGTTTGGAGCCATACTATTTAGAGGGAATGTACTGGATACACTATAATGAAGATTAGGAGCTTGTGTGGGTTCTATAGCTAAGAAGTGTATTTGAAGGTTGAAATTCTTGTGTTGGCAAGTAAAAACAGAAAGAGGAGAAGTAAAATTATCTGTTAGTATTGGTATTATGATATTACACTATAAACTGGTGTAAAGCCATTGACTTCAGAAGGTACTCGAACTGTACTTATTGAGAATTCAGTCTTTTGAGCTTACATGTACTCCAGTTAATGCTGTTAATATCATAATAAGTTATCTTAATTACTTCTGAAAATGTTCTCTTAGTTTTCCAGATAGTACCCTGGATATGATGGGAACTTCCCACAATCAATTTTGCCTTCCATGGGTTGATAAGAATCTGTTTATTAAAGGTTTTAAATCCTCTTTTTATATTCATGTTCTGCTTTGGCCTTGTTTATTCACAACTGAATGCCTCTGATTATTTTAGCTGTCATATGCTCGGTATTTGATGCTGTGCATAGTAGAACTGGAATAAACTGACGGTGCTGTAAGATGTTCAGTGTGTACTTAAGACAATGACCACTTAGCTGTCTCATTTCCTCAGCAATATTTTAAAGATCAGTCATAGAAAGCAGTGTAAGCCAAGAAAAATACAGTTGAAATAGATTAGAAATTAAGTCTTCATGGTGTTTTGCTCGGACTCAGTATTTTGGTAACTTGGTGCAGACTGCACAACAACCAGAATGACTTGTTCACATGGCTGAAATTCGAAATGAGCAGCAGTAGAGCATTTCTTAAATATACAAGGCTCAATGTGTTGAGCCTGTTCCTTGGCCTTTGGTGAGATTGCGGTAAACAGTCAGATGCTTAATACCAGTAGCAGAATTGCACATGCCTCCCTTGGGATTGGTGGGGTGGCCACTCATTTGATAAACCCCAGAACAGACTTCCAAGCAGCTGAAGCAATGGCTTCCTTTGTGTCAGGGAGATTACCAAGTTGCTGGTCTCTTTCTGAAATAATATGTTGATATGTTTTGTTTGTTTTGATTTGGTTTGTTTTTTTCCTAACAGGCAATCAATCAGTCTTAACTGAGTAGCTGTGAATGCATGAGTCATGGGATCAACTAAACTTGAAGATGAGCATTTAGTCTGTAGTTTGTGGTTTGTTTGATTGCTTATTAATACAGCAGGGAAGGACTGGGGGAATTTTCATTTTACCTGTTGTGGATTTGACTGGGGTTTGGGAAGAGACATTATGTCACGTACATGCTGGCTGTTTATAATCTGCATTAAAAACACTGTGCATTTAAACCCTGGATGGAGTTGTCTGGAAGGGAGAACTCTGAGGCTCACTGAGGCTGGATTGCCTGTATGCAAATTAAGACAAATCCTTAGCAAGGTTGCCTAGTCACTGCACAGACCTTTGCCAGGCCATGTTTCTCAACAGTTATGCCTCAGCTGAGTAAATACACCCTTTGAACACAGACCAGATTTGACAACTGAAATAGTGTTTGCCATGTTTGCCATTTCAGGCTCCAGCACAAACCAAAGCCCTAAAACATGTATCTGAGATGTCATCAGTGAGTCTTGTTTCCTAAATGAATGGGGTTTATTTTCTGTACTGTTGTAGCTCTTCAAGTATACTCTATATCTCCTTTGTTCCATGTACATTTTTTGTTACCCTCTTGGACTTTTTTTCTTATTGCTTGGTCTTCTATACATCAGGATGAAAAGAATATTCAATTCTGCCACTCTGATATGGTGTCATTTTCATCTTTACATGAACTCTTTGCATAAGATGATTCAATTATTTGTATTGTGATAGTCTTGTCTCAGTCATGAATCAAGGTCTGCATGGATTTTCACAAAGGTGAAAGTGTGTATTGCCAGTTAGAAAGACCTTAGACCTACTTTGGCCCATCTTGCTTTTCATGTAGAATGAATATGAAATTTATATGTATATGTGGTACAGTTCCATTGATTTTGAAAGCAGACTGAAGTGCATCTGAGAGTCAGAGCAGCCATAAGGTCTGTCTGCTTCACTAAGTTATTCAGTATTGCAGCTGGAGATGGGGTCACCATATGCAGTGTGCTGTCCCTGCATGACACGAAAGATTTCATTTGGCTGGGGCTGCCTCAAGCTGTCACAGGTGTTCTTCTTTCATTTACAATAGCTCCATTAAAATATAAATGACTGCATTTATTACATCAGCTCTTTTTCCTTCTTTGGAATACCCCAGCTAAAGTTACATTGCACATAACAAATGTTCTTGCTCCCTTGAGAATTGGTTTAATTACTGATCTAGGTGGGTAAAAGATCTAATGCGTCTGAGATGTTAATTTTATCATGCTTTAATTAAGAGGTCAAGTGTGAAAGGCTGCAGAATACCTCCCACTTAAAGATGCTGAATAGAATGGTGAGGATAGAAGGCACTGATGATGAGGCTTTTATGGTCTATAGGAGCATCAGCTTTCCCTGTGCATCTCATTACATTGAGGCAGGCATCTGGAAATACTGCCAATTTCTATTTGCTCCTTGTGTTTTCTGCCATTAAAGGCATTTTCCGTCAGAGTCTTGGAAGCTCCAAAACAGCTTGTCTGTCCTTTTAAAGGTCGTGGTCACTCCTCCATCACTCACCACCAGTTTCCATTGGAAATGTCAGGGCTGTGTTCTCTTGTCCAGTGTGTTTGAAGAATGGGACTGCAAGTATCCTACACCCCTGTGCTCTGGCACAAGAGAGGATGTGGGGCATGTGTTCACCAGAGGACCTCAGGTGCTACCATCTCTGAACATGCAGTTGCTTCTTGCTTATGTCTCACTGTGAGCATGGATAGATTCCGTTTGGCATTTGGTTTGAAAGCCTTGTTTCTCGCTAACTCCAAAAACAAGGAAATGGACTTGGAAAGCATTCAGGGAAAAAGTGGGCAGGCAGAAGGGAGTGTCTCATAACAAGATTAGAGAGAACTAGACAGTAAGACCTTCCAGCAGGGCATCTGGGACGTTCTCCACTTGTTATGTTTGCCCCACCAGCTGGAGCAGCAATGGCATAGATAAGAGCAGTTGTTTCCTGGCTAATATTTGAAGATTTTTTTGAGACTGGCTTGCTGCACTTTCAGAAAGACTAAGTGACCAAGTGAAGCAGTACTGCTGCTCTCTGAACAGCTTTAAATATGACAGTTAATTATTTTTATTATTAAAAATAATGTTTTTCATTGCTTACTCTATATGAATTGGTGATTCATTGAGATGTCCTGTGATGTGTGATACAGAAAGTATCTTTTCAGAAAATTTCTCCTTTTTCTTGGATGTTTTGCTGCTGTTTTTTCTTTTCTGTGGTGGTCACTTTTCTTGCTCTTAAAGGATAGTAACAGTTCAGCTATGCCACTGACTTCCTCTGCATCCCAGGAGAAAGATTGGTGTAATACTGGAAAAACACAGAGTTAAATATTAATGTCCACTACTGAATGTTCCCACTGAAAGAATCAGGAATGTTTCCAAGCAGTGAAAGCAGACTTTCCTTTCCTGTAGTCAAGTTTTGCTGCTTAACTTTTAAAACTACAGCTTGCTTGGTAATTGTAAATACTTAGAAATTGGGAATCCTCTGTTTCTCAAGTGCTCGCACCCAGGCTGCTTCTTGCTTCCAGGTGATAGGGGAAGAATCTCATGCAGTAAATTAATGCTGAAATGTGTAGTAAGTTTTTTCAAGATAAGAGACTGATTTTTTTTTTTCCTTCCCTCTGTACTTGTCTTGCAAATAGAAGTTCCATTCTTGCTCTTTTGGTCAGAAATGTTATTTTAATAAAGGCTGCAATTTGATATTGATGATACAGTAACTCCTTAAGGCATAAAGCATACTCAGAATTGGGGTTTATCTTGGGTTACAAATACACATAGCTGTCCCAATTTGTACTACTGAGGACCTAATCAGCTAAGGCCACAAATGCAGCATTTCCTTCTGCTGACTTGAAATATCACCACCACTCTCTGCTGAGATAGAAAATGTGCACAAAGGAAATAGTTTTAAGGAAGATGAGGATTCTTTCACTTTTAAGAGTTTGATGTACTTAGAATATGTTTATTCTGTCTTGCTGGTTGTGTCAGGTGTCAAGACTTCTGCCTCAGGGCACTGGGAATCCCTGCTCAAAGTGTTCTCAAGGTGTTAAAGCTCTATTCTTTGTAGAGAGCTCAGGTATCAGCTGTGGTAAAGCAGGAGCAGTAAAGCCTAGAAAGGGCTAGATTGGTTAATGTAAAATTTTATGGTGGTATTGCTGAAGCTTTTCTCTGTATATGTAAGAACTATGCTTGATGATACAGACCTACTCCTTCAGAAGTAAAATCATGCTTTTTGTTATAAGTCTGATTCACTTCCATTTACGCAATAGCATCCCAAAGCAAGAGCACTCTTGGCATTTGTATGAGGCACGTGCTTCTGCCCACAAACAGCCAGTAGGATAAGTCAATAAAAATAAGCCATGCAAGGCATGAATTGCTTAGAGATGGAAGAGACCTATTAGGCTATCTAGCCCTCCTGCGTGCCAGTGAGGAATTGCTTCAGCTGGATTTGCTTTAAAGGACAGATGAATAGCTGAGTAAAACACAGGATCACATTTTCTGTATGATATGGCTTTTACGCTTCTGGCTTTACATGTACATCGAGCTTGAACCTCATAAGCAGCAATATTCCGGGGAATTTTTCTCCAGGCTTTTTATTTAAAGCGTAACAGTGGTCTGTACAGAAACTGTTCTGATGGCACAGATGTGCAATTTTGCTTTGTGGAGTGATTTTTATCTCATCAAAGGGGAACAAGAAGAAAGGCAAAAATGTGTGAGTATGGCTATCTATGCATATGTGTATTTGACAGAGCAAGAGGTCTGCCTGTGTTAGATCAGTTGTGAGAATAAATTCTACTACTCTGCCTGGCCATGGGAGGCTATTTTACAAAGGCAATCCATTGGGAAGAGAACAAAGGCCTCGCTGTGTTGTGTCTGTGCGTGACACACTGGTAACGCTAAAGCCAGCTCCCATTTCCTATTAAAGTAGTGTCTCGCATGTTCATGAAACACAGGCAGCGGTGCAGTGTGATTCAGCTCGTTGGGAGCTGATGCATCTAGTTCTGACATGGAGAGTGAAGGTCTCTGTGGTCAAAAAGGCAGAAAAACATGTTGGTGCTGGTGTTCTAAGCAGCTTCATCTGGTGATTGGACAGGGAATTGCAGGCACATTTGTTTCATTGCTTAAATTTTTTGCATTATTCCCCTTTTGTATATTATTGTTCTCTTACCAGTATTTGAATAGAAAAAGAGCTCTGTGGTAAATTATGTCCATGCCCCACTTCTTTCCAGACCTGACATGTTTATATGTACAAAGAATTATGGAGGAACTAAAGAGAGGACCAAAGAAGCTCAGGAATTCTTTCGTAAAGCTTGCCACATTTCTAATAAATGGGCATATAGCAGAGGGAGTGAAATCTGTTGCTCAATACCATAATAGGCAGTGCAATGCTTTTGCCTCTCTCATCCTTAACAGACGAATTTATTTTTGGTAATGAGACATTTATCTCTTTTGCATCTATTAAAAGTCAGTTCCAGTGTCCAAAATCAGTTGGAAATAACAAGAAGTTTAGCGGTGAAATGTGTTTTTTCTGGATGCTTGTCACAGCGCCATCAAATCCCGGGGATCCTTTTTCACTTTGTATTGGTTGTTTTTGCCTTGCTGCAATATGCGTTTCTAGATGATTTAGCTATTTTTCTGAGAGCATCATACAATAGTGTGAATATTTAGATTGTGTAAAGAAGCTTAAAGAAATTACTTTCAAGACAATAATTGACATACTATCAGTTTAAAGAACTGTTTTTCAACACTTTTCTGTGTGTTGACCCTTTCGGAGTTTTTATTAAATGGCAGATCCCTCCCTACCTGACTTTGAAAGCTATCTATTGAAAACAGACTTGCTTTTCTTCATGATCATCGTTGAAACAGTCCACAAAAACCACGTATAAATAGAAGCCTGGTTGGATTCCCCTGGTGCCATAGAGGAGTTGTCCACATAGAAGTAATTGTGGTAAAATAACGCTATTAGTCAAAAAATATGGGCTCTGCATGTATTTCTGATCCTGACACAATTCAGTTAAGAAAGTATTTTCACAATTGTGGACTGAGTAATTAATGTCATACTTGTGCAGGTAAACAAGCAGACCACTTTGCTTAATCTGTCGTTAGAGCAGCTTGGGTGGGTGCTAGATGAATGCAATGGGGCGTTTGCAGGCATTTTTTTAAATCCTGTGGGATTTATTAGCTGCCTTTCAATGGGTTTTCAAACTGTTGTATAGCATTCTGCAGGTGGAATGTAATTTTCCCAGCGAGATCTGAAGTACTTGACAACTGGTGAAAAAAACAACTCCCTCTTTTTACGTTTGCAAGTGTGATTCCTTTAAAGAAGCTGTCTGGTGCCTTTAGGCACCTCCATTTTGTTAGCTGTAAAAGACGGGAAATGGCCAGGATATCAGAAAGGCTTGCTGATGTGAATTGACCCTGAAGCTTATTCCAAGAAGTTTATTTTCAAAAAGTGTTGATTATTCATACTTTGAGAACCCTTTAAAGTATTTATGACTCATACCAGACACTCCTTTCAGTCTTAATTGACACCCATCTCATAAAGGTGACATAAGACTAAATACATTGATGCAAGGAATGTTTCGACTTTTTAGCTGATAAAGTGCTAATTATAAGAACCGCAACCCATCTAGTAACAGAGCTGCAGATAATAAACATTGAAAGGTTACTCTTCCAGAGGAGTTATGTCATCTAGCTCCGTGGATGAAACATCTTTTCCATGGAAGAAATTGCATCCTACATGGAAGGGATTCTCTTCTGTACTGTACAAATCCTACAATTGTCTTTACCTACCCATTTCCTTTCACTCTTCCGTTCTTTCACAGAAGTTATTCTCCTCATTTGGCTCCTGCTGTACTATAAACAGTGCTATCCTTTCTTCTCCCTATCGTCCTACACCCACTTTTGAACAACTATGGTTGCTAGGATTACAGTCCTCTTAAGGCTGGAGGAGGGGGGAAGTGTCCCTTCAGCTTCCTTTAGGGATCTTCTCTTGTTCTCTGCATTACATAAGTAATTTTTTCCAAAGGCATGTTGATGTTTGCTTTAAGACCTTTCAACAGCAACACTATTGCTACTGTGCTCATTGATGCTCTTCCTAGCTTTTTGTTTAAAAAGGCACTGGAAGTTAGTGATTAAGTTAGGGAAAATTATTTATTCTCATTCTATACTGTGAGTAAAACCTTCAGGACTTTGCACAGGGACTGCTTTGTGATGAAAAAGGACAAGTGCTCCAAAATGGCAGAGGCAGTGACACTGCTCAGTTCCATCTCCTTCCTCCCTTCTCCCCAGCACTCAGGTTTTGCAGCTGTGTCACAAATACTGCGGAACCGGCACGTGTCTTTCACAGGCAGTGTGTGGAAAATGACAGCCGTCACATTATTTCAAGTGGCACAGCAGTCATCCTTTGATGTGCCAGACTACTTTTTGCAGGCGAGAATTGGCACTGTGTTAGACTCTTGTGGCTAGAAGGATGGATATGCATGCTCTTTGTTTTCTAATAAGCGTGTGCTTCTGTATAGTGTGAGCACTGGAGGGGGGGTTGTTGGGGAGTTTTTTGTTTCTTTTAAATGTGGATCATGTTTGGCAGCATATTTGAGCTATGGAGTTCACCTCCAGAAGGTTCTAGCGATTGTTCCAGGGATCTCACCATGTCTTATCCAGCTTTGTCAGATACATTCTTTTTGCCAGGTCTTCTAACTGGTTTATGCTTGAATACTTGACAGGTATCGTCTGTACTTAACCAAAGTATCGTCTGGGAGGTTGAACAGTGCACAAGGGAGAAGTGAAAAGCTCACAATGAACAGTAATTAGGAAGTACAGCAAAGGGTGGTTTGGTAGTTTTGAATGAGATTTTGCATGAAATGCAGGGAAGGTTGCCCAGAATATCTCCGCCTACCTCCAGCAACTTCCAGTACTGCATCATCTTTACTGATGGTATTTAGGATATGTATTTTTGCTGCTTCTATCTGGATATCCACACATTTCTAAGTAATTTAGAAAATTTGCTTGAGCCCCGTTTTGCATACTCCTAATTTAAAAGTTAATAATTCAGATACTATATCTCATCTTGCTCAAACTGTTTGGAAGCTGCATGGTTGCCACCTAAGCAAAAAGACTATTGCACTTGCCAGAAAGGAAATATCTGCATATTTTGCCCTCACCAGATCCTTTTTCAGGGAGCGGGTGGCATCCTGGATACTGTTTCTTCAAGCTGTAAATCAGTTTAAAAGCAGAATTTCATTTTGCTGTTGCTGCCTTTCCGGCTGTTTGGAATGTAGTTGCAATGTGTGTCTGATCTTCAGGGATATCCGTAGGAAGCATGTGTTACTGATTGGACTTAACTGGACTTTCAAAGAATTTCTCCTCCGTTGGAAACCAATGGAAAGAACAGTTCTTTGCTGCTCTGAATTAACGTTAGATAAGAATGGTTCATGTCAGAGTTACTTATCTAATGGCAGCACCTCCTATTGCTACTGTTCATAATAATGTTTGCTCCAGTATACTTAGGCCTTTAGCTGCTTTGTGGTGCATGGAAAATCCATGATTTTCCTTGAGCAATTCCTACTGGATTGGTATGTGTCTCACTTAACTCCTCTCAGCCTTTGACTCTACATTCCAGCAAAAACCATCCAGGACTTTATTTTTGGAAGAGGCCTGAATTTGTTTTGTTTTGTTTCTATTTCCAGAGCCATTTATTTGCATGACTGAGAGTAAGGCGTGACTTGAGTTTAAAAGCTTTTGTGCAGGTAAACAGTCTGTTTGTCACATTACAGGCAACCTGTAGTCAGCATTTGCCCCTTATAAATTACTAGGGGGTGAGGGGGAAACTGTGTTTTCCATAACACCACTGGCATTAGAGCATAAGATAGACATTGGATACGTGTGATCCAGAGTAAGGATCAGAGCAAGGTTCAGAAACTGAGGACAGAGTGATGAGGTGTTCCTAGCCCCAGTCCTTACTTCTGGGTGCCAGTAGGCAGTGAGGGATGTTGCTTTCTGGGAGGGAGGAAGAGATAGGAAAGTTGAAGGGCATTTTACTCCCCAGAGCAACATTGTGACAGGGAGGGAAAAATTCACTGGCTGGAGTACCAATAAGAACATACCAATACATGAATAAGTCTTGTGATTGAAAAAAGGATCAGTATTTTTCAATCCTCAGAAAAAATCCTCAGAATCCTAGAATGGTTTGAAGGGACCTTGAAGTTCACCTAGTTCTGAACCCCACACCATGGGCAGGGACACTTTCCACTGAACCAGTGGCATACCCACTGTATCCCTACATTTAGGTATCTACAGGCTGTGTCCTTGGCAAGTAAGAAGGCACCTAAATAGTAATGGCCAAAGTTATGAAGCAGATTTCTTTGTATATGAGAACTTTTGTACCAGTTCTGCCTCTCACATAACTTAGAATTAAACACAACATAGTAGAAGTAATGTTAGAACATTCACATACATCAATCAAGGTGTCATTTATGTGGCAAGCTAGGAGAATGTAGATATTTGCAAACTTCTATGGTATTTTTAGAAAGTTTGGAGCACTTTTGAAAAAAATTCAAATATGAGTAGAAGTTACTCTGCATAAATTGCATGCAGAGTGTTTTCATGTTTGCCTCTATTTTAACCTGTTATTGAATCTAGTATTTTCTTGAGACCAAGTGAGTCTGTGTCCAGTGTATTAGATCAAAATATATTCCTGACTCCAGATACTAACAGCAGCACATTCAGTTCTCTGGATTTCAGTAGCTAAAGTAGGTGTTGCAGAAATTTGGCACTGCTTCTCTTTGCAGAATGATAAACACACATAATGTTGCCTTGGCTTTCATATAGACATGGAGGCTCTTGTCTTAAAAAAGCTGATTCATAGACAAATGGTGACTCTTAGCTTTAAAAGATACAAGGCTAATTGAACTGGATGGCTAGAAATAATTGTCGTATTTTCTTGCTTACCCCAGGGTGGTGGTTTCTTTTATTTTAAACTGAGAGTGCATTTTATTGTTAATTTTCTTTTTCTAACAGCTGCATTAGATTATTGTATTCTGTGACACTTACTGTTTTTTTTTTTTTTCTTTTCCAGGAGGAGTCCAGAACGTACCTGTAGAGCTGCAGCTTCTCTTTCTCCGAGCTCTGCCAAAGGTATGTTAATGTATGCTACTGTTGTAGCATTGTGTACATTATGTTAATGTACACTGTTACTCTCCTCTGTGTTCATCTAAATTGCACTATGGAAATTTCCAGAAAAGTGGCATTCAAATCTACTGGCAGGAGATGACTACTTCCTTGATTTTTGAACGGAGTATTTCAAACACAATACAAAAGCCTTCTCCAGAGAGTTGCATTGAATCAGAACTAAGCTTGAGAATTCACGTTAATATATACAACAGTGACCATCCCGCTTGTACACTGTTGGAAGTGGTGTTCAAGTTTAGGCTGCCTGATAATAGAAAATATCTGTTTCAGACACTGAAGAACAAGAACAGAGCTATTTAATAGCAGGTGTATGCTGGTGTCGAAGTGTCTGTTAATTAGTGATTCCCTGTATTATACTCTAACTCCTGAGCAAAAATCATGGCATAAGGGAGGCACTGTTTCCTTCTCTTGCCAAGTCTGGGAGTCTTCCTCACTCTCTGTAAGAATGGGTGGATTTCAAGTTGGGCACTGAATCAAGACTGTACTGTTCCTCCTCAGAAGCATGGTACCTGAAGGAGTTTTACCAGGAGAACTGCCTGACACAGAGAAAGTGGTTTCAGCAGATGTGTAAAGTTTTGACCTAAAAATAGGATAATGTGGTAAATAAGAACCCGATGTTCAAAGGTTCAAAGCTGTATTTGCTGTCTAGTTGGTTGTATAACCAACCAATTGGAAGAATTGAAATAGCTTTTGTGGTGATAATTATTAACATATGATTGCAGAGTTAAGAGTAAAGAATAGTGGTTTTCTATAAATGTTACTGCAAAAGCCCATAATACAGTATATTTCTTTTTTTTTTAAACAAATGTAAGGAACCATGTAGCCTAATGATTAATTTATATATATATATATATAAATAAATGAAAAATTCCTGAGTAAAATTCCAATTTCTAATGAACTGTACATGTCAGCTTGACAGTGCCTGCCTAGTAACAGAAAGCAATGTATGATGAGGAACAGTGGGACTCTTTTTTGGGTTTAGTGGGTTTTTTGGTTTTTTCCCTTCTTTTTGAACAGAGGGTGGGAAGTGGTTCCTTTGAACTATTGTACCACACAAGCTTTGACTGCAATTTTTACTCCTCTCTGTACCTTCTAAGCACGCACCACCCTCTTTTAGCTGGAGCCGGTGGTGGCCCGGGTTCTCAATGAGCCATAGCCAGTTCGGTGCTGGTTCTCTCTTTCAGTGTTGCAGGAAACATGAACATTTTCTAGCTCTGAATTTGCAAAGCCAGATACTCCCTGACCCTGTGTGAACTCACCAATGCTTTCCTGCCTCCACAGACCCCTCTTTTCAGTGTGGAAGAAAGAACAGAGAATGAGTCGGAATTAATTTCCGCAAAGTTTTCCCAAGTAATTCTCAGCCACCCTTGGGTTTTCCTGGAAAACTGGTATACAATAGGCCTTTGTCTCCAAATGGATTTATTTATTATTTTTGAATGTAAATAGCTAGACCCCAATTTTAAAGGGCTTTTTGGTTCCCAAGGCTTACCAGTTCATCCTTGAAACAAACCTTTTCAAGATACGACGCTTGTGTGAATACACAAATGCATCATAACTCTGTTCATACTAGAATGAATGCAAATAAGTTAAATCATATCTGAGTCCAAACTGGTTACAGTTTAAAGGAACCAGAGACAAAGCAAAACTTCTATGAAGGCAGTTTTATGGTTTCTACAGAAATACATTGTTGTGAATTAGGTGTGGATTCCTTGACAAAACTAATTCATGGGTGGAGGACACATTTTCAGCAACTGATTCAGAGTTCCTACACTGTGAGCCCTGAATTCATCATGTAAAATCGATTAATTGCTCCGTTTACTATTCTTATTATTCTGATTATTTATTTGGGTACTTGAAACTGTGTTCTTTGGAGGCAATATAAAACAGTAAAACAGATCTCCATCTTCTCCTCTTTGTTTCAAATTGGTTTTCATTAAGCATGAAGCTGTACCACTTGTCCAGCTCATGATGCAACAGTTAATTTAATTTGAAAATAATGTTCCTCAAACAATGAGGGCTTCACCAAAAGATTTACATTCTCCTGTGAAGGTCCTCTCACATGTGAGCTCTGATATTTGATGAGCTGGAAGGTTCATGAAGATTACTACATCTTCAGGAGAAATGTTCCTGACACCAGTTACAGCAGGTAGAGCGCTGGGGACAGGTTTTGGTGCAAGTGCTGAATATTTACAACTGAGTGGGAATTTCTGTGAAAGTTCAGCTTTCAGTCATATAGGGCCAGATTTTCTAAAGTGTTTCTGTTCTGATCTTTCTGAAAATCTCTGTCTCTGACTCATTTGCACCAAGCAGACTTGCTTCTCCCTGTGCCTTCCTTCAGATCTGTAATAATCATAGCTTTATGAATCATGTACACCTTTCCTCCCAAGCAGATCGTCACTTACACCAAATCTGAACTCTGAAAATTGTATTGGTTGCAGGCAAATAGATGTTGACTAGTACTGAAATCTTGTTATGCATAATCCTGAGAGAAAAGATAATTATTAGCTCATCTGTTCTACTGCCATGCTGATGTAGCTGTGGCCCTGCAATGTATTTTTGTACTGCTTGGTCCACTCTCCTTTTAAAGACTGAAGTGGTGGCATATGTTTTACACCGTGGAAGAAACTGTATAAAGTCCAACAGATTTCACTGTTACGGGATTTTTTCCTAATAGGGTTGTCTTTTGCTTGGACTTGCTTCCACCAGATTTAGCTCTTTCTCTTTCCTAATGCACACTGCCAGTTGGAAAAATCTTCTCAATTCATCTCTTGGTCAAATCTCTTTCAAGGCCAAGACATCAAGAGTACTGTTACTGAAACTGTATTAAAATTAACAGGAAAGAGAACCTGACCCTAGGATGCAGTGTTGGAAGTAGATTGCTGGATGGGCACTATACAGAACTCCTCATTTCAGAGCCCCTACAAACACGCCACAACAGTGATTCTTTATATCCTTGGATTTCATGGCAACAGGACACACATTGTTAAGATTATGGGATAAGACTTGTCATCATCAGTCTCACCATTAGGAAGAACTTGATACAGAAATAACAAACCCCAAAGTTTTCACACGAATTGTGGAAATTTGTGGTGTGGTTTGTTTGTCTCCATGAGTTTTAGCATGAGACTCGATGACATGTAGGCCTGACACTCCTGCTGTCCTTGTTGGATTTTCTCCATTAGCATCACCATTCATTGGCCCCAAGGCCAAGACATCATACATTCCCTGTTTGCTTGAGGAGTTGCTGCTTGTGTGGTGTGCTTGTGCTGATGAATCACCCAGCTCCTATTTGGTCCCTGAAATAAAAACTATGCATCTGATCTGCCACTGGGGCTTTTTATTTCACAATTAATTCTACACCGGATGTGATACAGTGAAGCCCACAGGAAATTCATGCCAAGACCAGTGTAAAAAGAGGACAAGACCATTCTATACTCTTCAGCCAACATTAAGGAAAAAGCGAAGATATGAAAGATTTGTTTAAAATGTTGTGACCTTGGGGATCTGGAGATAGATAACATAGAAGAGATAAGGCTACAGGGGCTGAGGTAGCTGAAAGCAACCTCACATCCATAGTGCTAAGCTTTCAAACTTTATCCTGTTTCAAACCTGGAAAGAATAGATAAGGCTGTTTCTGGTGCTATGATGGTTTGTTAGACTACTTCAGCTGTTGGATCCTTTAGCTTTGAAACTGCAGTGTCACCAAAAACCTGCATTTTTTTATTTCAGAAGCTTCTGACAGTCAGCAAGGATTGTATCCAAATAGTTCACTGAGTATTAGCACACAGCTTGTTCCAGCAAATGCATTAGTATCTATTAAACATTTATACAGCAGCATAAAGTTAGACAAGGATTCACAAACATAAATAAGACCTGTTCTTCGCACTGTAGAGACACCAGTCTCAACCCTGCCTAGATAATAACATAGGGCACAGCTGCTTATGGGAGGAAGGGTGAGAAATGTTTGAAGAAAAGGTGATTTCTGAGAAGGCGGTGACTGGAGGAGGGGATTTGTAGGTCTAGAACTAACAAATCAGAAGGTGCAAAAGGAGTGAAAATGGGAAGTGAAGCAAGGTAACAAGTTTAGGAGGTAGTAAAGAATGGAAAATAAGTTAACTATGATATAAGCTTGAATATGAAATGGCCAGGAATCAATAGGAGAATTTTCTCTTACCACTTTTTAACATTCAAGTGATGTGTTCAGTATGCAGATCTGATAGAAAGTGTCTTGCAGATACTGAGGATGGGACAGAATGTGATAAATGTTGATAATGTTGGTAAATGTTGGTCTGTCCTAATCAAAATGTAAGTGTTCCTTATTACCTTTTGGTCTTTGGAGCGCTACACTTTTTTCCTTCCCTCCACCTAGGATGCTTCTTTTATTGTTTTGGTGCTTCCAGACCTGGATTTCCTTTCCCTAGATTAATACTGAATTCTTGAAACTTTTTGTAGCTTTTCCTTTCTTTTTTTTTTTTTTTTTTTCTTTCTAAACAGCAGTATGGAGGAATTGAAAAACAAAGAGTGGTACAGATACTTTTATGTGTTGCTTGCAATGTGTCCTATATGGGAACTACAGGAAACGGTGCATAATGAGCTTCCAGCCAAATGAAATCTCAATTAATCTCAAAGTCTCATGAACTGTATAGGAAGAGAGAAATAGTGATGTTATAACATGAGCTGGTGCTGAACAGAGCTGTCTAGGGCACTAGATAGACCCAAAAAAAACCCAAAACCAAAAGCAAAGAAAACCCAAGAAACCACAAAAACCCAACAAGCAATAAAAAAAAAAACAAAAGCAACCCCTCTGATGTCCTCTCTGCTCTGTAAACCCAAAACTGTTCAAGTGAAAGTGTACATGAAGCAGTGAGATAGATGGTGTTGAGAAAGATTTGCCATCACTTGCTACTTTCCTGCTTGCTTTCTGTTGTCAGTATTGGGAGCAGCAGGACTCCACAGCCATTTTGACACAGCCAGATTCATCATTAAAATGCATACAATTATGCCCATCTTGCTGGGAAGTGCCAGTTCTTAGAAGTTCATAAAAAAATTTTATGTCAGTGCTACAAAATTAGGCAGGTTTCTGCCAATTTTGGTTGGCGGTGCCTTGAAGTTTCTTCTCAGATCTGGGCATAGTGAAAGACTCTGCGTATACAACCTTAACAGTATGTAGCAATGATGTAAACTTTTGCCTGTTTATGAAATACCAGGAAAGTGAAGTGGCACAGCTCAAGTCCTGGAGACAGACTCTGGGTAAGGCAGAAAATGAAATGCAGGACTTTGCCTAGGGCTTTTCAGTGCCTACGCAACCATTTTGTTCCTGCGATACATCTGCATGTGGCATTTGGAAAGCAAAATTTTTCTTCACCCAGTGCTACACTTAATATTCTCAGACTATAACACTTGTTTTTGCTCTCCCTCACCCCCACAGTAATTTTTAACTTACAGATATCAGAGGAGTACTAAACATTGGGCTGAATGCAACAGCTTTCATTAGAGCCCTTGTGGAATGTGGGAAATCACATGGTGGAGATCTACTTGCAAAGAGACAGCAAATTCAGGAGTAATGCTGTCAGAAAGGGAATGTCCTGCCACCGGCTTTTGTTCTGACATGGCTGCCAGTGAAGTGAGGGGGCTGGTCACGCTCTCTGCCCTGTCCCCTCTCACCAGCCCAAGGCCATTGGTGAGGGACAAGTGTCATGGCTGCAGGACACAGAGAAACAGCACAGCCACTGACTACTCCCTGCTCGTCAGTGAGACCAGAGTCAGGACTTTAAAGAATGAAATCACTGTTGACTAGTATTTTGTGGACTGTCTGTGGTTTAGACAAATTCTGCATGACTTTAGTTTCTAGTTTCAAGTTTGTAGGCACTTCTTGGCCTACAAACCCCCATTGGGTTCTTCTGCTGATCTTGGCAGCTTTGGCAGTGTGTGCTCGGATGCTCACCCACTCCTTGTGGCAGGGCTGTCCCTCCAGCCTATGGAATGAGGTCACTGTTCCCTTTGTACACTGATGGCTGTTTTCAGGACTTGGCCTAAAGTGAACAGGCCTGCTCAGAGAAACGTAACATTGCACAGGAGAGGATAGAAACGCTGCACCCATTCCTCTCCCACAAAACCGTCTCTACACACGAGTGACTGGAAGTTGGAGTACCTTAAAATGGGTTTTACAGTACTGGTCCAGTTGGAGTTTCTTGGTTTAGTCTGATCTACAGTTAATATAAGCTTGTGAAACTGGCTTGAATTGGCCTGATACAAAAACGATTTTTGAGACATGAAGCACAGTTATGGTAGTTTGTATAAAAGCCTGCTGTACCAAGGAAAGACAGATGGACAGTGGGAAATGTCACAGAGAAGGGGGATGGGACCTGTGAATTACCTATAAACTTAATTTTTGTACCTGTGAATAAGACTTCAGTAGCAGCTAGAAAACAAAAGGATGATTAGAAGGGAAAGTGGCAAGCAATATGGATATTAATCCTGCTTAACAAATAAAATTTAATCCAGAAAGAAAGCCAAAAAATACCAAAGCCAAAGCTGGTCATCTGAAGGTGAAATGGAAACTAAAGGCTGTGCCAAGGTTAAAGTTTATTTTTGTCTCCTGCCCATGTATTATCAAAGAGGAAAAAGCAGAGACTTGTTTTTTGCCTGCTCCAGAACTAAGCTGGGCAAGTTGATTGAGGAATACTTTAGGATTGGATCTGAAAGGTCAAGGAGAGAGATTATTACTTGCCTTGGAAGAGGTGGGGGTGGGGAAGAAAATAGAGAGTGAAACACGTCGGAAACATCTGGTCCAAGGAGGCGTCTTAGAATTAGTTTAGGCAGGAGGGAAGGAGGAGCAGCTGTGCAGCCTGCAGGGACCACCAGGGCTGCAGTGATAAACAGGAGAGAAAAGGAGGCAGAGCTGGGATAAGGCTTCAGCCAAATCAAAGAAATAGGCAAGAGGGGGACCCAGACTGTAACTTTGTGACTAGGAGACCTCTCTAGTCTAGAATGAAAGTGAAAATTTGGAGTGTCTGTGTGTAGTGCACTGCCTTTAAGCTAGACCCATCTCCAGGAAAGGAACAGGGTGCTTTGTATTTGTGATGAAAGCAGGGTAGGTGGTAAACATATAGGACCTTTTATCAGAAATGGTGTGTCCCTCATGGAGGGGGAGATATCACCCTGTAATCAGGAAGAAAAGGATCTGCCTGGAGAACATTAACCCAGCCAAAAAGGAATGGTGCTAGGTTAGGGCTTCCAGAGCTTCCCCTCTTGGGAGTCAATTCAGATGTTTGTTTCTCTGTCTTTAGAAGGGCCAAGTGCATTGCTCTGGAATACAAGCTTACTCGTTCCTAAATACCTGGTTTCTTGAACCTGAGTTGTTCTCTTGGCTTTCACTTGGTTGCACTGATTTGTAAAAGATCTTTTATCTTCTGTGGATCTGTAGTTTCAGGACTGCTGTAAACTGATCCAAGTCCTGGCTGCAACTCAAAGAATATGGCCCTATCCCAACTTCACCCTTACTTTGTGTTAGCTCTAGTGTTAATGTGACATGATGAGGTGAACTCAGAACAAATCCAGGTAAAAACCTACCTAGCAAAGAAAAAATGGTGCCTCACAGACATGGGGAAGCTGCTATGTGCCTTTGTCAAACAGGAGGAATACCCAGCTGCAGCTTTTGCAGAATGGCTGATTGGTTTCTTGTATGTGACCCTGAGGCTTCTGGTACTGATAAAAGCTTTTGCATTATGTAAATCAGTGATCTGATAATATGCGGCATCTCCCAGGTCCTTTTATTCTGGAAAGTAAATTCCTCCCCCCAATTGCTGAAATTACTGTCCTTGTTTCTCTAGGTGTCTGACTTTATACCCTTTACATGGTGCTCATGGGAGATCCAAAGCTCATTGAAAGCAGTAACATGATACATGTTACTGATAGCAGACTTTGGATCAGAAATAATCCATTTATTATGCCTTGGGGTTGTACTGTTTATACTCCCCGTCTCAGTTTCTATATCCCATGGTGTATCATTAAAGACAAGTTAAAATAAAATTCATCATATGCAGCCCATTACCTCTTACCCTTGAATTTATTGGTAGCTCTTCCTATACTTAGAGGACTCCTAGAATTGATCTAATCGCTGTTTTCCTTTTTTTTGGATGAAGGTATCTCAAAGTGCTTGTACAATAACTATGCTCAAACAATTCCAGTACAGCTCTTTCTGTGGTTTTGCTACACCACCATTCCCATAATTAGACATAAGAAATTTCAGTTGTGGGATTGCTTCCTTGCAAGTCGAAAAGAACTATCCACAGACGGGCAGAGTTATTTTACTGGATTTTGGTTGGGACTAATGTTTTTTTCCAGTCTAGGTGGCCTGGAGAAAGAAAACCAGCTAAACTTTTCATGAACCACATTAAAAGAAAGTTTCGCGTCCCTGGTGAGAAAAGCCGCTCCCAAAGCAGAGTGCTTTCAGGGTGGGTGGGGAAGGGAGCCGGAAGGGAGCGGCTTCACAATCCAGTGAAAAGATTGAGACTGTGGAGGTTCTGCTCATCATCTAAGAGGCTTGATAAAATTGCCTCAGGTGGCCAGTTTTCCAAGTTAGATCAATCTCAGTTTGGTTCTATAAAGCGTGTGCATTTTTTTTCAGTGGATCCTGAGAAATGTGAACTTTCTTTGCTCAGGGTAGGTATAATATCCCATGGAACTTCAGATTAAGCCTCTCAGTTTGTGCCTTCAGTCAAAATGAACCTTATCTTCCGTAGTCATGAAAAATGCTGGGCATGGACAACTTGCTGCTCTCTGTTGAGAAAATGCTTATTTTTTTTAAAAGATAGCACTGCAGAAGAACTTATTAGTACATTTTAGGCTGAAAATGGGAATTGAGAGCTTATCCAAAAGTATTGCACTTAGAATCTAGCGTTGTATCTGATTTCTGAGGCCCACTGATTTGCCTGCAGATGCTAGTTGAAGAGCATCTTTAGCTCTTTACCACTTTTTAGGGATTTGTGATAAGAGACCAGTCAGGATAGATGTTGTTCACTGACAGCTTTTCAGTGGTCTTTGTCTCTGTGGAAACACAAAGCTGTTTTTCAAGGCAGACTATAGAAATGGCTTGAAAAAGTCAAATGTGGCAGAATTTGGGAATGATCCCATGAACCCCTTGATTATGTCATAGAAATATTGGTCTAAAGCCAAAGTTAATAATCTTATGTATCTTAAGTTAATAATTACAGGTATTAATAAAATCACTGTGAATTTTCCAGAGATAATAGCATCACTAGTAATACAGTACATGCCATTCCAGAACCAAAAGCCAGATTGTTGTGTTGATGCATTTGGCCATCCAGTCTATTTATAGTGCAACTCCCCTCTCCCTCTCAGTATTGAATTAGAAATAATTGTGAATGTTTCCAGAAGGAAACAATTGGTGATGTAAACTGTAGAACAAAATGTGGCAAAAGAAGATCTTCAGTTTTAATGTCAGGAATAACTGCATTATATTTCCAAAATGAGACAGAAAGTTTTCACTTTTCAGCTTCGAAATTCCTTAAAAAATTTTTCCTTTCTTCTGTTTCCTCTTCCTTGATCTAAATAGATTTGCTCTCCTTTCCTTTTCATCTCTTTGCTCCACCCAGTGGAAAAGAGGGTAAGGAGAAAACAGAATTGGGAGAAAATCACTGGTATCCCAAACTTGGTTTATTACTTTTTAAAAATACATATTTTTTAAATGAGACAAGATGAAAACTCTGAGGAACTGCACAGAAAATCTTCTTGGATTGCAGTTGCTGCAATAATTTGATGCTGTTTCAGCTCATAACACATGTATAACTCTCATCAATTGGACCTGCTGAAGGTTATCCATTTGCATCTTCAAACATGATAGCAACTTTCCTGACATGTAAAAACATTTGTGTGTGAAGGCTTTATCCTAAGACACTTGCTCCAAGGAAAAGAGCATTTATGGAAGGACCATTTTCCTCTGTAAAACCTTAGGGACTTCCTATCCAGCTACTGAATTGTCAAAAGTCTGCTTATTTTAGGAGATTTCATCAAGTTGCTTTATGAAGAAGAATGCCTGTGCATACGGAAACATCACAGAATATGTCTCATTGGTATTGATCTCTCATTCATCTACTGAACAAAATACATGATTGCCCCATGGCTGTTGTTTCGATAACCAGCATTCCACTGAGTTGCACCTACTGCACTTACTCCAGCAGTTCCAGCAGTCATTTCCTTAATGTCTTCTTATATAAGAGGTGTAGTTGCAACTAAAGGAAGATAATTAGGTTTGCTCTAAGCCCCTCTGGATTCCTCTTGATTTTCATGCAACTTTTAATTAAAAGAGGGAAAGAAGGGGTGAGGAAGAGAGATCTCATCAGTTGTAGTCAAGTTTTGAAATATGGAAGGTAAGACTGGATCTAGGAAAGGATAATTGTCCCAAAGTTACTTTTAATTGTCGGTTCTCTATGAGTAGGTACATAAGAGAGTGAAAAGGAGAAAGGGTGGACCTTTCTCAGGAATAGGAGACTCAGAATCAAAGTTTGCTGCCACAAATGGATCAAAGAGCAGGACCTGAAGATTATCGATTAGGGTCTGTGCAGGAGGAGAGAGAACATCTGTTCTTGTTCTACCATCCTCTACCCTGCTGGGGAAGGGATGGCACTTACCCTTCAGATTGGCTGAAGTAAGAGAGGGGATAGGAGTAAGAAGTGAACCCTTCTTTACATCTGTGTCTTCACCATTTTTTGACCTGTTAGCACTGAAACACTCAAAATTTTTCCAAAAGGCTATTTCAGCATAGCGTGAGGTCTTACACAGGAAGCGTGCATTTTCTCAGGTGGACTGAAAAGTCTGTGATTCGTTTCTGGTGACCAAACATCTTGTACAAGCATAAGGTCTTGACCAGCCCATGTTTTAGAAACCAGCTTTTTCTTTGTGAAACTCTTCTGCAGCTTAAAGGATGTATCTGTCAAAAATGGCATCAGAACTTTTTTTAACATGAGGACAAATCCTGACCAAGAGAACAGGATCGGACAATAACCTGGATTACTTAGACAAGAAGTAACCGAAAATGGGCAGCGTCTGTATCTTACAATGTGGACAGAAAGCAGTAAATATTTATCTGTCCTTCCCTTCCCTTTGAAATAAACACTTCAGACTCTGCTGTCATTCAGATAATGTGTTTCTATACCAACCCCTCTCTTTAAGGGAGACGTCTATTTCCTATTACAACCATATAGAGGCCCTGAACTAAAATATTTTGCATGCCTTTGCAGGCCTCCAGGAAACATTAAACACACTGAGACAGACAAAAAGCTATGAAGCCCCTGTTTAAAATTAGGAGCAAGGAAGGGAAACAGAGTTTCTGTCTGCTTTTCTCGGACCTGATACGAAAAGGATCTCAAATCAATTTACTTATTTTGCATAAAAGTATCTTATTTCTCAGTATTAATTCAGACAAGCTGTTGTACCAGCAAGGACAGTGGGCAATTACCCCTTTTACTGCACAATGGCCACTCTGACAGTATTTTAAAAGTATGTCTCTTATTTAAAAACAAACAGCAAAACAACAACCTTGATTGCACAATCTATTTGCTAGTCGCTACTCTAAGAACAGCCAGCTTGCCTTACACCAAGAAATGCTACTTGATAATATATAAAAAGCACATATTTATTTAAAATAGGTTTGCTACAGTACAATTTCACTCTCAGCGTGCATTAGTTTTTGCAACTGTAGGCAAAGAGAGAGCAGAAAGTAGGAGTAATAGCTGCTGAAATCATTGTGGAAAAACTCCTGTTGGTGAATAACTTTGCCTGTGAAAGTAGTTACACTGGAGTAGGTGTACTGGAGTGAACAGGGAACAGTCACAAGTGCAGAGGTGTGGAAGGGTATTGCTCTTTAGAAGTAGGAAGTCACTTCAGCATAACTTTTAAGAATAGTACCTAACTTCTGAATTGTGGTTACCAGTCAAAATTTCCAAAGAGTTGTGCTGCTCTGATGTGCATAGTTAATTCCCCATCTGTGAAGTGGACCTAATAATACAGACAATTTCTCATTAAGGAGTGTTGTGAAAACTAGATAAATGAGAGTATGAGAATGGGCACAGTCGTGGCTTAAAGATCCTTCTCATGTAGACTGCTGCTCTGGCAGTGGTCAGTGTCAGTGGTTTAGGGGAATGATTAATATAGAGAGCAAATTCAAATTGTTACCACACCTGAGATATCCACACCTTCTAGTAACTTGTGTTTGATAGCTTCCCAAGCCAAAAGTTCTAGGATTAGGACTGTTACTTTCATTTTTTTGAATTTCATTTTTCAAGTTTACTCATGGAGTGGACTTCCAAAAGATCCTGGGCAACAAGCTCTGCAATCTTTCTATGCATGATGTGAAAAATGACTTTGTTTTGTTTGTTTTAAAACTTCTGCCTGAAGATTTGGTTCAGTGCCCCTTAGTTCTTTTTACCAGAAAGAATGGGCTGCCATTCCCAGATTATAATTTTTGGTGCATTTCATGATTGAATAGAACATCTCTCATCTCCCCTCTGCCAGCTCTCTCAGGCTGAAGAATCCTTGTTTATTCAGTGTCTCCTGACCAAACTGTTGAGGAGCTTTCATTGTTCTTACCTCCTTCCTCTGTTCTTTATCTAGTTTTAACTTTGAGATGCTAGTCTCTTAAGAGGCATGCTATCAATTCTAAATGTTGCTATCAGTGAGCTCATATTTGTTGTTGGCTTGGGTCTTCTCGGTGGGAAGTCATTGGAGATGAATATTACATTGTGTGAAGGCTTAAGTGTTACAAAGCACACGTGTACTTGTACTAGAGCTTGTATGGTGGAGAGGGAGTTCTGTTAGGGATCTGTTTTCCCCTAGTGAGATGTAATGATTTTGAAAATGGAGAGCTGACTATCTACTGTTATTTTTATTACGAAGTGGAGCTAGAGCTGCTTTCTTGAAGAGCAATGCAGAGGAAGAGTGAAATTCAAAAGAAAAATTATTTTTCTTACTGAGACTCCAGAATGAAAAGAGTTTACGCCTAAGAAAGTTAATAAAAAATTGCCTGGATATCCTCTTCCTTTCTACAGCAGCTGTTTCCACTCTGTATTTTAATGAGTGGGCTGAACTAAAATCTTTGGGGAAGGGCTTTCCCCTCCCTCCCCCCCTCTTTGGTATCCCTATGTAAAAGGCTGTGCTACAGTATCACTCTCTGTGCTTCTGTTGAATGAGTAAATGCCTATGGCTGGACGGTCCAAAGGAAAGGCTACATCATGTTCTCAGTTAGTTAAGCTCTTTAAAAAATTTTCCTGGATATTCCACTGATGTGATTTTGGCTGCAAGAAGTAAGTATTTAAAACCTCAGAAGGTTTAAGACCTTTCCAATCTCTTGTAAATTTTCTGCTATAAATAACTTGTGGAGTATCTGCTGGTTTTGGAGGTAGATTCTGTTTCAATTACTTCATTTTATATTTCCTGTTAACTGTTTGTGTATGTTCTGAACGATTTTTAATTTCCTTAAAGGTGCATTCTGAGTTTCTTGGAGGAAAGTAACGCAAATAGTGTTGTCTATGAATTATTGATTCCCTTTTACTGTTTAACAAAATGAGACTGACTTATCACTACAGATAAATAGATTTCAAAAACTACTTTTTGAGTCCCCTATTTCTTGATTCATCTCTGCCTGCTGAGTGACTTTATTTTTTTCATTCTGGTTGTGTAGTTTTATTCAGTGCCCAATCAGTCACTCTTATGTGTGCTGAGAACATCTGCTCGGCAAGTTTCTGTGTGCTTTCACCGCAATACAATAATTTTTCTGTCTTTTATATGATTTCTCATACGAAGCAGAACTGAGAAAATGGTGAAAGTAGCGGCACTTTTTTCCCCTTCTGCACTAGATTACGTTCACTAAGCTCAGCAAATAGCAGAATTCCCCCTGGAGTACTGGGAAACAGCCCAAGATCACTACAGTTGCATTTTGCTGGACTATTCTTGTAGTAGGCTTTTCTTTTTTCCTTCTCTTTCTTTTTTATGGTCTGTTGAAATTCTTTCTGTTGTAACTGCATTCCTGATCAATTCCATTCTCAGACAGGCATCTCTTACCTGTTAAATTTCCCCAAATGAATGTCCTGAAACAAAAGAGATGCTGTGCATAAACTGCAAACTCAAGTTGAGATTTTTTTTTTTTTATTTAAACTGGAAGATGGGCTCAATTTCAAGCCTGCTTAATAATTAAATTAATTTGTGGCTTAAATTATTACCATAATTTAAAAGAAAGTCAAGGCTGACATTAAGCCTTTGAAACTTAAAGTTTGGGGTTGATTCTCGTTTTCTCAGCTGCAGCTGGAACAACTTAGGGCCAGACTCAAACTTGATGATTTGACTCAATAATTAGTAGCACATTTCAAACATTTTGAATGAGACCTAGGGTTAGGTCTTTTTTAGTTATTCTGGCATACATATGGAAGAATTTCTTTAATTTCAAAAGTTTGGGTGTCTGTGCGCATGCAGGTGCTTGGACTCTAAAACAGGCATTGTGGTTGATATCAGGGCAGGTTCTTCAATGTCATTTTACAATTTTGTTCTACTCCAGTAATCACCTACATCAGTCCTTGCAACATTCACCTCACCTGAGATTGGTATGGCAGCAAATAGCCTGTGCTCCCTCATGGCAGGGTGTGACTGCTCTGGGCTTTCCTATGGCCACAAGTGGCCTGTGTTGTGGAGAGAGCCCAGCAACTCCTCTTGCGTACCGGAGTTCTTCCACATGCTCTGGTTTAAGAAATTAAAACTGCAGCTAATCTGGATTTCATTCTGGCATAGCTCCAGGCTATGAACAGCCCCTCTGTTCTAGTTGGGAAAACCAAGATAAAATTAAGCAGAGGGAGGATCATTTAAAAACCACCTTGATTTAGGTAGATTAGGGTTATAGCTGAAGATAGTAACCCTGTCTCCTTCTCATGATTGACTTCAACTTTAAAGTTTCCTTTTGGTTCTCATCATCTTGCTAAGTAATTTATGGTCATTCTGAAGGGCTTGGAGCTACATTATATATGGTTGCACATAAAGCAGCCTGCTGCTGCTCCCACGTGGAGTCCCACTCTGCAGCATCCATAAGTGCTTTCCCAGTTCTCCCATCAGTGCCTTGAGATGGCTACTAACGGCCTGAGCTCAAGAGGCAGAACAGCCTTAAACACCATGACTCAGTTTTCTGTTAAGTTTGTCCTGAATATTTTCTTGACACTTAAATGACAAAGTTTGTTATTCCACAACTTCCTAAGGCATGCAGTTCAATAGAGGCAGTCATTTAGAGGAAGAGCCAGAACACAGAGTGTGGCTAATGGCTTTTAAAGCACCTTGTAGAGAGCTTACTGCCTGCTCTGCAGGAGAGATTTCCTTTGAGGTGACTGAATGGTCTCCCCTTATGTAAAATATCCTCGCTATATGGTCATCATATGATGATTTACTGTCTTGCACATCTATTGACCGTGGCCAACAAGTGAGAGAAATAACTACATGGAGGCATAACTGGGCACAGCATCCTTGTCCAGCCTCTCCTGTGGCAGATGAAAAAGCTTTGGCAGTGAACTGGGGCTTACTAAGAGGAGCAAGTTTAATATCTAACTCTGTGTGATCTCCAGCATTTTATTTCATCTGTCTGCATTAAATTTCCCTACCTGTGAATGTAATGATGTTTCATTTGTCTGTATTGGCTGGAAACTAGTCTGATAAGGTGTCTAGTCTTATACACACCTAGCACATTAGGGATAGGATTTGACTGGACCTTTAGGTAATGCTGTGATAAAAATACTGAAATATGCAAACATTATTTTGGGTTACTGCTTCATCTATATTTATCCATATAAAAGGCATATGCTGAATTAAAGAACTGCTGAAAGCTTTATTAGAAAAGAGTAATATCTGTCACACAGAGCATGTCTGTTTTTCTTCAATCAATACAGAGAAGTGAGAGATTTGTCTCTTATTTTTGATTGTAATTTCTGGTAATATCTGAAGGAGGGAAGCATAGATCTATATATTGATGCCCCTTACTACACAAACTGCAGTAATGTTTAGCATATGTGTGTTAATATAACTTCTAAAATTAGTTTTAGATTCCATTAAAATCTGTTGACTCTGTATGTGGTAGGTTCCTCAGGACCAAGAGCACATAACTCAGGGCTATCCTGTTGTATAAGAAATCCCATCCAGTCCCTAACTTGATTAGTTTTTGAATTCCCACAGATGTATGTTCTGAGCAACCAAGACTTGTAGGACCCACTTAAATAAACTCTGAAGTCTGGAGTTTTTTTGTCTATATCTCATGATTTTTCCAGGTTATGAGAAGCTTTTGGCACTCAAATCTTTGCTAACCTATTTCGCAGCTTGCTCTCAGGCACCTCTTCAGAGTTTTCATCCTTACTCAGTGCCCTTATATGTTGACAAAATAATTCTCAACTCTGCTGATTCGGATGTTGGGATAAAGTTGAAGAAAAATGGGTAAACAGCAATGTGTCCTCATTAATGAGTAATGGACAGGAGGCAAAATAGTAAAAGAGTTATAGACAGTGTTATGTAAATACATGATTTTCTACTTATGTGGAAGTGATACTTTAAAGATTTTATGAAATTAATGAATTTGATGAAGAATAGAATAATGATTGTCTGTAATTATATACTTTGTGGATAGTATGCATAGAAAGGTGTCATCCATGAAGTAATAGAAAGGTAAAGGTGCATTTTTCTTTCAATGTACACAGTATTCTCATTCTTCCCAAATTATTCATGTCAGGGAGTCAGGATGGCTGGGGTAGGAAAGAAGGTTCTTAGAAGTAAAGGAATCATTAATGATGCTGTCAGAAGTCAAATGGCACTGGGAGTCACTTGGGACCTGTATTTTTCCGTATTACACTTCCTAAATTATTTTGTGATTGGAGAGACAAAAGCACACTTTCTGTTTGGGATCTGTATGGCTGCAAGTAGTGACGTGGATCAGATTCCATGGTGAGGACCGTGACTTGGATTTACAGCAATAGAACTGAGACCTGGGCTAATTGCATTTGAAATCAGTTATTGTGGGTTGATACAGTAAGTTTCTGTTCTTGAATATTGATGCTGTGGTGAAATTGGTGTAAATGTTAGCTGGAATATTCTGGGAGAGTATGAAAAATAAATGTCAATCTGGTTGGCTTCAGGTGGAGGGACTGAGTACTTAACACAGTAATAGAAATGCAAAGCTTTTATAGGATATTGATCAAGTTTTTAAGTGTTTGAAAAGGAGGCTGATGGTTTAGTTCTCTTTTTCAGTTGAGAAAATGAGATACTACTCTCTAACAGAAGGCTGATTGCAGAAGGCTGGGAATAAAGCTTAGATTTCCTGAATTCCAGGTCCTCAATGAACTCTGTGAGAATCTGAGTCCCCCTGAATTATCTTCGGGGAAGAGATACCGCACTGAATTGTGATTACTTAGCAACTCTCCGAATGAGAACATCCTAAAGGGTTTGAAAGGGAGCATCATCAGAAAATTTGTTTTTCTAAAGGCAAATCTGGTAGTCTTCTAAAATACAGAGGAAGAGTGGAAACATATCCATTAACTCTCCTTGCATCTTACAGTATTACCAGGAGCAGGATGTTGTCCATGGTAAATTCCACATGCTTCTGGCTAATGTCTTATCATTGTGTAAGCTTCTATACAATGTTTCCTGTATCCTGGATCTTTTCTCAGTGTTGTGCTGGATTTTTTTTTTTCCTTTCTTAAATGTCTGTTTCTTATAGGGAAGAGGAAGACTGCTGTAATGTTCTCCCCATAAATCATGTGCTGTGAGAGGAGATGTGTTAGAGGTTTTCTTGTGATCAGTGACTCTTAAAAATGAAAGAACATCACTGTTTCATGCACACTAAAGAGTTGTAAATAAGAAACTGTCCAAAAATAACCATAGTTTTTGGCATGTACAAGAATACTTGGCAGGAAGCTTGTCTGCAGATAACACACAGGACTACTGCTTTAAGTGTTGGGGTGCAGGGGTTTTTTTGTGCTTGTGTTGTTTCTTGGTTTTTTGTTTTGTTGTTTTTAATAAACTCAAAAAAATTCCTGCAGGTTTTGACGCGATAATTTGTATTCAGTTTTGAGGGCACATTGTGTTGTAGTTAAGTTTACAGACTTGTCAAAAACCTCAGATCATGATCTCCTACACAGAAATGGTAACACATCTATCACATTTTCAGTAGCAAGGGTAAGCAGGCTGTCTCAGAGCCATTTAAAATGCTTTTATTTCATATTTGCCAAGTTCTTTTATTCTCTGTAGGTTTTAATGGCTCAGACCTCTGGAAAGTCTTCCATACATGGTTAAAGTGTAACCACTGATGGCAGGGTGGGGGGAGAAGGGGGAGGATGGAGGGAACAACCTACTGAGCTGATAGAATTTTAAACAAACTTGGGTGGTTTTCTTGAGACAGCATTTCAGCCCCAAGTCATAGATGTATATTCACATGCAGGGCATTTCTCAGTCTAAATCATGCTGGAAGCTAGAGGAATTAAGTATCCATATAGAGTGCGTGCAAGGGGTTGGTATCCAGTGAGGGTAGATAGCCTCATGGAGGGTAGTGCTCCCTCCATTCAGGCCCATCCTCTTAGCCAGGATTCTTTCTGGAATCCTATTTCTATAAGATTCCTTCAGCCTTTTGCCTTTGTCCATCTTTTGCACACTATTGAAATTACTTGGTTGATATTACCATCTTTTAATGGTGGGAACCCTTTGCATACCTATCTTATTCTCCCCTTAAAGGGGCTCGTCATGGACGGCAGTTTTGAGCAGCTTGGTAAAGGGTGATCAGCATTGACTCAAATGTTGTATAGCATTTCTATTTTTAAAATGTCCTTTAAAATCATTTTAAGATTTCTGTGTAACTGAGCCCTCTTCCAAGCTAGAAGTGTATTGAGGGACTGATTTGGTCTAGTGCTCACTAATGTCAGACAGACCGAGTCATACTGTCAGTCACAAGCCTGTTGTGTCATATTGGTCAAATAATCTGGCTGGTTTGGGTAGAATTTTCAAAAGCACACACCAATTATGTAAATTCATTCCTATTCAAGCTGATGGAGGCCTAATTCTTACTTCCTCTAAGGCTCCATTACACTGCCTGGCAGGATCAAGATACTTAAAACTGGGCTTTTTGCCCTACCACAGGGTATAAAGGGATCTCATGGAAATGCAAATCTGTGATTGACAATTTTTCCATTGATTTCAGTGGAAGCAAGATCAAACAAACAGAATAGCTTTTTAATAATTTCAACCTTGGCTTTTGGTTTTCCTAACATAAAAATAAGCCTAGAATCATGTACCTACTTCATGTACCTACAAATGCAGCAAAGCTAATTTAACGTTTGCCCAGCAGTTTGAAGATGTCCAGGACTGCCTAAGGGTAAACTTGCAAAATTAACTTGAACTAACTTTCTCATCAGTGAAAATTCTGTATTGTATTTTACCTCTATGAGAAATATCCCTAAATCCAAGTAATTTAGTTTAGTCAGACAGTGTTTTTCATGAATTTAAGAGCCTCCCATGTGATGAGAACTTCTGCTGTGCAGGACTGTATCATTGCAGGAGGGTGTTGGATCCCGTGTTAACCACACTGTAGGTCACAAGACTGTTGGTGGGAGCCAGTTTGTTTCTGTCCCAGTGCTACAAGAATCCATCAGTTTGCTAATGGCATTTTGTAATAGATCCTCACAAAAGTTCAAAAGGATATGAGGATCACTGTCTTTTAAATGTCATGTGTATTTTGCAGACTGATAATGAAGCATTTTGTTACCACAATGAACTGCCTTTTCTTCTCCTGTGACATTCTAGAGCTCAAATTGTAATACCACACTGTAGCTTAGGATCGCATCACTCAATTTATATTGAAACTGTTAACAGGAATAAAAATAAAAATATATTTTAAGCGTTATTGTTACATGAGCTGAAATAGTTATTATATAGGTTCAGAGACTACAATAGTAAGCATTCAGTTTAATTGGAACATACAAACATGTACTAACAGATGCCTAAAAACCCTTGCCTGAAAGGGAAATCTCTGCCTACGTGAACGACTGCCTTGCTGTCAGCGGACTTGCTTGGAAAAGGCTATTTGTGTACAAAATTGCAAAATCAAATCCTAAAGAAAGAATGCAACATGGTTATTCCATGCAAATGTGGCATTGCCTTGTGACATGATACAAAAAAGACCATGGTCTAAAATGTTACTTCAGGAAACAGTTCATTCCGTTTCCATTCTGTAATGTTGTCTCTGAATTTACAGGATCAATAATGTATATAAATCTTTCATGGGCAGAATCTATATTTCTTTTCTCTTGGTGTTGTATTTTTTTTATCTCTCAACATTGGAACCTATCAACAGGATCCACCAGAACAGCTTCTTAAATACAGCTGATACTGACTGTTCCTGGAATGCAACCTGATTTTACAATTAATAAAGGCTACATTGGGTTTGTTAGCACAGGAGCAGTAAAGCAGGTTGGAAATGAGTAAATCTGTACTTTTCTGATAACTGTGTAGCCAGCTGAGAGGACTCCTTACCATGTCTGGTGTCCAGTGCAGCGTATGTTAAGCAGCTTGTGTTTAAATGCATTACACTGTATTGGCTACACTCTTAGAATTTGTATGGCTGTCCAGATCTCCCTGAACTCCAAAGATGGTGTATCCAGAGACCACTAGTGATTAACGACCATCCTTCAGACTATGGCCGTAGCCAGGGTGCAGATTTTTTCCTCAGAGGAAAAACCCTAACAGAGCTTTTATGAGATGGGCCCTGACCTCATCTCTGTCAGAGCAGAGAGGGGTGCCAGGATTTTAGTTAATTTGAATGCACAGCCACACAACCCCCATGGGAACTTTGGGAAGGTGAAAGGGTAACTCTGTTATGAAACTGCTGTTTTACCATTCCAGACCTTCCACTTTCACCAAGGAACCATGCTGTTTGCCATTTGGTTAGTTATCTTAATGCCACAGGATCCTAAATACTCTAGCATAGCCTGGTCTATATTTTAAATACAACCATATTTCCAGTCTGGAATCTGTTGCGGTAAGGGAAAACTTGAACGGCTCAGTATGAGTTATCAGCAAGCTTCAATTTATTGTTTAAGGCACAGCATACTTATACAGTTTATAATAAGCTAATGCATATTCTGTAACTTAACTATTCTATTGGTTATCTTTCTAACTGTTAACCCCGCCTTTAGTTTTTCATTCTTGGTCACTTACATTTTCATTTTCCCACGTCTAGCTAACTGCAAGCTCCCTATTAGTATTATCTACTAGCCGTAGTCCGGGGCATCGTGCCTCAGCCTCTTCCACTTCTCAACCTTAGTTGAGTCTGATATTTCCCAGGTCCTGCTTAGCCATCAGAACAGGCCTACATGATTTCTGTCAGCTAACTAGTTCTCCACAGGAATCGACCCATTTAGTTGTGGTATTTCCCCCAAATATGGTTGGCTTCAAACAAGCTCACTGCCAACACAAACCACAAGTTTAAAATCCACACATTTAAGTCTATTGCAAGCCGATGCTACCCAACTCTGTATGTACTGTTCTGGTGGGTGAAGAAATCAGCGTGCCTGTTCAGTGCCAGTTGTTCCCTTTCTTTTTGCTAAGTATTAAGTATCTCCACGTAGCAGGAAATGAGAACAGCCCTGCAAATGGCGACTGCTGTCTGTGTACTGTGATCCATATCTAGCTAGGTGTCATGATCTTGGCTATTGCCACCTGAGGCTGTGACAGAGATTTTATTGCTGTGATTCCTGGTGGAAACTCACACCTCTGTTAAAAAACCCTGGATTTCCAGGTTCTTTCCATAATGAATAGAAAAAGAAAAGCCTTGCCATGTGGTGATTTGTTCCAGCTTACGTGTTCGTTGTAGGACAGGATTACTTGTCCCCTCAAAGCCCTTGTCGCTCACCATTGACTACAGAGGCAACTGTCTAGATGCCTGACATTTTACTAATTCCAGTTAGATGAAGTGGATCCTGCCACTACTATTTGTCTCTCATGTTTGTTCATGTGAAATGTCCATGTTTAGAATCAACAACATCTTGAATGAGGGTTTATGAAGGTCCTCCATGTATATGTGCTGATTTGCAAGCCACACTTTGGCAACATGGGTTTTTTTGAGGATTCTCACTGTGGGAAAGCAATGAATAGCTGGTCACATTGGGAAATAGAAAGTACTGGGTCATGAGGAGATAATGAAACCTACAGCTTTCAGCAAGATCTAAAATTTCTGAGACTTTAAAAATACTAGATTTTTTGTGTTACAAATGCTTTGAGTGCATGATATCTTCAGTGGTTACTTAGAGCTGGGATTTCACCTTTTAGCACGTGTAAAGTTGTTAATTAGGAAGGAGCAGTTCTGCTCTGAATGCATCGCATAACTGACGTGAAAACTTGTCATTATGAATTTTCAAAGAATGTAAGTATCCAGAGCAAGCCAGGATAAAGTTAAATCTATTTGGTAAGGGCCAATGGCACTTGCATAAGTGGTGTCCTTCTTCAGAAGCCTGCAATTGTAGCTGTTTACATCCTTAAAGTTACCATACTACTTAACTCTGTTCTCTGTAGTGAAAGACAAAATGGACACAGAGCTAAATAGTTGCAGGGATAAATTCTTGGTTTTCAACTTTTTGAAACCTTTACCTGCTTATATCCAAGCCAAACTGTGTTTTCCTTAACATAGAGAATGTCAGGAGACCCAGTTTATCATTCTATCAGGAGGGCTGGTGTTCTGTTTTTATTAATTTATTGGGGGGTGGGAAGAAGCAGTTGTAGTTAGATACTGTGTTCTTTTCTAGTAGCAGTGGTGGATTTCACTCTGTTGCCTGCTGAATTACTTCACTGATGTGACCTGAGCTGTTTCCTGATAGGGACTGTTTGGATGGAAGGTGCTTCCATGCATGTATGATGAGTTCCTCTTCACGAGACACTGGGCAGATAACTTGTTTCACACAGTCCAATAAAGCTATGATACAGATGTGACTTGCTCACTCCCGGATTGGCTTCAAGATCCTGTTGTCATGGAGCAGTTATTGTGTAGAGTGATTCTCTTCAGTTTCTTCTAATTTCTTCATTATGTTGTTTACGTGCTCCTCTAGGCACGCTTGTGGAGTGTCTGTTGAAGGGAGTCAACACTTTGCTGTGTAAGCATATTAATTAACTCCTATTATCTTTATTGTAGACATGAATCCCCAAATCACTTTGCTTATTTAGAGAAGCAGAGCCTGGAGAGGGCTTGCTGTGTTAGTAAGGATACTCTTTGTCATTCCAGGAGTCTACTGACAACTGAGTGCACTGTAGACTCAGTTCATCAGGCCAGTTGTGGTTTCCTTTGGGACTTGAGACAGAGCATCCTGCTGGGGCTTCAAATTTCTCCACTGACAGAGGAGGACAACTCTTGCTTAGTCACAGCAAGAGGGACTTTTCAGCTTAGAGTTGCTATGAAGTTGTTGAGATGACATATGTTATAGAAATGAAAATTTTGTTATGACTGAAATGCAGCATTGCCCTTCCCCTTGTAATTATCTTTAAGAAGAGATTTCCAAGACTTCAGCACTTAGAGCAATTCTCTTGCCACATCTCTGTGCAAGTTCTTGCTATTTGTAACAGAATAGTTTCCATTTGTCATGACAGACTATTTCTAAGCTCTGCTCATTAGTTAGGACTGGAATATATCACTTTATTTGTTTCTGTAAATGCTTTCATCAGAAACTAAGTCCAGATGTAGTGGGTTGGCAGTAGATCAGGTTGAACTACCCGAGGCTTTGCTGAGCCTAAATAAGGCTTAAATATTTTCATTCTGCTTCCTCTTCACCTTACTTATCATGCTGGCATTGACAGAAGCAAGGCTGCTTTCCTGAGTGCTGATCTCCTTTCTGCATCGTCACTAAATGCTGTTAGCAATATTTAAAATACAAGAGATTTCTTGATGCAAGAGAGAGAGGTGTTTGAATAGCTAATGCTCCTTGTTTTGGCAAGCCTATTAAGATGTCAAGTGGCTCCTACAGTGGACAGGATTCTGAGACCTGCAGTAGCACAGTCCTGACATTTGGAACTGGCAGCCAGCCCTGAAGGTGACAGTGCACTCAGTCTGTTTTCACAGCACTTCTCTCACAGGTCTATATCTGGTAATAGGCTGCCTGCCGCTGGCAATTTGCATGGCAATCCCTTCTAACTGCCAACAGTGTTTTCACCTGTCACGAACAATTCCTAATCAAACACTGCCTCTCTGCAACTCTGGGCAATTACCATGTGCGTTACAAGATGTAGTATAATGTATGGTCATTGGTAAACCACGGCATTGTACTGACTTTTGCCTTCTGCATCCCGAAGAATGCTGGTGGAAGGCAACTTGCTGCAAGATGCTGCAACATGGCTGCTTTTCTGTGTGCAGGAGCCAAGAGTGAGCAATGGTTTACACTTGGAGTGGAGTGTGTGGCAAAATACTGCTTCGAGGGTGCTGATGCCATCAAAAGGGCCTCACGGTGAGGCAGTTAAGTCACCCTCTCAGAATAAAAGACACAATGTCCAGCCCCTCAAACCAAGGTCGTGGAGCAATGTGGGCTTTATGGAAAGTGCTGTTATAATTTTCAGCAGCTGAGTTAGTAAAACAGCATGACTTGGCATCTAGTTATAGAAGAGGCTGGGGAAGGATATTACTTGCCAAATATGCAAAGCATTTGTGTGGTTTACTTCAGCAAAGACGTGAAATACATCCTACTCAGCCTGAGCTAAGGAGGAACCCTGGGGCTAGGAAAGCACAGAGTTCTGAATGGCAAATGGAGAGCGGAAAAGCTGTGAACTCCCAAGGAGGTGCTTGTTGCTAGCCTGTGGTGGTGACAGACCTACCTCTGCATCAAACTCCTAGGACAGTTCTCTATGTGACACAGTGGGATGATTAGATATGGTAGAAGATGAAAGTGAGCTCAGGCTCCTGTTTCAGAAGAGCTCCTGCAGTGTTTTGTGGAACACAGAGTGCTGCTGGAACTTTCAACTGCTAATTAACTGCAGATACTATTTTAGTTACCAGTATCAAATCTGTTGAATCATCTATGTATTGACTTTTGACTTTTTGACTTCGGAAAGCTCTAAATTATAATTTGCTTGTCTGGGGTTAGGCTTCCTGTATGCTTTCCCATGAATTATGCAGATGATGAGGAGAATAAAACAGGCCAGAATACATCCAAATTTGGTTCACAGAAGTTATTAGAGTAGGAGTTGTTTGCATTGCAGAATTTTGTCTCCTTCCAGGAAATGCATGTACCAGAGACCTCAGTGAGTCAGTCTTCTATGGAAGATCTCATGCTGTACAACTGAGATAACTCACTCAGAGATATGTAATCTAAACGGCATTAAAATATGCTAAGTCACTTTTTTCTTCATGAAGTACATGCAGCATTCCTCTTTCCTTCTTGCTACATTATGATTTTCTGCTAGCAGAACAAGAGAGGATTAATTTGTACAATGTTAGGTCCATGAGAAGAACATTTAACAGGTACACTGTGACAGAAATATGTGCATGCTGTGAATGTAAGTTATGGAAAAACTGCACCTGCTGGACACAGATCACTCCACCCTTCTCAGGCTCTAAAAAGAAACAACAGGATCCCAGAGCGTGGATATAACTGCACTGACACAACCTTGGTAAAGTTAGTAATGGATTATATTTCATACCAGTTCCTCAGCAGATCAACTTTCATTTCATCAGCTCCCTCCTTTTTCAAGGGCCTTGGTCTTATCCCTGTCTGCTTTTGACATGGGACTCAAGGATTCGCTTACATAAAAATGCCTCAAAATCAATGATGCTTTGCCATAGAACATGCCATGTTCATCTCCTGCACACAAAAGCTTTATTGTCACTATATCATCAACAAGACAAAGGTGTGATAATTGCTGGCTCAAGGGGCTGTGGAAATCTGTGGGCCTGGTTAAGAAATTCTTCCAGTGTGGAGGTGACTTTGGGGTGGAGCTAAGGCTCAACGGAGACTATTTAGGTAGTTACCTCCGTGGCATGCATGTGCATGGATGGTCTAAGCAACTTCCAACTGTTACAGAGCCTCCTAAGACTATTCTGTTTGACCCTCACTTCAAAAAACACGAGAAGTGTCTGGTTCAATAAGAGGTGGGAAATGAAGATAAAATTTTTAATCATTGTGAAAATTTATTCAGCTTCTTCTGGCACGTAGTACAGCTGGAATTCTGTAACATATGTGAGCTATGGGGAATCTAGAATGAAATAGTTCTTCTTTTAAACTTTGAACTTGTTTTAGAAGTGTATTGCCATGAGCACACATTACAAATGACAGCATAACAGTTCATCACAGGCACCTTCACTGCATACAGGCCTCACAGCTTTTAGCTGTCAAGAAACAAACAACTGAGCCTTTAATACTTTGTGCCTCTTGATACTCATCTTTGGAATTGGGATATCGTCCTAATTCATTACACTCCTGTCATGATGGAAGTTTGTTTACTTCCATGCAGTTTTGTTTACTGTAATTACTGGGAAATGTGATGAATGTGCTGGCTTATGCTTTCTGAGAACAGGAGTACAGTGCAGTGCAAGTTCCCAAGATCCTGGCTTAGCAATTGGACACTGCATGTCTTTGTTAGTGTTTGAACATCCGTTCAGTGAGTAACCCCCAAGACAAGTGAGTACCTTGCTCTTTTCAGGACAAACCTAATAATGTTTGAACAACTTGTTGAAAATGTTTTGGCCCAGCATCATTATAGCTGGCTGAGTTGTGCTCTAATCAAGCCAAGCCCTTTGTTATCTGAATGGGTGGATAGAAAAAAATATTGCTCGAATTATAGCCAAATACAAAGCAGATGAGTTACTGGTCTTCTGAAACGTGGATCATTTTTACTATGAAGTCAGGTTCCAAAGGTCTTTTCAGCCCTTACCATCCAGAGGAAATTGTCTACTTGAGCAAAAACATTCTCCACTTCTGAATGCGCAACCAAGCTCTGCTTAGCAGCCCCTTCACGAGAGGAGATGAGCTGCTTACATGAGAAGTGTCTGCTAAATCCTAAGACAGTGTTAAAAAAGAGCAGGTGTCATAGATGATGGATGGGTGAAGGGACACTTGGTTCTTCACAGCACTGATTTGGTCTATCCAGTGAAGTCCCATGAAGTCCAGGTTAAATTTCAGTTCCTGGGTCTGAAGGGGAAGAGGCTCTGTGTAAAATCTGTCACAGGGTTAATAGAAAATTCGTCTAACCAAGATGTGGTCTCATAAATGGCAACACTATCCGAGGCTGAAGTTTTGACTTGTATTAAATGTATAAATATTTGCAGAAACATCAGTAAGAGTAGCTAGAATCTTATGCAGCACTGAATAAGAAAGAAGCTGAGTTTGATCTGGATGTCTAATGCCAAATAAGTTACTCATGTACTTTTCTCTGGTTTTAATACTTTTCTGATTTTTAAATGTGAAAAAATGGAGTAATATCACCTCAGGACTGTTTTAAATATCACCTGAGTATTGATAATCTTGTCTTAGTCACTCTTCCAAATAGTATCCCTTTTCCATTTCAAAATTCTGCAGCCATATTTGACAGCTCTGTGCTGTCCTGGACATCTTTACTGCTCTCATCGAGCACGTGCCTTAGTTGTGTCTTGGTGCCAGTTTGTAATCTGCAATATCTTTTGTCTCTGGTTTTTTTTTTTTTTTTCCTAATGATAAGTCTGAAGAGTTTATAGTTCATTTGAGGTTTTGTGAGGTGTCCTCATCTCTTAGATATTTAATGACCATATTAGGGAACTCCTGAAAGCCCAGAGAATCTAGTTTATAGGATTAATTCTGAAAGTGTAGTATGATTACAGAGTTTGAAAAACAACTTGACTTGATGGCCTTGCATTTTATACAAAGCTGTAAACAAGAGGAGAGTAATCAAAGCTTGGCTTGTTCACAGATATGAACTTAAATATTATCTCATGGGAAAGACAAGAAAAGGCCACTTATTCAGATTCAAGGATAGCATCTGTTTTGGCAAGTAACTCTTGGAGTTGGTACAAAGATACATAGGCCATGCTGTTGTTGTACTCTTTGACCATCTAAAATGTAAGGGACCAATGTGCCAGTGCAGGACAAGGAAGAATTGATGTTCATGTAAACAGAGAATTCTAAGGGATGTTTTGTACAACCTGGGCATTCTTAACTGTTACCATTATATCTCACATTTCATGTGATATTTAGCTATGAAATATGTCTCTCAGCATTTTGATAGAAACCCAGTGAATAGAAGGACTTTCAATGCAATAGCAAGGTGTAATTAGTTACTAGGTGTGTGGATTTTTAAATAGTAGTGGGATCTTTCTGTGCCACTTTGGGGTTTTTATTTCTTCTGAGTTTTTGATAATGTTTTTCCAACTTATTTTCTTTAGTCACAAAGAAGCCTGAGATTCAAGAAGCATATAAATATTTATATGGTCCACTAATTAAAAAGAAAAATAACTTAATAGCCCTTTATAAGGAGGATAGTTATACCTACTCTACAAGAGGATGGAGCCATTGCAACTCTTCTGCAGTGGAAGCACAGTGCTCACTTTTGCAGAAAATGCAGATAGTTATTGGCTCTGAAGGATGATGTCCAGCCTGGGCCTTCAGAGGCAATAAAACGGGTCTTTAAGGGGAAGTTAGCCTGTATGAATGTAAGAAGCAAACACTGCCTAGGCCATGTGTAGATTTACACAGGAAATACCCACATTAAGCACTTAATTGAGCTCAACTGGGACTGGCAGCAGCCTTCTTTATGCCCAGGAGCATGATGCTGCCATAGCCAGTTAGCAGCTAGCTCAGAGCTTGCACACGAGTCTTTGTATAACCCTGCATTGTGCAGAGTAGGCATTCCCAGAACTTTGGTTTTTTTATTTAGTTGAAACCTAAGATTGCTGGTTACTGCTTGAGATGCAGATTTTGCGGAAAAACCCAGCTATTGTGGGAATTACAGTCAGAGCACAAGACTTGGCATGGCTGCATTCAGTCCTTCTGCATTCAGTCCACATTTGACCTGCCAAAGGTTAGTATGCAAGGTTACTTCACAGGGAGGGAAATCCTTGTGTGAGGCAGGATTGAATTCTGTTTCGTGCCTGCCGCAGAATAAACTGTGAACGGAGCTGGACCAAGAAGAACTACTGCTTTGACGCTTAATGCCTCTTTTTGCTGAGCTCAACACCCCATTCTCATGTTTCTCTGGCTGGCCAAGGCAAATCCTCCTGCATCAGGGGAGGACAAAATTTCCAATCAAGTATGTTCATAAAAGACAGATGGGAAAGCAAGTGTCCCCTGTGAGGATTCAACTTTTTCTCCTCTTGAGCTGTTGAAATTACACTGGACATCACAGGCTCAGTGATAAAGATGTGAAGAAAACCTCTGATTTTGTTCAGGTTGGGCTTTTTTCAGCTATGCCAAACACCTGGCAGGATGTAGCAGCAGTCTGACGTGTTTGCTGCTCTGACTCTCAGTGTGCACAGGCAAAAGTGACTGAGCCCTGCTGAGGGATCATCAACTGAACACATCGCCTTGTCCTGGCACCCAGAACATTCATGTGATGGTCAAAGGAAGGCAGTGACTCCTGAGAAACATCACCAAGTATTTAGAAAATCATTCTGCTTTGCAGCATTTCAGCTTCTCTTTTACTTTCTCCTCCTTTGTCCTTTGTATTGTAGGCCTTTGTCTAAAGTAGGATCTGTATTTCCCAAGAGTGAATGCTTGGAAGATGGTGTGAAGTTCTGTGTTCATGGTATTGCCACTTCAGATGTTCTTGAATCAGAATGTGGGTTCTCCCTATCCCAAATTAAGCTATCTGTGTTTGTTATGTAAGAATACACATTAGAATTACTTTTCTTTGCCTTCTGGTTCTGATCTTTCCTGGATCTCCTTTTTTTCTTTTTTTTTACACCATGAGTTTTTTATTTTTGGGGTTGTTTTTTGATTTGTCTTACATGAAAGCTGAGAGTCTCATGCAATCTTTCATTGCCATCAGGTGTGGCTTTATGAAAACATCACACTGTAGGAGCTGACAACACAGTACTAGATGTGCAGGGCCCATGGGAGGTGGCACGTTATGCTGTGCTCATTCTTAACTAACTGGGAGATTGTATATGGTTTAGAGCAGCTCTGTTGAGGGCAATTCTGAATGAGTTCAAGCCTCAAGAATTCGCCAAGAGAGTTTTGGTCAAAGACTGAATGTTGTTACTCGACTAGAGCTATGTATGAAGAATTCAGTATTTTTGCAGTGACATTTTGGAATTATTTCAGTTATTGGAAGAGTGGATTTTAAAAATCTGGATTGTTTTTTAGCATGAAGGCTTTCTTGAAACAGGGTGGCTTTTAAGGCCATTATATGAGAAACGAATGTGTCAATATTGTGGACTTCGGGGAGGTCTGAGTATGAACACCAAAGATGAAGTTTTTTGTGCTCATCTTCATTCACAAGAGCAGACTGAGTCACAGCTAGGGCAGACTTTAGGGAGACGATGCTTGAGCTAAAGTAAGTCACTTGGCTGCTGCGCTCATTAGCTTTCCAGCTCACTAAAGGAGTAGAATTACCAGTACTTCTACCAGACAAAGCTGCAGCCTTGCTCACTGGCATTGGTGCATCCCAGAACTATTGACCATCCAAATCCATGGTTTGAGCATCCATCACACACAAAACCGTGTAAGGGCCAAATAGGAATTTTACAGCCTGTTTAATTCCAACAGTGATTCAGAAATAGCAGACCTTGCCTGAAGGCACAAGTATAGGGCTGCAAACAGAAGAGGTGTCTTTGGGCTGATTATTCTTGTAACTCTTCATGTAGCTCTGCCAGTTGTAGCTATTGTATATGTTAATAAAATTTTGTCTAATCATTTTTGAAAGCCAGTAAAGATATTTCCCTACAGTGTTCCCTTCTTGCCCTGTGGTGATAAATTTTTCTGGCTGATTTTCATGCCACCTTTTAAAATTTATTTTTATAAAAGAATATCTATTACACCTAATGCCATCTTCTAGCATGGAGCAGGATAAACCCGTGCATCCCAATTTTGCTTCACAATTATTCATTCATTACTTGACCTGCAGCCTGAAATTAATCAACTTTTCTTCAGTGCTTCCATCTTTTTCAGCAATATATTCCTTTAATCCTTCTTTGTAACCTTAATGTATATTTGTCACTTTTTCTCTTAAGCACTGATTTGATTCAGTTGTCTAATCTTACAAGGTTCCTTGGTATTATTTAATTATACATTGGCTAACAAGTCAGGTTTTCTGGGCTGCTGCTTCAAGAGTCTGCCTGATTCTTACTGTGGCTTTTGCTTGGATCATTAGGAATCCCAGTCCAGGTAATGGTGTGGTCCCTGGAGTTCCACAGCTTCCACATACCTGGTTCAGGCTGCTCCTTCCATTATTTCCTTCCTGTGCTTAAGACAAGGAGGAATTGTCTTGCATGATGTTTTTAAGACCATGCCACCTTAGGCGGGGTGGTACATTGTCCAGCAGAAATAGCCGCCTTGAGATTGTCTCCTGTGTTCTCCCTTCAGCATTCTGTAACAGTACCCTGTAGTGTGACGTAACTGTGACTTGCCATGCTTTGGCCCAAACACTGACCCTCTGAGAGCTGCTATTTGATCAGGGTTAGACTCTTAGAAAGGCTGTCTAAGCAGAAGATGTTTCTTTGCGAGTTGTTTTCACCCATTTTAAGGATGCCTGACTATTAGCATTGCCACAATCATACCTGATGTAACTTTGCTAGCTACTTGGTCACTTGCACTCTTCAAGCACAAAATGCAGAGCTGGAAGGGAATCTGATGAGAATTTGTCCCATAGTGGTTACAATAATTTTTCTTCTGTTATGTATAAAGACATCAAAACAACATGAGGTTTTAAGAAATATGAAACATTAATTTGTTCTTTAGAACAGGAAATATTCTTTTCCTGTAGACCTGATGGAGCATCTTTTGCCCTTTGTTTTGCTAACAATAGACCAAGTTTTCAGGGTCTGAGTCTAATTTCTGAATTACAAGAGCAACAAAAAGAACTCCATTTTTAAAGTTTCAGCAGAAAAGTAAAATAAGCATGTGTGCAAACATGGGGGGGCAGTGGTGTGTAAGCACATTGGCAGATGAGGATAGAAACAAGAAATGTGACTTGCTTCCATGAGACACACTTGCAGTTTCATTGCAACATGGAGCCAATGTAGAGAGAAAATCAAGGGGCCTTTCACATAACTTATGCAACTCATGGACTGTATCTTGTAGCTTTTCTGTGAACTGATAGTGACCCCATGCAGTGCATTGTTCCTTTTCTTCTTTCCATCTGCTCACTGTTTCAGCTTCTCAGATCACTAGAAGCCTGCTATTGATTTTTTACATGTGTCCTAAGTTTGCCATAAATTTTATATAGTGACCTCATACTGCCAGAAAACAGAACTGACACACCTTCACCCTAAAATACACTCTTAGGTGGTAGATGTTTGCAAATCATGGCAATCTATTTATAGCCCTCTGGGAATGCCTGAGCTGAAAGAGAATCACCACCACCTTTGTAGTTATCTATCCCTGCAAGGTAGATCTTTCTTTCCATGGGAGATTTCAGCCACTTTACTCTTTGTTCTCTATATTTTTGTACATGTTCATCTCTGTTTTGTTATATGCATGGCAACACCAAATAGTAACAGTTGTGTCTATCTTTGCCCAGCATGTTGTGATTTCATTTGCAGGCAATGCAGTTCCTGTATTAGATCAGACAGATTCTGCTCTGGCAATGGTACATGCCTGACATGCCCCATTGCTCCTGCAATCTATGGCTGAATCCTGTTTGTCGTTCCACTGTTTCTTTTTTCATTTCCATCTGTTTGTCTTTCCAGAGTTTCTTGAATAATGGAGACACAGTGATTGCTTTTGAGATGTGTCATAAGCTTGTCATAAGCATCTTCTTTCCTTCAGTAGTCCCGTTTGCCAGGCAGTGCACTTAGAGGATACAGTAAGGGGAATTGACAACTTATTCCAGCTGTTCAGCTGAAGCAAATGCCAGTGGCTCTTCTTCATGTTTTCCTGCTTGCTCTCCACATTGATTTTCTTGTCAAAAAAGGGAAGCCTCTTTTTTTATTCCTGGCAAAAATAGGGAGGTCTCTTTTTTTAACCACTGGAATTTAAGGGGAACCTCATTGCTTGAAGTGTTAGACCAAGAGAAATTGGGGAGATGAGGAAAACAAGTGCTTTTACTTTAAGGGATTACTGAGATAAAATCTAAGGCAAGAAACTTACTCCTGTTCTCAATTTTGTATGCTTCACCCTTTCTGTGTTCATTGAGGTAAAATTTATTACCATAGTTGTTAGCTGTGAAAAATGACATTCACTATGGAGTTAACTCATGTGGCTGGAATTAAAGTCCCAGCTTTATTTACAACTTCCTAATGTTTGCTTCAAGGTGTGGTAAAGATCTTATAACACAGGGCTCCAAGTGATTTGCAGAGAGGTCAGATAGAAATTAAAAGCTGTTTTCTAGTGTAGCATCTTGAGACGCAGACGGACGATACACATGCAAAAGGCACCTGCTTTCCACGGGAGTGTCGGGTGCTGGCTGTAGCCCTGAGGGGTCGGAGCACAGCAGTGCTGTGACCAGACAAGTGTGGGATCCCTGCAGGCCCAGAGCGACGGCTGCTGGCCCCCTCGCAGTGCAGAGCACCTCTCTCCTTCCTGCAAGTCTGCCTCTGCTGAGGGAAGCATTTTCATCCTTGTACAAAGCCCTTCATGAGTGGCATTGCAGGGTGAGAAGTCTTCCACTGCTTTATATTTCTCTCTACCTTCCTTGCTGGTGTTTCATTTTTCCAGTCAGTTTGTAGTTCTCAGCATCTTTGAACGCAAGAGTGAGCGCAAGATCTCGGTGAGATTTTGTTGCATTATTTTTCCCTCTCCCTGGAATGAAGGGCTATTGTTTCCTGCTAGAGAAGTGTAATCAATGCAGTGCCTGTAGGCTGGGTCACTGTTTGACCCTTTGCTTTGGTCACTGACCCACATTTCATTCAAACACATTGGTAAATAGTGGCACTTCTTAGGTCTCCGAGATTTATGTAACAGACAGTGAAAGATTAGAATTGGAGATATCTCTTACTGTTTTGGGAACCTGGGCTACCAGCCAGTTTTGCTTCTTGAGAAGCAAGTGTGTGGTTTCGTGAGTATGAAGGTGTGACTCTGACATACTTTAAAACGTGCACTGAATGGTGATTTACATGAGGATGCATTGAGGCTCTGCTTGAGCTGACAGCACTTGGTGCACTTTAATCTTACATGTGGATAGAGGAAATGAGTTAATCTACAGTTAAATATAGAGGTGGTGAAAGAGTTGGGAAGGGGAGGGGTTGACTCTAATCTCACTTAGGTTGGGGTCAGTCGAGAGTAACCTCTGTATCTGGATGGTATTACTCTGGGGTAAGTCGTATCTCACCTCTCTGGAGCTGACAATATTAGCTAATGGAAAATGGCGACAAAGTGAGAATGTGCCCTGAGCTCTGGCATCGCTGCAGTGTTGTTCTTTCTGATCACCATCTACATGTTGGTGACACCTTTTTTTTTCCTTTCAAGAAGTAATGAGGGAATTGTAGGGGTAAGCTAATGTGTGTTGCTGAAATGACATCTTAGGGTTCAAATCTGAGAGCAGATCAGTGTTTATGTACAAGCTTGGTTCTCTGTGATTGTTGCAAAGATATACCATGCTCTTGTTCCTTTGTATGTTTGTTTTCTGTTTATTCCTGACCTCAGTTTTGAGCTGAGGAAGTAGAAGAATTGAGAAACAGGGATGCCTGTTCTGCAGATACCCACTTCTTTTCTCCCTTTGTGTGCAGATGTACCCATAAACTCTGTGTTAGACTGAGAGCTGTCACTTTACTATTCTCTCCCGCTTCCAGCATGCCTAAATGGATATTTTCTGGGGGAAGCCTGCATTGATGATTTGTATCTATCAGCTGCCTCTGGGCAGTTTTTCTTTTGTAACGTGCTGCTGGAATGCTGCCTGCTGGTATGCTCAAGCAGAAAGAGCCACACCTGAGCAAACAGGGGTGTTTTGCACCAGGCTAGTCCTGCTGCTTGTGCCATGAAGGTGTATGCTGCCTGCACTGTGTTGGACAAGGGGTGAAATGGATTTTGCTGACTCATTTGGACAGGAAGAAGCAATCTTTCAGGCATGGACTGAACAAACCTGAAAGAGGAATTCTGGCAGGAGCCTCTTCTGAAGAGGCAGCTCAAGCTAATCTGTTATGTTTTCTGAACAGAGTTGAACCCAAGTAGGCCATGTAAGGAATTTGCATTTGGAGGTCACATACTATATAGGTTGTGTTTGTTGAGTAGTGGGTGAAGAAAGCCACTTGTTTACATAAGCTCACTAAAATCAAAGGTCTATCAGGCAAAAGAGTTCATTTTTATATTGGATGAAAAATAGGAGAAAATCTAGGCCAATCTTGAGAAATCAAGATCTACCCTGGAATGTACTTGTGCCTCTTTTGTTGACTTCACTGAAAATGACATGCTTTAGCAGGATTTGGCCTTGCATGTATTAGTAACATGCATCACTGTTGTCTTCAGTATTTTTGTTGGCCCAAAGCAATATTCGTTGAGTCATTCTAGTCCATAGGGATAGGCTGAACTCTGGCCGTCTGTCCCTAAGCCACCCATTTTCATAGCATATTAGGCAGTTCATTTTGTAAAATCTAATAAACTATCCAAAACCCAAGACATGGCTTATCAGTAAGTTTAATGATTATGATGAGGATGATTAATTGTAGTTAGCAAAAATATTATCAGAATTTGATCTTTGCTGGACGAGCCGAGGACAGCATTTTTGTTGTATTTGATACTTAAGCTAGAACTCTGATGATGGAGTGGCTCAGGTAAGAAATTTTCAAAAGATCTATTGATACCTCTTCTTAGCTGAATGACAAGCCTTACAACTTCCAGAGTGGAAGAGCATTACTAATATGAGACCAAGGACAAGCATCAACTTAGCAAACAGTTGCTCAGGTTGAAGACAGGGACCCTTGTCCTCCCTTCCACACTGCTTCTCGTTGCTTTACCAATACTGATGCTTGGCTTCACTTGCAGCTTTGCCAGCTGAAGGGTGCATGTGAGCCCTGTGCGATCAACATCGAGAAAATAGATCAGCTTAATTTATCATCACTGGTTGTTCAGTTTAACCTGGTGGATTCAGCCTTCTGTGGATTATGAAGTGCTCACTTGGACACCTCTGCCACGAGCACTGAAGGGAGTTGTAACCTCCAGCAGGTGGGATGGTGACAAGCAGTTTTCAGTGAAAATGCTTTCAAAAGGTAGGTGTCAATTTTCAGCCTTAGAGGCAGTATAGACCATGAAAAGAGCATTGTGCTAGGAAAGTTGGAGTCACAGTTTGTTCTTGGCGCTGATTCTGGTGCGATCAGGTCAAATCACTCCTCATCCATGCATCTTTTTGCCCTTCATGTCTCTCGTCCATTTAAATTCCTTGAAAAAGGGCTACCTGTTCTTATGTGGTCTATGGCAAAATATAATATTTTTATCCTGCTAGTCTTCCTGAGCTGCTTGAATTTGTTGTTTTCTAAATGGCCTTTAGATCTGAGTATTGTTTGTTGATCTTAGCTTCCAACTCTTTGCTTTTCCATTGCAAAGCTGGTCCCTCACTGATGTGTTTGATTATGTTTTCATTGCCATTGTACTTGCTTTGATTTTGCAGCTCAGTGCCCAAAGCACAGGGCGCTGTACAAACAACGTGATAAAGTCAAGCAGGGTCAGCCCCCTTCTCTTTTTACCTTGAAAACAATGTGAAACTCCTATGTTTCTTTTGCTTGGCACTTCTTGAGCTGGAGGCTATGTGTGTGTGTGCTGCCCTCCTGTTGTGTTCAGGTGTGAGATCACTTGGAAAATGTTTTCCATTGCCACCTAAGGGGGTACTGGAAGCTGTGCTGTCTGCTTGGTTGTGTGTGAGCTCAGGCTGTGAAGTGTGGAAAATTACTGCAAGAATAGCATGCTGAGCTGATGTTTGTGTCGACAGTGGTTAGTTGGGACTGGGTGTCGTTACCAGGGCTCATAAGTGTATTCATAGACTTGTCCTGCTGGATCATGCCTGGTCACTGTCTGCAACAGGAAATTTTCTCCTGTATCTCACCTCTCCTTTTTGCTTTTGGCAGCATTACTTTCTCCAGAGAGATGTGGTTTGAGTGTAGTCTGCGTCCAACCCTTTTAAGGTGTGCCTGGCTGTTGATCTGAAAAAGGGAGGAGCAAGAGAGCTTGATTCTGCACTACCATAGTATTGTCAGCCGATGTATCAGTCCTTAGCATGGAATAAAACAGCCTCCAGAAACATCCATAAAACTGTGGACCTTGTTACTTTTCTACTTTAGGCTCATCCCCGTGGTGTTCCTGCTATTCCCTTCCCATGTCGTTCTGAAAAGCCTCTTATACCAGATTTGTGTACCAGGACAGACTAACGCTGTAGCTCAATGTATCAGAACTACACAGTCCGCAGTTTGCTCTAAGCCACAGTGATTTATTTGTCTCTAAACTCAAGATGGGTCCAGAGTTAGGGAAAAACCCTTAGTTATAAAAATTAAAGGGAAAAAAAGAAGGATGAAAACTCTAAACTCTGCAGGGAAACCTCTTTATCAGCAGTGTGGTGAGATTTTGGTTTGGTTTTGTGGTGGTTTTTTTCTCCGTTTGCTTGACTTGCTCACCTGCCGCATTCTTCAAAGTTTCCGTGTGGAAGTTGCTTTTTGTAGCTCATTGAGGAGCGCAGTTACCATTGGTGCCAGTTGCTGGCTTCTTGTGTGGGCAGAATTCAACTACCTTTTGTATTATTAGAAACTCTTTCATCAGACTTCTCTTTTAAGGATGGAAATCAAACTCGTAAAAACAGATAAAGCCAGAACACAGCTGAGTAATAACAGAATTAAAATTAAGACATGTTGAAAACCTCTCGATGATGTTCTTTCTCTCTGACACTCTCAGCTCCCTAATTATGCTGCCATTCACAGAAAGTGAAGTTTGCCTCTAACAGCAGTGGGTACAAAGTTTGTCTAAACTAAATCTTTCAGTGAGTCCTGCATTGATTTTTCAGCAAAAAATAGCTTTTTATGGTCCTCCAGGAGGTAAAGTGGGGCATATTTCCAAGGGGAAAGTTTGAATGCTTTGGTGTCGGTGTCACTTCTAGGCTGGGGCACAGACCAGTCATAAGCTGCTTCTGTATTCTCTTGTCTTGCTGAGTTCCCTTGTTAAGTGCCAGGTTACAGCCTTGCTTGCAACAATTCTCAGCACCAGAGAAGTTTCTGTCAGTTGCATTTTGTGCCATTTACTCTCTCTTCCCCCTCTCAATCTCGCTCTTAGTCCTTGTGGTAACAGTTCTCTGCTTTAGGCGGCTTTTGGTAGTTGGGACTCTAGCCAGCTTCAGCCTTTTTCCAACTCATAAGGACAAGGCAGGTTGGGAAAGCAAACAAACTGCAGTTAATGCCAGCAGGTCAGCTTCTTGTGTTGCAGGAAAACCAGGGCTTGACCTTGCCACTGGAATGTTAACTCTCTCTTGGTGTATACTCTGGACATCTTAATAGGAAATTTTATTTCCAGTACTAGCAATAACCCTTTCAAATGTGTGTCCTTTCACTGATCCCTTCCTACTTGTTGGAGATGAAGAAGCTATTAGACAGACTTAGACAGAAAACTAATTTGTTTCAGCATGTGTTTTCCTAGGACTATTCTAGTTTTATTGAAAACTATCCTGGTTCTTCTAGGCTCATTGCTTGGGATCTTCCTGGGTCTCAAATGAAGTCTTGAGGCTTGTAAAAACTTCATACTATTGGGGCTCTGTAAGCATGGTCTAAGATGGCTCCTATGCAAGGTCCTTGATACTCCTCATGAATGCTTTTATCTCTGAGCATCACCTTCTGCTCTCTCTATGTCGTGTTTATGCCCCATGTGTACTGCCATGAGAATACCTAACTGGTGAGGCTTACTGGCTGACAGGCTGGTTGTACAAGGCCCTTGGAGGTCCTGGTCTTGCATTGCTTGTTGAAAGAAATGTGACTTCACTCCCCTCAGAGCTTGAATAAAACACACAGGAGGATTGGTTCAGTTATCCAGCATAGGCATCAAACTTTGCTAGTTGGTCTCCTCAACTTCTTCTTAAAGCTGTTGAATAGAGAGAAGTATGAAGAAGGTAGTGCCGAGGAAAGTTGCGTTGCCCTCTGGAAGAACTGCTCTCTCCACTCAGTACAGCAGGAGCTCAGAGTGACTGACTGACTAGTTCAGCCTGATAAATGACATGATTAAAGATGAGAGGTGTCATACTTACCTTATAAGTCAAACTATAAAGGCATCTCACTGCAGCAGACTGCTGTTAATGTTATTGAGTGAAACAGTAAAGGTGCACGGCCATCTATCAAATCTATGTCAGACCATTTAGACTTAATACTGGACTGGAGTTAAATAATTTCATTTAGTAATCATCAATGTATGCAAAAAAACATTAATTTTTTTCTGTGTGAATTCTGCCTCTTATTCTGTGCACCCTAACTAAGGAATTTGTCTGAAGACAACCTAATGTGTATGTTTCTTAATATACATACTGCCCTTCCTTCTGAGGGTTTTTATTCCAGGCAATGGGGAGTTACATTTCATGGCTGTTGTTACAGAGCCTGGGTTGGGAACTAGGGGTATTAGATGAGCCTATTCACATACCAAGGATAGCAGCACAGATGTGTGTTTACTTCTTTTTTTTGCATTTTGCAAACTAGTATACTAAATGAAGTTGAAATCAACAGCAAATTACATCGGTAAACAGACTGTAGGTTGTAAGGAGGCGTGAATATTTGTGCTATTCAGCTTTTCTTGCTGCTTGAGGGGGAATCTCTAACAGAAAGGCAGGAAAACGGATGCGGTTTCAGCCCTCCCTGGAGACAACGGTAAATATTGGTTCTCACACAGAGGATGCTAGGATTCGGATCTGGGCAGACTGATGTTTATATTAACAATTCTATGCTTCCTGCATGGTAAGCAGAGGTAATTGTTTCATCTAAAAGTAGCATTATTTCTGTGAATGGCTTGTTGCTTTGGTACAGCCCTCTCTGTAAATGTGTTGGACAGCAGGACTAATGGCACCAATAAGCATTTTCTTTCTCTTTGATTTCTGTAGGTATGAGCTGTTACGTAGTGGTTGCATGTGAAGAGAAGACAGAGTACAAGTCGTCATCAGAAGATCCTGTCCTGTGCTGGGCCTGAAGAGTTCATCCAGCTGACTGGCGTGAGTAGCCTGAAAGGGAGGGGAAGAAGCACATCACTGGGAGACCTTATCCTGACTTGAGGCACTAAAATCACACTGAGAGATCTTATCCTGACTTGAGGCACCAAAATCTCATCCATCTCTCACTTGCAGTGAAGGAGTTTTCATCCTAGCAGCCGTCTAGCTGGGTGTGGAGCAGAAAGCTATATAGTGGCGAGAGTATCACTGCATTACAGAGGGTTTTTTGGTATGTGAGCCAGTCAAAAGCTCCAGTTCTTAAAAGACAGTCAAGCTCAAAATCACTTTTGTGATGATTCATGGATGCATTAGATAAAACATAGTAGTCCCAGAAAGGATTAAATTCACCTTTGCCACCATCAGATGTGTTCCTATCCGTGTTAGATATGAAAATATGTGTGAAATGTTTACTATCTGCATCTGTTACATCCTCCTTGTTTATTATCTGCATTTGTGACATCCTTTTCTGTTTATTTTGATGCTAGTGCCAGTAACTGTGCCTTGTTCTAGGTCAGAAACATATGGAGGTAGTGGGATTTTGGAATTTCCCCTTAGGTTGACTCTTCTAGGAAGCCTGTTTGTGATCAGGAAAGGAAGGCAAAGGTCAAAACAGAAGTTGCCAAAGACAAAATTTCAGGCTTTACGGAAATAGCACATACAATTCTTTTTGGCTACTTTTTTCTTTGTTTCTAAAAAGGCTTAAAGCATCAGGGGAGAGTTCTGTCCTCTCGTTCCCCTTTTCTCTGCCGTAGTGGTATCAAATTGCAGCCCCGTAAATTATTATCTCAAGTCCTTTCCCATATAACATTGTACCTGATGTTTGTCTCTATGCCAGAGCCACATCCATACTGACATTATGATTCTCAAGGATTGCTTATGTCTGTCTCTTTTAGGGATACACAACCCTTACAGTGAGGCTGCATGGGCCTCTTGCATCCTGAACATGCAAAGGCTGTTGTTAGCCTGATGGTGCTGTCTTTTATGAATTAGTTCTCTCAAAGGAATTAAAGTTCAAGCTGTTGGAGAGGAAGATGGAGAAGCTTTTGGGATGTATCAAGGCAAATTTTATGTCATTCTCCTGCTGCTGCCTTACAGGCAAAATCACATTGACCCCACTGTCGAAATAGCACAATGGGCTGTTTTACAGCCTGAATGTGATCCTGTACTTTAGCTGCAAAAGGGACAGAGGCTTTCTCCCCTCAGTTTGACTGCTTGAGAGGGAAGAGAATGTGGTGCTTGGTTCTCTTCCAGGCAGAAAGATGCAGTCAGGCATTGACCTGGAAAAAGAGTGTCTCCAAGAAGCCTTGATTCTCAGAGACATGCATAGGAGTCACTGTGTCTCATGCTTGTGCTATGGCTGACCTATGTCATCAGCCAAGTGATGACATCTGCATTTCTTTCTTCCCTTACTCTTGGTGCCTGGTCAGTCCTACTGGCTGTCTTGTGACATCAAGGCAGGGAGTTCATAGCATTGAGTACTAGGCCCTGAATAGCCCATATAGGAATTTGGAGGAGAACAACTTACTCTTTAGCCCCTATTCCAGCTTGAGGTGGAGCCCTAAATGGTCCTTTCTACGTTACCTTTTTTATATGAGAGAAAAATGCATACTACATCAATGCAGTAAGTATTGATCTGCAATGCATACTGTAGATGAACTGTTTCCTTCAGACTTTTAGTCCAGACATCTGTCACTTACTGGAAGCAAAACGGTTCCAGGCCTGTCAAGATGGACCAAATGTCACAGAAGGGGAAGGAAAATATCTAGGCAGTGCACCAGGAAAGAAAGTTAATCTGTGAAATATACAGTGGGTATACATTGACTGAATCTTTTGCTGGCATAGGTGAAGGAGTCAAAGTGTGGAAAATGCGACAGTAGGTCCAAGGCTCAATAATTGAGAAAAAATGTCCTTAGTGTACACACAGAACTGTTGGAGAGTTGCTAAAGAGTTTATATTCTTACTGATGGCCAGATTTCCCAGAGCCTGCTGGTCAATAGCTGATGCCTTATTCAGTTCTGGAATTTGTTGCTTTGGGTGAATGCTGAAGGTTATTCAGACAGGCTGTTGTAAAGTGTAACAAGTCTTCTTTCACAACTTTCCCTTGGGTCAGAGCAGAATGTCTTCTAGAGGGAGGTAATGCCCAGAATGTAATTTTGGTTCCAGCTGGTCACACCACCTCCACACTGGCTCTGCCCATCTGAGACTGTAAAAGAGGTTTAAATGATGCAGCACTGTGCCAGAAACAAGAGCAGGAACAGTGAGAGTGAGTTTAAAGAAAGCAGGAAAATGGAGTTTTCATTTTTTCCGTTGAATTTTTTGGGAACAGATGGAGAGTCGATGAGGCAGAGATTCTGGAAGGGACAGTGTGTTTCAAACGTTTTCCTTAATGTCTTCCCAATCTGCTCATACATTCATAACTCCTGCCTGTTTGGCACAGGGCAGTTAGTTTAGGATGTGAAAATTTCAACAGCCCCGGGCTTCCAGAGGTGGATGTTCCCCAAGGCCTGTTTAGTTTTTTTTTTTTTTGGGCTGTGGAACTTTTGATGCAAAGGGTCGTGGGAGCAGCTTGCGGCCTGATGGGCAATGTCTTTGTTTACTTCATTCCAAGTCATTGAAGTGAAGGATCTGGTTTTTCTGGACAGAGACGATGAGCCTGGAGCATCTTAACTGAGCACTGTACTGATCCTATTAGGATCAGTCCTGCCTCTTCTAAAGGGCCAATGTGTTTTCTTTGCGGTTTTGTTTTTAAAATCTGGTTAGAGGCCAAGAAGAATCTAATCAGAGCCCAGCAGTGCACTGAGCAGCAGTCATTATCATTACTTAGTCATCCAGTTTCTGTTTCTTTGCTCTGACAAGAAATGTTTTTGTGGTGGGAGAGGGGGGATGAGGGAAGATCAGCTTTTCTCTTCTTCTCTTGAAGAGGTTCAAGCAGTTTTCCCCTCAGTACACCTGTACCAAAGTGTTGTCTTTTGAAGACAGATTTAAAGTAAGTAAGGCCTTCAAAACTCTTTGACAGACACAGTTCACAGGAGCGAAATCAAAAAGAAGGGGGAATTTAAACTGTCATTAACTCCTAAAGGAAATTACTTTTGGCTGTGAACTGTGAAATATGATTACTCTCTCATTAGCTATCATACTTACAAATGTAACTGGTTAATAATTCCAGCCAGCTGGCCAAGTTAGAATCCAAATTTCTCCTCAGCCTGGTGTTTTGGGTTGGACTTTTGCTTATTAATGACATACACAGTAATTACATTGGACGGAACTGCTGGGACTTAGTTTCCATGAATGCCCAGGCTTGTCTACTGGAAGACATGTTGCTTCTTTTGGCTCTGTAGTTCTGTTCCTGGAGAACAGAAGATCAGCTGTGGGTAACCTGATCTGATAATCATTTGTCTTTAGCACTTAGGGTGCAGGGAAAAGCATTGCAGGAATATACTGAGATGGAGAGAGTGCAGTTTGAATTTTCTTTGTTGCTTCTTTACTTCTTTAGGTTTCCTTCTTTACTGCACTCTTGTATCTCCTTTTTTTACCCTCAGCAACTTGACAAATCACTGTCATTGGAAGAGGCAGTAAACTCAAGTGCTGGCACAGAGATTATGCTAATATCTGAGTATTTTGGGTCTAAAGAAAAATGAGAGAACTTTACAAAAATCAGCTTCCATCCATGTCATATAGGAGGTGATTTTTGTCCTTAAGGTTAATTTAAGTTCTACAGCACAAAGGTTAAAAGCAATGGTAAACAGCTGGTGCCTTTCCAGAAGCTTTTAATATTGATTGGGGTGTATTCTGTTACCTTCATGGTCAGCAGTGCCTTTCATTGACTGAGGTGCTGGTTGAAGCAGTAAGCATGGCTCTGGCCTAAACTAATTTTATGAAGTACCTTTGATCTTTTGTAGTACAGGAACAAAGCCTGGGTTCTCCTGCCACAAGCAGTCCATTGATCATTGAGTATTATCCTTGGGTCCCACACCCCAGTTTGGCACATATGCCACAATTCCCAGTGTGCAAGTTTTGCTTCCATTTTCCCTGAGTGCAAGTGGCAGCCCAGGGTACAAAAGTACTACACATGCTTATGTGCAGGTGAGGATGCTTTGTCAATTGCATTTTGTAACTGCCATAAATTTCCTTAGGACTTTCCTTAGAGTAAACATAGCTGAGCCCCAAGTTTTTCCCTATAGGGTTGCAGTTAGCAGATTCTGAATTTCACAAAATTGCTTGGAGCAGGGTCAGCAACTTCAAGGTAGAGGAGCAAAGTTATACTTTCTTTTATGCATTGGAGTTAAAATAGGTCAGCAGATCAGTAGGAGTTGGAAAAAAGTGCTACTCAGGTACCTGCTAAACAGCTGATCACTCCCAGCTTGCGCTGGTATAAGACAGTCTGTCCAGATCCGTGGAGTTCTGCAGTCAGAAGACAAAAGCAGCAGGTTCCATGCCTCTCACTGAAATTTCCCTTAAGATGCTGTAGATCCTGAGTACAGGTAAACAGTGATCCTACCAGGCTGTATTTCACTGTTTTACATGAGGGATCACCAGTCTCCAGTACAGGCCTTATTTTCAACAGCCAGAAAGGACAGTTCTTCAGTCTTCAGCAAGGAAGACAAATTCTGCATTTGCTTTTCTTAGCCATTTGAGAAAATTTTCTAGCACTTTGTCTTGTGTTCTGGGCTCTTCTCTCTTAGCAGTTTATGTGCTTTCACTGGATTAGTACATACCTTATTATTACAAGGACCTCTTGCTGGCCCTTGACTTCTGTTGGGAGACTTGCTCCTACTGACAGATTAAGTTCCTATCTAAAGCTCTTTATAGACCTGTATCCGTCTTTCAAGGAATTTTGCTCAGTCTCTGGTGACAATCTGAACTCCTCGTGCCATGCAGACTCAGCTGGAAGTGCTTCCCAAGTCCTTTTGCAATTGGAGGGAGAAGCCTGGCAGGTTGTAGGAGCTGCTGATGGCAGTGTTTCATTCTGTGGTGGTGCTGCTTCCCGTGGATTTCAGCCGGGCAGGACTCATCTGCAGAATTCAGGCTCAGGTCAAGGGGATCCAGGTGTTGGGAGCTTTGGGGCAAGGTAGGGCTCATCTTTTATAGCAGGGAGGGTGCTGTAAAACTATCCTAACCAGAATCTGGGTGGCTGTTTTGTAACAAAGCAGGAGCTCCAGCCCAGCAGGCTGAGGATGTTGGGTGAATGAGTTTGTGCTCATTGACAGTACTGGGTGGAACTCTGGCAGCAATGTGTTATTTTGACTGAGTTTTGTTTTGCAATTCAAGCCCTGGAACTGAATTGAAAACACTAGCATGATGTAAGTTTGCTTGCCTTCCTCCTCCATCTGCAGAATGAAGTTAACTTTAATCACTTTTGTTTAGCATTTCGCGGATCTATCAAAAGTACCTCCTTTTCTGAACTACGTGTCACAGCACCTCCGCCTTTTTCTGGTAGCTGGAAAGCCCAGTCCCATAGCATATTGGAGTGGTGTAAAATAACTTGTATAGCTGTGTGACATTTATCAAAATAAAAAAAAAACTGCATGGATTGTGCAACAAAGCTTTCTGGGGTAGCTTATAACTGGGAAAATTACTCTGTCCGGTGAAAGCAGGTTTGTCCAGTGGCTACTAGAGCAGGCATCCACAATATCCCAGGTCTGTCATCTGCTTCTTTTATGCCAAAGACTTCTTTGGTGAGAAAATTAATTTGTTCCTTTTACTATTTCCTTCAGCCACCATGGTGAAGTTCTCTTTCACAAAGACAGGGTATTATGGGGAGAAACACAGCAGAGATTGTGCAACAGCGGATGCCAGGAAAATGGCAGTGCACAGTACATTAGTACAGTGGGTTGATGGTAAAACAGCAACACTTCATAAAGCTTTTTATCCTGCACTCAGTGTTGACTTTAGAAACAACCAATCTCTGTGGCCCTGCAACCAGGCAAAGCTTGCTGCTCTTCACCCAAGTGGAATTCTCAGAAAATTCACTTTTCCATTCAAGTGGTGTTCTGTAGCAGAAACTCCTCTCTCCTTACCAAGGTATTTGAAGATCCTCTAAGCTGCTTTCTGCAAAGACCAGAAATTTCTGACCCCATCTTGACCTGACCATCCTAACTTTGGATCTAGCTGACTTCTGGATCTTTCCTTACTTTGCCTCTCCTTAGGTGCCATGCTTTCATTCACTAGCTGTTCTTTTTACAGTATGTTTTTTTAATCACAGTCATTTTTATTACCTGAAGACAAACTATCAGGGGCTTGTTTATGAACCCCTGCTACACAGAAAACAGGGCTTCCAGCTGACGTGTTCTTATGTGGTGCAGGCTCCACAACAGACTTGGAGGAGATCAAGGAGGTTGTCTTTGGGTTGTGAGGGGTATCTCCTGTTGCATACTGTGTAAAACTGTGTTTCATGTTGTGTAAAAAAGTATGTTTCAAGTAATTGGAACTGGTGATGACTGCACAGCTTACTTTGGACAATGTGGGGGTTTCAGTTGGCTTTTCTGATTTGTTTTTGAGACCCACATGGGGTTGGTTTTTTTCATTTGGTTGATTGGTTTGCTTTTTTTTTTTTAAGGAGAGTAGGATCTGACCACTCAAAACATATTGTTCATCCTTTGTTCTGACTGTTGATATGTCTGAAATGACCCTCTTCCTCCTCCACCCAAACCAAACACCCCTCAAATGTAACGGAACTAGAATCTAAACCTAGATCCAGGCCTGAGTTTTACTAATAGTGTCTGGTATCTGCTGTGGTAGATGAAATCAAAAGCCCAGTTACAAGCTCCCCAACATTAGTCTTTGGGCTATGGTAGTAAATGCAGACTCTAGAGCCCTTTTTTTACTCTAATTAGAACTACCAGTGCCATGTTCACACTGAGGTTTGGGATTAATCTTAAATGAAGTAAAATAGAGCAACGTTCCCCAGTCTTTTTTGGCCCCATAGCCAATATACCAAGTCAGAGTTGTGCCTATTTTGGTTTCCAATTAAATGCTTCATTTGGTGGGAGGTAAATATTGGGATGCTAAAGGATGAATCAGGGAGGAAAAAGGAGAGCTTGTGTTGCCGACTGAACCTCAGTTAGCATTTGACAGAACATCAGTATGGGTTTATATGTGTAGGTATTTGGAGACCTTTGTTCTGTGTCCTTTGCTAACATTTTACTGAAAGAAACAGTAGTGTAAGCTTTGACCCACAAAGTCAACTTTGCTCTATGTTCTCCTTCAATCAGCAACTCTTGCCATCTGTGTTGCTTTCTAGGTCTCATTTGAATGCTGAGATGCTCGTCTTGCAATAATTTTCAGTACATTTTATCAGTTTGTAAGTTTGGCAGCAGATCAATGCCTGTACATGCGTATTTGAGGAATCAAAATCCAGAGACAAGCTGCAAATAGAGACACACTGGAGTGACAAAGGATAGTACCCAGAGACTTGGGGGCCTCCTTCTAATTATTTCCACTATTCAACTACCTCTGGGTCTTGAATGAGCCAACCTCCAAGGTCTGAGTTGAGGAAGTCTTGGTCCCAGTTGTTTGTTTAGTTGTTTTTTAGACATTGGCTATGGAAGGAAGGATGATTCTGTGCTGCGCCTTCCTCCCCATCGGGCTGCCCAGGCCTGGGGATGTGTGTATATACCCTTGCTCTCCTAAAAGCTGGCACTGCCTCCACTCCAGGGCAGGTTTTAGGTTGCCAAGCCACACTGTGATGGGGACACTCAACTCTAGGGACACCCTAGTACAGCTGATGGCTCAGAAGCTTTTTTGATGCCTGTTACGATGCTAGTGGAGTGGGCATGTAATATGTAATAGCCATACAAGCAGTTAGTTTCCTCTTGTGTCATGTCAGGTATTTATGCTACAAATCTCAACTGCCAAGAGCAGAAACTTTAGCTGCCCCTTCAGCTCCTAACCATTGAAATAGGATCTGCCATGTCCAGTGCTAATGAAAATTTTCCTTCCTTGACAAATAGATGCTGCCTGGTTTAAAAAAAACCCGAAAAGTGCTTTTTCAAGTACTTTCCCTGTAATTTAACATCCCTTCAAGGTCTTTCTGTCACTTCTCAAGTGCATCCCATATAAAATGCTACCCTGGAGTGTCACCACCAACCTTTTTCTCTTTCCCTTCCCCAGCTCCAGAGCTGCAGGAAGAGACAGTGTCCTTCGTGATGACAGTGGCAGGGGAGTGACAGGCAGGCTGGGTGGGGGTGGCTGTTGGTGAGCAAGCCTAGTGACAGCATGGGGTGACTAAGAACCAGCTGGCTAATTAAAGCACAGCAGTAGGAGGAGCGAAGTATTTAAAGGTGCCAGAGAGAAAGAGAGATGCCTCCACAAATTTCTTGTTACACTTCAGCAGCCAAGTGACTGGGCAACACAGTGAAAGGTTTTCTTAACTCTTTCGTGCCTCTCATGGAGTGAAATCAAGAGACTAAGAAAATGGCTCCATTGTCTGAAAAGCCTGAATCGAGGTAAGGACACCAGTGTAGTTTTTAGTCACAGTTAGTCACATCTACCTCTGCTAGAGCTGCTGTGAGCTGAACTCCCAGGACTTTGTATGACTAGCATATGCTAATATACACTGAGTGGGTAGGTCTGGTGGGGCAGTGCACACTGATTTTCAGAATGCTGCTTTCATTTGGATAGACATTTCCTGTTGCTGATTGAAAAGAGGCAATGTCAAGGTAGTCATTACAGCTTGGTGTTCTCGTTAAGGGAAATGGGCATGTCCTTGCCTTCTTACCCTAGTGACTGGATCTTTCTCTAATTATTTTTATGGGAAGTGGAGATTGAAAGGAGTTCCTGACTGCTGATTCTGAGGCAGTTACTAAGAGGAAAGTGAAGAGAATGGATGTGGAATTCTCACGATATATGAATTTGTCACCTGAGGCTGGAGGAGTCAGAGGGAAATGAAGATGAGGACTGGCTTCTGGAATGTAACTTTCTGCTGTTTCTGGAGACACTTGGAGTATCAGACTGTTGCTTCACCTGTCAGTTTGGTTTTCTGCGTTTTCAGTAGTGAGTAGAGAAGCAGTTGCTGTGTCCTTCCTTCTAGCATGTAGGTGACTCTAGAGGTAGCACAGTCCAGGAGGACTAGCAAGCCAGCACTCCAGCCTGAATGCCCTGGCAGGCACAAGTTTGCAGTCTGGCCTTGGATGTATGACAGTGGCCAGCCTTCTGAGTTTTGCTGAGACCATTTTGTGTCTGATATCCAGGCAGATGAATCAGTCTCCTGGTAATTTTTCTAGCATAGCAATGCTTCCAGGTTGGCAAAGGCTAAAGAAAATGATCCTGTCTCATTTCAGCTTGCTTTCAGCTGGGCTTGTCAGAGGTGTGCTGGAAGTGTTGTATGCCTGGCTCCCGGGGTGCTTTGGTTAGAGTTAGCTTTATGTGGTTCTCTGGAGATTGTTGCAGTTGTGTGTAAATGAGACCAGCTCTCAAAATTATTTTCTTATTCTGAAACTATAAAGAGCAACCTGTAAGACTGATACCTGTAAGGCCCTGTTACACTATGCCAGATCAGCTGGTTTTGGATGTTGCATAGGATAGAGGCCCAAATCTTCCATCTCTGCATAAAATATGGCTGTCCCTTATATGTCTTGAAAAGTATTAGCTGTTGCTTAGTGAGTGTTTGTACAGAGCTTCAGAACAGCTAATGCTAGAAGAGGTCATAATTAAAAATTAACATTTGGTGTGGTTGCCACAGTTGAGCATGCATTCAGGCCTGTGCAATTTCTCTGCCTTACACAACTGGGAATCTCAGGATGTGTCTGGGATGGTATAAGGTGGTCTGTAGCATTAAAGTATCTAAAGTATCTGGTTTATATGTCAAAGGTGCATCAGAGTCTTCTCTCTACCCTAATTTTTGTGAAATGTTTGTAAACTGGATTTGAACTTTGAGACACTAGTCATTCTCTAATTAGAAGTTCTGCTTAATGCAACTTCCTCTTATTTACTACTTTACTGTTTGAGAGTGTGTGATAGAGGTGAAGACAGCCTTTGTAGTCTTTGTTATACAAAATCATGCAAGAGAAGCTGCTGGATGTTGTTTAGATGATCTAATTGATTTGTATTTATAGAATGCCATTCACTGTAGTAAATGCAATGCAGTGTTTGTGTCCCTCAATCCTGCAGTCAGCTGAATGGATTCATTGTTATACCTAATTAGGGCTTCTGGAATTTGGGTCTGTTTATTTACAGCAGTTGTTTTGCAAGGCACAAGTGGCCCTATATCAGAGGTATACAGAGAGTTAGGTGCAGTACTCAGAGCACCCCAGGTGCACAGCTCTTACAAGTAGTCTCACAACAGCTTGAATTCAAAGAATCCTCCATTTCTTCCAGCTGAAGTGTAACACCTCCATCCTCTTGGCTAGGTGTGGTCATTGCAGATCGAAAGATTTTCCTTTTGCAACAAAGGTAAATCGGGTGTCATGGAACTAATTACCCCTTACCTGTAAATAAATTCCAGTGTCAGTAGTTGTGTGCTCCTTGCTCCAGTTCCTGTGTGAATATCAGTTATGTGTCCTAACAGTCCCAGGTTGTGGTATGCTGTTAAGTCATTTACAGCCTTCCCTGGAGCTGGCAGCCTGAGAGCTGTGCCCGGTGAGCTCCCTTTTATAGGATGTAAATTGGCTTATTTTTAAAGTTCTTCATCTATGAGGTGTAATCATACATATTGCAGATAAATCTGAGCAGAAATCTCAATTTCTGCTGCTGTCACATGCTGTGCTTTCTGTCTTCTGCTAAGATGGAGATGAGATTTTATTTTAAATATCCTGAAAAATTTGGTTTTTCTTTCTGAAGTTTCAAAATGTTCATGTGAGTTGCTTGGGTGTATGGGTGTGGCAGAAAGGCATTTGTTTCTTCAGTTGACACCCATGATACATAGGCTAGAGCTACTGTCACCGTATCTCAGCCATCAAGTACTAAAGACAGAGGGCAGTCATGACAGACTCAGGAGGAAGTCAAAGCCCAGTTACAATGTATTTACAGTTTATTGTAGGAGAAGAAATGTTTTTGACTGTAAGGCAGGGATGTGAGCAGTTACTTATCTGGAGGGAACCAGTGGTACACCACATGTCGAGTCTGTTCTGAGCCAAACAACCTTCTGGATGGCTGTTTTTCAAGCCCTGAGTCTGCAGCAGAGCAGGAGGTTGATGGCTCAAGCAGGAGCCACCTTTCATCCCCACGGTCCTCCAGATATAAGTCAGTGTTGCTTAATGAAGGTTTAGTGGCTGGTGTGAAATTATTCCAGTCTATTTCTTTGCCAGGAGGTTCCCATAGACATGAAATCACTCTCTGAACTAGCACTAATCATGGAATTCATTTTAGTATACAGATCAGAGTTAGAACAGACAAAAAGAGCTGATTTACCTTTTAAATCTTGTTGAGCTGTTGGGCATGTCAGCATGTCAGCAGTAGGCCTTGCTCATTGGCTTTGTGACGTTAAGTGGAGTTTAGACTTTGGCCTGCCGACCTTCTAAAGTCTTACACTATTTGCCAGATGTTAATGAGACGTGTGACAACATGCTGGCCAATATCTTTGGAAATGCTTGTTTACAGGCTTGCAAAAGGAAGACTTAGAGGTGCAACTGCTTTCTAAAAATGCATGGATGGGGTGAGTGCAAGGAAGAAGTGCTGCTTAAACAGAAAAATTGTGTTGGTGCAAAACAACTTAGCTGTAGCTGTTCATGAATTTAATTTAGGTTGTAAATGAGAAACAGCATTCATGCCATAAGAGGAATGAATTCTGGAGCAGGCTTCCAGGAAGAGCCATGGAGGTGGGAAATGTTTGCAGTTTTAAGCTGGAATGTGAAGTGTTCTTGCACAGGATTGTATGACACAGTTGCCTGCAATAGCATGGGAGTAGGCTGGATGACCCAGGAGATTCTTTTCTGCCCCCTGTTCCACAAGTGGTGACCTTGAACTGAGTTAACTCAGGTTGCAGTAAACTTTGTTTACTCTGAAGCTGATGACTGTAAGATGACTTAGTTCAAAAGCATCTCTGAATTCCTAAAGCCACATCTCCTAGTTCACTTTTCCTATTTCACTTTTATTATTAATAGAGGCACATTCCTCATATATTGCACGAAAACTGGCACCTATGCCCCAGATAACTTAATTTTGCCCATTAGGAAGGCAACAGATGCACACTATATTTAAAGAAAAAAAGGAAGCAGTACCACATTTGAAATGTGCTGTGTTTGTTTATTGTAACAGCTGTAAGTTTGATTATTTATAAGAACACTTTATCCAAGCTGGTGTGTAATGATGCTGTTTGTTTCATTTAGTGAGCTTTCAGTGCTCTCTCTCTCAGGTGTCTTAGCATTTGCTGAAGAGTGTGTGGAGGTTGTTGTCTTGTACAGAATTAGTGTGATTATTCTATGTGTACTACTTACTTACTCATAGTCCTTTCATGACATTTATTCGTAGGAGCATAATGCCTTCTGAAGCAATGACAGGATGTTCTTTAACCCTTAAAATAAAAATGACAGACAACGTATTTCAGTATTCCAGAATAAAAGAATAATGATAGTTGAAGAGAGAGCTGATTGCCTGGGTTAACCTGGGCTGCCTGCTCTATTCTAGTTATTTTTTTTCTCGTCACGTTTTATGTGATGCAAGGTGAGAAGTGCACAGGAGATGCGTTTTCCAGCAAGTTCCTTTAAGCAGAGGAACCTGCTGGTGAGAGGCACTGGCTGCAGTGCAGCTCTTCGCCCACTTTCCAGATTTGGGACTCCACATTGCTGGCATGGCTTGTTGAGCAGGACATTTGGGTCAGGGACACTGATGGCATTGTGAGAAAGGATCTGAGCCAGGGTGAAACAAATGAGTGCTGTCAGCGATGTGTTAGACTGACCAGGTGAAAAGTAAATTTTGTGACTGCTCATCGTACTTTCAATTCTGAAAGCTTACCATTTTTCTGAAAGCCTCAACTCCCACTTTATACTAATATAAATAAGAATTTGATTTTTTCATTTAAATGCAGCTACAAAACAACTAAAGCTCTTGTATATAGAGAGAAAACTTTGAAAATGTGAAAAACTTGAAACTGAGAAAATAAAGAATGAGTCTACATATCAGGAATATAAGGGACCAGCACAATAAGTTTTGAATGTTCATCTCATGTCTAACAGTTGTTTTAAAATCCCATGTGAGTCACCGGAGCTGTCAGTAATAACAAGGGAAGAAAGGAAAGGAAGTTACTTTTCCCCACATTCACATTAGCTCACCAAAAATAACCACTGCCTGCGACTCTTAACTGAGATACCAGTGACTTAAGAGCATATGTCCTTGCTCAGAACTAATTTTAATGAGCTGTTTGTTACCCACTGCCTTTGTAGGGAGAGTATTCAAACCTTTAGAGCACTGAGATAATCCAGACAGGCTGTACAGAAGTAGTTGCCACTTATCTGCATTCCTCCTAAATAGGCTTCTGAACGCACTGCTCTCTTTTCCACACCAAGTAGGGAAGGGACTACAGCCTTGGAGAAATATGCTGGGGGTGAAAGGGAGGAAGGAAAAGTTAAACATCCGTCTAGAGGTAGGACTGAACTGACAAGGAGTTGGTGGATGTTACGTATGGCCATTGGCATGTTCAGGGTTACAGCTGCTGGCTTATGCCCTGAGGTATTTGTTACCTTTCATTGTGTTTTGCACGTGTGCGGCTTTGAAGCCTTTGTTGCTATGTCTGTCACATTTTAGGAAAGGCACTAATTCCAGGTTGGCAAGGACACACTGGTTAGCTGGTTGGAGTAGGGAGCTGGAAGGAGACACGTGGGGGTTTTGCTTTGGAATACTTTTTCTAGTCTTTTTCTTTTCTCCTTTGCCTGATCTGGCAATAAGGAGTACTCTGTTTTTAATGCTGACATGGGAGACCTCGTTCTTGCTTCCCTTTGAAGTACTGCTGTGCATACTGTGTGTATCTACAGGAATGGCTTGGCCGTGTCTACAGAAAGTTCTTGAGGGGAACTGGGAGTAGCAAATAATGCCAGACCCACCTGTTTCCAGGGACAACCTGTCTGCCCAACCTGACAGGGACTAATCTGTCTAAGAATGTACCATCCAAACATTCATAGCACCCTGGCTTACAGCCTGTACCTTCCTAGCTTACAGGGCAGTACTTTGCTGCAGTGGTGCTGTGGAACCAGATGTGTTATCTGTCTGGACTGTCCAGCTTGATCCCAAAAGCAGCCTTAAGACTGAGACAGGCCTAACAGAACTTCAGTATGTGGTTTGGGTCAGGTATATGGAAGACAGTAGAATAGCTCTGTCTGATGCAATAAGGTGCCAAAGCATGTTCTCAACTCCAAACATGCACCATAATTTCAGCGATCTAAACAGGAGTTATTTCTGCTTGCACGCAGCAGATCTGTGAGCAGATTCTCAGCTGATCAAAACCAACTTTTAGATGGAGTTTCTGGAGTTAGACCAATGCAGGGGCTCAGGATTGGTTACTCTCACCGTGAGTGTGCTGAATCCATTCTGTATATGGGAGCTTGCACTAAACACAAGTTTGAGTGCTTGAAGGAAGCTGATTAGTTTCACAGTAAGTGAACACTGGATGCTTGTTATTTTATTTGAACTCAACAATTGCTGGTAAGTGTGGGGATATGTAATTTTTCCAGATCAAGTCTAGATCTACTGAGTTTGTACACATCTTCCATTTAATTTTAGCAGTCTTCTTTAATTATCACTTTATTTTTATCCACTTTTTTGTAAAAAGCAATTTGATCTATTAATGCTAAATAGTTATGCTTCTTTTTGGTGGGAATTCTTTCCTGAATTCTTTTTTTTAAAGGTGAAGGTCAGTGTTTCACACTGTAAGCAATGTCAAGATTTGTATCAAAAAGACATCACTGAAATCAGAGTTTTATGGCAGTTGTGATGTCACTGTTTCCAAACAAATGACACTCTTTAAAAAGGATGATGCATGTGGTCACAAGTTTAATCACTCAAATGCTGTCATTGTGGAAGGGGACGTGTTGCTCTGGCACTGCAGCAGCAGTGGACCCTGCCTTTGCCCAGACATTTTAGCCAGTAATTCCTCTTTCCTCTCCTGAAAAGTAGTACACTGAGTTATGTTTTTTTTCCCCATTCCTTTTTTAATCTTGTGTACTAGAGGAAAGCATTGCAACCCCTTGGGGATGCTTGGAGTGGAAGAAATTTTGTGTTGACTTGCATGGAGAGGGGCCAATGCTGAGTTAAAACATCTGGGATCAACAACCTCCTCAGCTTCAGAGAGAAGTTGATCCTAAAGCTGAGCTGATATTTACTACAGTATTGCCAATTCTAGTGGTTTTCTCCTAGCCCTGTGGAGGGACTGGTATCTATCCCAGTGAGTTCAACATGTAACTTTTTTCTGTGTGTAGAAGAGCATGATATCGCTACAAATCTTCTTAAGCTGTATAACATACAATTTTAGACTGTTTCTTTCTGATTTGCTCGAACTAAGGCATCTTTCTGGAATGGAAATGTATGGAGATTAGAAAGACCATTATTACTAAGTACGTTTGTCTGCATTTTCAGGCTGTGTCAACCATTACTATTTCAGGGACTCACTTCTAGTATGAAATGGTAGAAACAAAAAGCAAATACTGTATGGGCAGGCAAAATCGGGCAGCAAACCCTAAATTTGACTCAGTTTTTGTGGTTGACTGGTTTTATACTGCACCCCCCACTTTACATTGTATTTAACTGGGATTAGCTTGGAGTTAGGCTGAATCCTGCTGAGCCTTCACGAACTCACAATGTATATCTTATGTGGGTATTTTAGTGAAGAAAATATTTAAATAATTAAGTGTTGGCAGCTGTTCCTAGGGTGGCTTGCTGGGGAGCCCAGATATTGTCTCATTATTATAGACTTATCTGTTACTATACTTGCTTGTTGAGTTTTCTTTCCTTTTGAGTGTCTGCTGAACATGCTCATTATATTCTGGCTGACATGAGACAAATGCTTGTTAAGAAATGGGATGCTTGAGGCAGGAGAACAAATTCAGTTCCCTGAAGGGAATTTCCACCTCTTGCAATGTTCCACTGCTGCCTTCAGTTCATGTGAAAGGAAAAGCATCTCCAACTCTGTTGTTTAGTTTCTTGTTTCCCCAAGCAATTTTCCCTGTATTTCTCAGACTGGGGTTCTTGTTTATGCCTGATTTTGTGATTTCAGATGCATATTTCTGTTTGTGTCATGAAAGTTGTTAATTGTCTGAAGCTACACTTGATTTCACTTTCTTTGCAGCTAATTTTTTTGTGAGGGGAGAGGTGAAGATTAGAACTCAAAATTAACAGGCTTTTAATTCAACCTAGGACCTTTAGAGAGTTGAGAGATCTTTCTCAAACACAGAGAACACATTTTTTTTGTAGAAATGCTGTTTAGCTATTCAAACCAACATGTGTGACATTGAAACCTGTTTGCTGCAGCCGTCAAGTCCCCTCAGGAGTGAGGACGAATAGGCCTCACAGTTGTCCTCCACCGGCTGGCATCACCATGAAAACTCACTTTTTCTTCTGATCCTCATCTGGTATTTTTTCTCTTGGGTTGCCAATTTCACTGCTTTTGGCACCAGGGGAATTAAAGCTTCCAGTTCTCACATTTCACTTAGAGGAGTCTCATCCTGAAAATATCAGTGGCATTGCACGACTGGAAATGATTGGTGCAGAAGTTAATATGCATTTTGATAAGTGCATCTCCTCTGTATTGTTATATCTTTCAAAGGAGAGACCAGCTTTGATATGAGCAACAGATTGCCTTGAAATATGGAAAAGCTCTAATTTGAAGGTTTTTGTTTAAAGCTTTTAGTGTCACTTTGATTTTTTAAAATTCTCTTTATACATTAGAAACTAGCCAAACTTGCACTTTGCCCTTTATAGACTCTTAGACTTAAAAGTGAGTATCTTTCAATTTCATGTTGAAGGTTAGTCTTAAAGTCTGGAAGTAGTGCTTCTATTGGTGGAAATAATCTTTAATTTCTCAGCAAAAAATATATCTGGTACTTGACATGAATCCATTTGACATTTAAAAGTAATTTTTTTTTAAGAAACTGTGACTGTTACCTTAAATCTTGTAATGAGTATTCAGCATTGTGTCCATTGTGTCTGGGTAGACATGAAACATATAATCGTTTTGCCTTTCACTTTAAACAGACATAAACAAAATCCAGGAGTGAAAAAGGCAAATTCGTCTGCCACAATGAGCTCTGGTAAGTCTATGTTGTTTTCTACTTGCACTCATTGGCCTTCCTTTTTATTACTAGTAATATTCCTGTCTGTTTCTGATGCAATTATTCACATTTGTTGCTGGAATTCGGCCCATAATCATCAAAAAATAGCTAGAAACATCTTGACCTGGAGTAGGTCACTTTAACTTGTTTCAGTTTGGAATATAAGAATTCAAAATTACTGATAACCTGAAAAAATTATCTGAATTTGATGTATTTTAGTAGAGATGAATACATAGTTTCACATCTAGATAGGAAAAAACAGCTGTTCAAAGAATACCAAGGGAGGAAATGGGAGCTGGTTGGGAAGAAGAAAACTTCTGGGATTGTCTGGGTAACAGGCTAAATCAGAGTGCAAAATAAAGTAGATGCCAGACTTGAAGTGCCATATAAGATCTGTAGAGTAATATTCCCACTTAATTTTAGCAGCTTAACAAGTCTCAACTGGAGTATCACATCTTGGTTTTGGCACCTTATTTTGAGAAAAATGTGACCTTTTTGAAGAGAGTCCAGAAAAACATGACCTGGGAATTCAGTGTCAGCACTGATAAGCTTACAAGCTGGGAAGCATTGGAACAGGTTGTATTAGAGTGGTGCTGGAAGTTTGTGAAAACTCATTAGACAAATATTTCTCGGCAGTGACAGAGGTAGATTTGTTTCTTTCATGGTTCAGAAATAGGGCTTTAGAGGACCTTTGGAGCTCCTTTCTAGCACTGTCTCCTGTGTTTCCCTGAATTCACAAAAGCCAGTTTTATTCATGTCAGCTGAAGACATGACAGACTTGAAAAAATCTTTCTTGAAAACCACTTCTTCGTTTGTCTTTCAGAATGTGAGGAAATTGATGTTGCAAAAACTGTTGTCAATGGGCTGAGCAGCAATGGACAAGAAAAAGGTGGGTTAAGAGCTCCAGGGACACCTCCACAGGTCTCCTGCATGTCAGCTGGTGATGTGCTTGATTTCCCCAGAAATTCACTACAGTGAGGGCTTCCAAATTTAGTTCACTTGGCGACTGACACAAGAAAAGCCTTGTACTGCACCATGCTAGTAGCAGCAGCGTTTCTTAGCTCAACAAGTGTTCTTTGTCTCTTTAAAGTGGCAGGCTGAACTTGCCTCTTTGTACATTTTTAGTGCTGTTTTGAGGAAAGCTGTACACTACTTGTGGTACTTGTGAGCACCTGCGAATCGTGTCTTAATGAGTTGAGACAGCATGGCTTTGTGGGTGCCTGTGTGTGAACTGTGTTAACGTCAGGGAGAGGTGAAGGTTTGAGTCTGGGATTAAAGGGCAGGAACTAACCATTTAGGTGATGAAAAAACAATCTAAACAAACCAGTCTTCATGTTAACATCAGCAGGTTTGCAGTGTGCTTTATAGCATTCAGTTTTGTACAGTGACTGTGTCTATTTTGGCAGAGTGAAAGTATGTGGGTATGGATTGCTTTTCTGTTGGTTTAATTTCCATTCTTTTCCTTTGATGCCTTTTTGTAGTGGTTAGTATTTTGGCTGCATTGTGGATGGATGAATTCAGTCGGTTTCAAAGCAGAACAGAGTCAGGATTATTTCCTAAACCTCAGGCTTTTTGATTGGGGATCTGTTGTATTCACAGTGTCTCCACTCAGAAGAAGTATGGAAAACAGGGTTTGATTTGGGTTCCTCTTTTATAAAAAAAATTAAACAATCCTTTCAAATTAAAAACTAATGATTTTATGAGGTTTGAAAAAATTCTGTCAAAATCTTTGCCCGTTTTGTTGCTTAAGACTCCTTTTCTAGGTTGTTATATCTGTGCTTTCCAGTTTTGCCGAGTATCAGAAATATCTGCCACAAGAGGGGGTGTGCACACCACCCTGATGTCAGTGCCTCCCTCAGACTGGCCCAGTGCTCAGTGTTAGTGTGTAAAGTATTAGAAATGCGGTTCCTCTTATTCCTGATTTTACAGGCATGAGAGAGATGGCATGGAATATGAGGAGACATCTGTCATTTTCCAGCTAATACATACAGGAAACAGGTTTTAAAGAAGAAAATCCTGGCTCTGCAGAAATCAAGAGCACTGTTCCAATTATTCTGGTAGAGTCATGATGTACAAGATGTTTACCTTGGCAGCTCCTGTTGAGCTTCACCTTGAGTACCACTGCCTTTTTCACAGTGACCCCACTTTGTACCTGTTGGTTTGAACGATTTTGTAACATTTGCTAGTATTTTGCATAGTGTTATATATGGTTGTCCCCAATGTTACCACATTTAGTATAATTCGTGTGCTAGCTGATGAAGTCAACTAGAAATCTCTTCAATTTACTGTTTATATGGATGGATTTTTTTTCTGAAATAGCTATATGGATGTTACCCTTTGGCATGGGAACTTTTTCAAGATTATTTCACTTCCTTCTGTTGTTGAACTTGTAAAAAATGAGCGATAGAATTCAGAATTCATGTAATGTAGCTAGTTTAGTGTTCTTCTCTCAGCCTTTCAGTATTTGTTTTTTTGGCTTTATTTTGTTTTTACGGAACCATATTAGTATTTTACTTAACATTTTTATTTCTGCATGTAGTGTACCTCAGTTAAATGATTACACTAAAATTTTTCAATGGCTTCTAAAGGCTAATGCTTCGAGATTCTTTTTGCCTGAAGCATAGTGGCAGTCAGCAGATAGTCCATTCAGTAAGCAGTTCTGTATGCTGCATAAAACAGACACATCCTGAATTAGGATGAACGAAGGGATATTTTTAACGGTTGCATCATTGCTCTCTAGACTGCTTTTGTATTTGAAATTTCCTGCTATTGTGTCTCCAAGTACGTTAGAAAATTTTGTGGCATGCTTCCCAAATTCTGTTCTTTCCTTTTTGGATGTGCCATTTACACTTTTGTGTTTGCAGCTGTTGACGTCCCTTTATGTACACGTTCTATTTCTGCCGTTAAAATAATCCCTGTGAAGAAAGTGAAAAGTTCTCCTCACCTAGTGCTGCCTACAGGTATCTTCTTCCTTCCTCCCCTGCCATGAATTAGTTAGCCATCATTGTCTCTCTTTTCTCTCTGTCATTGTCTCTCTGCTTCACCCATGTGCTGTGGCTAATTCTCAGCTTCATGTTCCTCTCACTCCTCCCAGAGCTGCAGATTTCATCAAGGCAGTTAGCTCTTGATGGCACAATGTACTGTTCTCAATTATGCTGCTCTTCTGCAGACATACTTGTGTCTACTTGAATCTGGGATCATTGTAAGCTCTTCTACTAATTCTTGGTTGTGAAAAATATTATTATTATTATTGACTCATTTTGAACCAAAATGCTGAAGAACCAAAGAATGTTTCCTGCATATCTTTGGTCTTTATGAAAACAAATGGTTCAAGCATAGTTCAACATTGGTGGCATGGTTCTGTTTTTCTGTACAGGCACTGAATTTAATCCACATGTGACTAAGTAAGGATGTTAGGCTGTCACGCCCTCTCCAAGCGCATGCTTCCCTGCTAGAAGTACAAGATTATGCTTGTACTTTGCTGGATTTGGACAGTCAGACTAGTGTGGCTGACACTGCTTGTCTCTCCTAATCTGTCACACACGTGCTTTGTTGGACTAGTACAGTGCTAATGTCCTGTTTATTACTATCTGCTGGATTTCTATACTGAGAGATTCAGATTCTTGTTTTCTGTCATTTCACCTAAATTGTGAGGGAATTCATCACTCTAGGCATTTGTTTTCATCTCCCAAGGTGAGATAGTCTGGCAAGATTTTATTTTCAAATATTTTCAAAGCATTTTAAATTTTTTGAGATCAGAGCAATTTTGTTTGACTCTTACTCTTTTGGTTCAGTATATAGGTTTAACCTGTTGTATGGAAAAAAAAAAAAAACAAAACATTGATTCCCAAATTTGATTCTCCTCCTCCAGTATAATGAAGATGATGTTTTTAAATGTCCATACATTTTGAGCTGTTTCCATTTCTGTCCAGTGCCTGTGAAGCAAATGTAGACATAGAGCTGTAGGAGGACAACTAGCCTGCACTCTTTGTGGATGTTTATATCAGGCCGAGTGACTCCAAACATCGTGTCCATGCTTTACAGTTACAGCATTCTTAAAACTGGATCGTCAGTGCTTAAGTCTTTGTCCTGTGGTTTGAAAGGTATTCCATAGAGTCCTTGGGCTGTATGTTATGCCATGTGGATGGGAATGATAGCCAGAACTGCATGCACTCTTGGTCAAAAGGAGTCCTGACCCTACCTGAATCAAGCAAAAATCAGTCAGAGAAGTTGACTTCTATTTCACCAGGAATGTGGGTTGACCTTAAGTTGTGATCAGTTGCGGTATATTTAAGGATCAAACAGCTTTTGATATGTCTGGGTGGATAGTCTTTCCCCTCACGGAGGCTACCTCAATGCTCCCTCAATTAGCTAAAGGCTAAACTATAGGAAAGTATCCTCTGACTTCTCACTTACTCATCTTTTTTGTAGTTCTAAGTATGGGTCTGAAACTCTACTTTCTGTGAAATCCCTAAAACATTGGAGGCCTGTGTAAAGGCTTGAACAGTGGAAATTCCAGCACAGAGGGCTTTCAATGAGAGCCAGGAGTTTGGCATTCATTGAATTTTTCCTCTTACTGCTGTTGTCCATCTGGCATATTGATTTTTCTCTATATTCTGGAGAAAATGGCCATCATTTGCATGGTTTGCAACCTTAGCCAAGGTGTTACCATGGTGTATAGGCATTCTACTGGTATGGATTTGATGGGGCATTTCCATGCTGGAATCAGCCAGGGAATACTGATCCGCACAAATGCGGGCTGTTGTCTGGACAATAAACAACAGCCTTTGCCCCCTCTGTCCAGTCTGAAAACATAATTTTTGTTACATTAGCAGTTCCTAGAGAGAAGCTGCATCCTTCCCCATTCAGAGATAGCATGATCCTCAACCCATAAAAATTAAAATTTTTTTGTTGTCACTTGTGTAATGCATGCGCTCAGTACCTCTTCATGCACCCTGTGCAGTTATAGTAGGGCTGGTACCTCTTCGTAGGTAAATGAAGTCTGATGGCAGCTGCAGGGTTACTAATAGTGCGTGAGAAGAGGAGGTGATGTGTTCTTCTATGGAAGTAGCCTAGAGAAACATGGCACTTTTTAGGCTTATTATTTCCAGAGGTATCTTAAAGGAAATAATTCTCCAGAAGGATTTTAAGTAGGGGGAGAAAGATAGACAGCTTTGAAGCACTGGTTTATTGTTACTTAATAGGATGACAGGAAGAGAAAACCCAAATCATGGACTGAAATACACAAAGGTAAGCCTGCACAGAAGCTGTGCTGAACTGTGCCTCAGCAAGGATGCTGGCATGATCTGTTATCGGCCTCACAGGTTGGTCCAAATAGGCATATGTTAAATCTTCTGCTTTTCAGGATTTGCCTTCCTATGTCAGAAGGTGAAACACTGCCATGAAGTAGGGAGATGGCAGGGAGGTGGCTTGCAGTGCCTTGCCTTTAGATCATATTCAGCATCATTGCAAGATTTTATCTTCAAGTGGTCATAAGCCTTTTTTTTTTTTCTTCTTTCAGTCCTTCACAAAAGGTATTGTTAAGCTTCGGCACACAAAGTGTGTGTATTATGCCACTGGGACATCCCTATAGAAGAGCCACAGGTGTAATGGTAGACTGTCCTTGCTAGCACAGTATCTCTGTACAAAGTAGAACAAATAAAGCAAATGGGCCTGTGACATTTGGTTCAAACACTCATTTTTTCCCGCTCCTTTCTTAGCTCTGTTGCACCAGCTCAGAACTTAACCGCTACATTCATCAGTTACGTGAATATAAAACTGCTTTGATTTCTCAATGCTTTAATTACAGAGCTAATCTTCATCTGCACAAACATTACTAGATTGATTCACCTGGAGGTAGCCATGCTAAAATTACTCTAGAGCTCTGATGGCTTTGCATCATCCCTTTCTATGTGTTTCTTCTGTGCATGTGCATTTCCTGTAGAAATGGATCCCACGAAAGTCTGCAGTGGAAAAGGAGCTGTAACCCTCCGGGCAACTCCATCCTATGAAGGGAATCGGAATATCACTTCACCATGTCCTCAGGATGCTGAGCAACCTGAAAGTAAGTGGTAGAAGGTTAACTGGAATCTGTTACTCCCAGTAACCTCAAGACAGGTCAGTCTAGGGTCTTGGGCTGACTTTGTAACTGTGGTTTAAAGCCCAGAATTCCATAGTGTAGTTGGAAACCTCTTGCAAGGACCAGACCAGTAGAGAGACTGACTCCTAGTGCAGGTTTCATGACCACTCAGTCATTGATTTAAGTTTGTCAGAAGCACCAAAAACTCTCAGTACTTTTCTTTCTTTCCCTCTTCCCCCTCCACCTCCCCCCCCCCTTCCCCCCACCCACCCGCCTCCGGCTTGCCTGTGTCACCTCCTTTTATCCCAGGCATGAGGTGGAACAGAAGGAAGCTGAGTGGTGCTACTGCTACTGCTGCATTCAACTGGGTTGTCAAGGAAGCGGAGATAGCGTCCCGCACACAGACAGCGTCGCCACAGAGCTCGGCCCTCTTTCAATAGCAGACGTGTAATTACTTAATTGTAGGAGACAGGCAAAGCATAACAAACCTGGCCAGTGTCGTGGGTCTGGCAAAGAGGATGAACTCCCAAAGGCAAGATGCCGTTAAGGGGGAGGGGGTAAAACTTGCTCTTGAAAGCAAAGCATACATCGTTTCTGACTGTATTGTTGGAGAAAGGGCAGTTCCATTAATTCTAGCCCTAATGTGCCACTTTCTGCTCTGTCTTCTCCTGTTCTGCTCCACCCGTGACCTACCCTCTTTTTATGCTCGCATTTCTCTGTTTCTTCACTCCTACCCCCTGCTGTTGCCTCTCTCCTTTCTGTTGATGGCTTCATAAATTTCCAACAGCTTGAATGGCAGTGGGCCCATTACTATGGAAATCAGCTCATTAATACTTCTTTTGCTTACTCTCTCAATCACTTCATGAAATGTACTTTGGAGCTGGAAGAGCTTTTTGCATATAACTTAAACAGTAAAATGGGTACAGGGCAGGGAGGAGCCCAGTGGGAAGTGGGTAAATATGGAGACCACTGCATTTAGCTGCAGGGACTGTGTTGTAAAGTGATATTATATCTTATAACTGCCTTCATGCACTTAGTATACAAAACTTGATCTATTTCTTGGTAATCCTTTATCTCAATTACATACAGGGAAATTGTTAAGGATAGATATGTCTTCATAATCTGAATACAGGGTCCCTACATTTCCAGTAATTTGTGGTGTCTGGATGTCAAGCTGCAGCTTTAGAAAGTAGCTAGCTGGGCAGTCTTTTTGCCTCTGAAATAAGAATGTCAATGAACAATTGTTTCTTCATTGCTCTGAATGAATTGCCTTGTGTTTACAAAGGTCAGGAACAAGGAGGACATCATGTTTAGGGCTGGTCTCTATGGTAATTACACAACCCTGTCAGAAAGCATTTTATGTGTGAAATGAAGTAGCTTGACTCTTAACTTCAGTTGGTACATGTTTTCTGGAAATGTAATGGTTTATTTTTTCCCCTTTCTTTTCCTCTATGCCTATCCTCCACCCCCATCTCCTCTGTCCCTCCTTTCTGTGAAACACTTAGGTCTGGAGCCAGAAAACTCAGAAACAGGTATAAACATTGGCTGCTTCTGTTGCTAATTTCTGTTGCTTTATTGGAATTATTTCTTGTTGCCTGGGGGGAAAAAAGAGAAAGAGGGGAAAAAAGGAAGAAAAGAGTCCCCTCCTTTCACTTATCCTGCAGCTGGAGGGAATCCTTTGTGATCTGAGTTTTCTTTCCCCTCACAGATGATTGGAGGTCATCGTCTAACGCTGATGCCAATGGGGATGCCCAACCATCTTCTCTGGCTGCCAAGGGTTATAGGAGTGTGCGTCCAAACCTTTCTTCAGACAGCAAGCCACAGGTAAGTCTTTCTTCTGTGACCCTGATGGTGATCATCTGGGTTCAAGCACTGGATTCATGATCAAGAGTCCTAGGTTGAACTCCAAACTTGGCTGAAGATGGGTAAGTTACTGTACCTCAGCTTTTTCTACCTTTAAAATGGGGGTAACACTGATGTCAGCAAAGTGTCGTGGAGCTCATGTATTCAGGCACACCACAGTGTTTCCTGGGTGAACAAAGGAGGAGGACAACGCAAGAAAAAAGGTGAAGTAATCAACTGTAATTATTTTGCATTTTATGTTGGCTTATTTCCTAGAAATTGCAGCAAGCTGAAATCAGAGTTGCACCCTACATTAAAAATCAAATATTGGGGAAATGCCTTTCAGTTTTAATGCTGTAACTGATAGACTCCAACAAGGGAAAGGTTATTTGTACCTGAAGGTAAATTGTTGAAGTGAATCTGCTAAGAGAAGTGCAATGTCATCCTTTTTTTTTGGGGGGTGCTCAGTCTGCACAGAAGCAGTCTGAAAGCTGGTAAGGAAATCCTTCACTAGAAACTGAATTCTTGTGAGGAACAGAGTCCCTTTAAAGCTCAGTCCCCTATCACTGTGACTGCTCCCATGATCAGGGTCCCTTTAGCAATGCTACAGACCAGGCACCTTAGGTGAAAAGTGGAAGACAGAACAGCTCCAATGAAGGTGTGGGAAGGAGCAGCACCCTAAAGAGAGACCCATTTGTGCTCAATACTTACTGCTGTCCTGGAGTCCTTTCCTGATCTTGTTGATGAACAGAGAGAGCACTGGTGCACATAATACTTGTTACAGAGCTCTCAAGAATTACTATTCAAACTGAGCTTAAATGGAAGAAACTCCAAAAGGAACAAACCTGTTCAGAGGCAGCAGCCCTTCAGAACAGCACTTACCAACCCACTTCTCCACTCCCTTGGGCTTCAGGGAAGGAAGGGAGGGGCAGAGGGGCAGCATGAGGACAGCAGCTTTTGGAACAGCAGCTGTAATTTTATGAAACTTTTCTGTGTCTATATCCATGTAACAAGATTAGGTGCTTGCCACGACTTCTCATATGTGGATGACTTTTAAAGGACATCTCTTTCCAGATTTGAATGTTGCAAGCTATTAAGGCACCGTCACTCTCTGGTTTTGACATTTTTAGAAATGGTTTAGGCAGCCTTTGCCCATAAAGATATGAAAACAGGGTGTGTGTAAAACCTACTTTCACAGCCTCCAAAGGGTTAATTTGCAAAAATGCAGGGAGCTGCTGTTCAGCAGGTGGGTATTCTCTTCTTTCCAGTAGATCATAGTTTTCAGCTACTGGCAGCAAAGCAATAAATAAAATGAAACCTCTGTATTGTTATTTTATCTCAAAACAGTTTGGCTTTCAGGAAAAATTCTGTAACACTGTAATTGGAGTTGCAGTAGGCAGGCGATTTAGAGTTAGCAAGCTAATGTTGCCAAGTACCAAAACCAGTAAAGCTTTTCTTATTATTTACTAGAAGCAGGATTTCTCTGTTGGTGATCTTGATTCTGGAGGCAAATTCTGATGATCTCAGTTCCTCAAGAAACATCAGTTATTCTGGTCATCCTGAAAGCATTTTCAGGATGGAAAAATTCTATAGAGAATTGAAGAGCCGACCTTTAGAATGAAGAAATGCTGACTTTTTACTTTGCCAACTGTGGTAGGCTACAGCACTCGCATGCTGTCTGCTTTCGTTAGCTTCGGTGGAATTTGGCAATGTTCATTTTTCAGCAGTGCACTTAATATGCAGAGATGGCTTAGAACTCTGAATTTGGCTTTGCAGCTCAAATGTCCCCAGTGCTGGGAAATGTTTAGTTACGCAAGCATGAGCCTGAATTTAGTTGGCCATGATGTTAAATCTTGACTGAGGTTTTCCCAGAGGCATGGTGGGTGTTGCTCTGCAGGCCTCTTGAAACAATACAGTAGTGAGAATTACTGAGCACAGAGAGAGAAACATGTAGGCAGGGACTTGAGGGCTGGGTTAAGTTTGTGTGCTGCAGTGGGCTGTGCTAAGAAAGAATGTGTGAGAAATGTATGTGAGTTCTGCACTGGCCTTCCAGATACTGTATTTGCTTTTTATTCTTGCTGTATTAAAACCTACTTAACCCAAGTCTAATGATCAAATTCATTCTCAGAATTTAATTTTTTTTCCTTCCTTTTTCCTTTCATTTGATGCTGCTTCCTTTCTCCTTTCTACCTTCTTGACTCTGCCTGATCAGGCCCTTGCTCCTCCCCGTCCTCCTCTTCCCAAAGAGGAAAGCTTTGCATGGCGTCCTCGCACTGACACTAAAGCGACCAACCTGTTGCCAGTGCCCATCATGGACTGTGTGTACCTGAATACACCCAAGCCTTATACGCAGCGTGCATCACCAAACACCAGTGCACGCTGTTATTTGTCATCACCTACCCCCTATGGGACCAGTGGGAAGCAAGGCTTGCCAGCAGGGCGTTCTCCTTCTTCAGGCCCCAAAGATGAGCTGCATGCTGGGCAGCCAGTCTTGGAAAGTCACTCCTCATCGGGTGCGTCCTCCATACAACGCAACCCTGACAGGGCAGATCCCAGTAGTAACGCTGGAATGAATTCCAGTCATGAGACGAAGGCGGATAAAAAGGTCACCAAACTATATGTGGCTTGTTTATCTAACAGCACTTGCTCCGGCGCATCTCAAAATTCCACTGGCACCACACATGACCCAGCAGCCAGCACCAGTTTGGGTGCTGAGCTCACTCAGGCACCAGCCACCAACATTGTTTCCTCTGTAACAGACACTGAAAAGTCTCTTCCTGCTGCTCCTCCTCCTCCTATTCCTCCCAGGCCGTACTTTTACATTGTCCTCAGCAAAGACGCAGTTAGTTATGGTGCGGGCCAGCCCTCCCGGACTCAGTCATCACCTCTGCAAGCTGTGAGGGACAGAGTGCTAGACCCCCAGAGCACAACTGCCACAGAGGACAGGATGAGAAAAGAGCCTTACCTTACTCAGCAGCGACAGCCACCATACAAGGCAATGGGACGCAGCATGGTACATGTTTTCTCCATAACCTTGTTTTCTTCCAGCTGAGTGAACAGTTCTTTGATTCATTAAAGTGTTCCCTTAATGCTTTATTCCCCTCCTACCTAATTTCTCAGCACTTGTTGTGCCGCCCTGAGTCTTGTGGTCTTATACTTGATAATATTTAACACCCTGTGTGTGTCCCCTCAACATTTATCTGTGTGTTTGTGTGTGTCTGTGTGTGGTGTTTGTAGGAAGTTGGGTTGGGCCGATGGGGATCTTTGTATTTTAGGGAGATGTAAAAGAAGCAAACTCTGGTAATGTGTAATGGTTAGAGCTTCTCAAGTGATGGCAAATGCTGAACTGTTCTTTGGTTTGATTTAGCCTCATTACACAGAATTGGAGAAGAGGGGTGGTGAGGGTGAATGAAGATTTTTGTGAAAACACATTGTGTTCATAGAGGTCAGGGCTGCAAGCCTGAAGAAGTATGTCTCCTTAAGGAAAGAAAATCTGCTGGGGCTTTGTATCATTTTGGGTACATTCCTTGCATGACACGATATGGCTGCATTTTACTAAAGTACCAATCTCCCCCAATACATAACAACACCTTGTTTCCTACAGGATGCCACTGCCACCACCTCAGCTCAGCCTGGAGTTATAGTAGTCCCCCTCCTCCAGGTTAATCCAGACAGACAACAAGAAGGCAGCTCCAGCACTCCACCACCGCCTCTGGTTCCTTTCGGGCAAGGCTCCGTATTCCCTGAGATTGTTTCTCCTGGCTCACCCTTGACTTTTCCAACTCTAGATGATTTCATTCCCCCACATCTCCAGAGGGCCTCCCACCATAACCAAGCACCCTCCACATCTGGCACATTACCCTCTGTTTACCCGAAACTGCCATTCTTCTCATCACCACCTTCACTTGTCCCTCCAGTCACGGGGGCTTTGCACAGGGGCTTGAAGCCTGAAATCACTGGAGTCATCTCACGTACAGTAAGCTTGCCAAGTACCCTCCTCGCCCTTTTCCTAAATTTGTATTCCTGGATTAAAATTACTTTCTCCTTGCAATACTAAACTTGAGGGAGGAGTGATGACTCACTCCCTGCCAGCAGCATGACAACTGAAACCTTGTTTGCGTCCTGTGCTAGTGCATGCAGTTTGCCTGCCTTGCGCAGCTTTGAACTTTCTTTTGACTTCTTGCAACATTTGACTGTATCCCTTTGTGCCCGTTCTGCTGGGTGATGTACACCTTCAGAGTCTTCACAGGATTTGCTAAGAATAATGAATTCTGCATAAACTGAATAGCTGAAACTAACTGATCTCTTCTGGCTCTTTTTATAGCATCCTTAATTGAGTTTGAATAACATTTAAAGCAGAAACAGCAGACCAGTTAAAGGTTACGGCTGGCTTTCTGTTCCATTTGGAGCCACAAGACCATATGGTTTCCACACAAATCCCTGATAAAATCAGTGTAAGATTGCTGCCAGTATCCAATGACCTATGAGTTATAAGATCGGTTACTGTACTAAGAGTCTTCTAACCATGGAGGTGCTATGCGATAGATTAGACAGATAGTGTCTCTTCATTTTGGAATTGCTTGTCTTTGAAAATTTTGAATAATTCAGTCCACAAGAGTTTGAACTTGGAATTTATCCTGTTGTTCTTGGGTTAGGCTTTGTTTCTCTTTAAGCTCACCTATTTTAAAAAGTCCTCAGGGACAAGGAGGAAAAGTAGCTCTCAGTTAAAATTGCCGAGGAGGCATAAAGTACCCTATCCTCCTCGTACTCAAAGTCTTACAGCCACTTTTTATTTCTGCTTGATTGTGAGGACAAGGAAGAAGTTCAACAGAAGCTGGATTTTCTCAGGATGATGCTTGCTCTGCCCTTTGACTCTATAGGGATCTAGCAAACAGGCATGTGAGCTGGAGGAAAGATTAAAAAACAACCAAGGATGATATTTTCAAAAGTTCTTAGCATTGGCCTTTCTGCTTTTATTAATATTGGTAGGTTTTTTACTGAAGAGAGCAATGAATGAAAGTTTGGATTTGGTGTTTTGGTTTTACTTCGTTTTTTGTTTGTTTGGTGTTCTTTGTTTGTTTGTGTTTTGCAGGGGTTTTGGAGTTGTTTTGTGTTTTTTTTTTTTTTAATGGAGCCTATCTGTGGACTCCAGAAAAAAAAATCAGAAGGCATCCATATCACAGAGGAGCAGTGGAAATTTTATTGTATCTGACTTTCTTGAGATGAGAGTTTTGAAACATTTTTGGACATGCTCACTTCAGGCATGTAGTCACAGAGCTGTTTTCCACAATTATTGAAATGGTCTTTGTTCACCCTCTTTGGTGACTTCTCTGGGGCTGCTGAGCCTATCCGGATCCAGCATTCCTCTTCTTTGAGGGATTCTTACTTGTATTTTAGTTATCAAAGTGAAGCTCAAAGCCAATTCTCACACTTTCCCCTGACTCTTCCTCCTTCTCCCTGATTGCACTGTTTGGAATATTAATGCAGTCAGAAAAATGGGGCTGGGTCTCTCTCTCTTGGGGACATCTGGTTCTGAAGACCATTGGTTCTTTTCTGTCCCCATGAAATGTGTATGGCCCGACCAGCTGCTGCTTGAAGCAAGATCACCTTTATCCAACAGAACAAGATTGTTCTTTCCTATTTCCCCTCAAGGTTGGAGAGGCTGTAGGTGCTTGTTCTGATTATGGCCAAATGTCACTATGATTTATCTCTGAGGTCTGGTGCCAGGCCTCACTTTGGCCCCTATTCAGTCCCCTGCCTGATGCTCTAAGTCCTGTCGTCTGATGCTGGTGTGTATGAAGGGCACTGAGTTGCAGTTGCACTTAGCCAGAAAAGCTGGAAGTAGGGATTTTTCTGGAACAATATTCTGTGCATATTCAGAGGTTTTTTTAATAATGATGAAAATACCCTTGAATACTCAGCTGATTTTACAGATCACTGGCTTGCAGCATCTGAGTCTGACAGTGGAGCAGCAGGAATGCAAAAATTTCATATGCTGTCCCATATTCTCTTTGTTTGGATGCTCAGTCCCCATTAAGGATAATTGTGTGCCCAAATTCCTTTAAGAAGCTTTAAAAAATACCAGTCTAAACTGATGCATACACAGCCTTTAGTTGTCATCCCTTCTTTATCTTAGCCACTTTACCACCACCAAAAGTCCAGTTTCCATGGACTGAGGTTTTTCAAAGGTGAGCTAGTTTTCAAAGTCTTTCTGCTGACACAGCCTGTATTTCTACAGAGCAGCCAGAGCTGTGGTGATATCAGAGGTGGGTTTGAAATAGGCAGATACTGGACCTGGATGCTTTAGGAGAGTAAGAGCAGCTTGCAATCTGTGCTCCAGTGGCAAAGCCATCTTCCTTACTAGAGTCCTACTTTTTACCCTCTGTCAGTTTTGGGGCTTTTTTATGTCATTACTTTAATCAGGTAGGTATCACATTGTCTCCTGAGTGATGGTGCCAACTTAATTCCTTACATTTTTCTTACCAAGCCAGCTGCAGTAATACTGTTTCACTCCAGAACTGCATGAGTTTTGCATGTCTGACTTGCTGTGAAAGGAATACTCTTGGAACAAATGTTTGTGTGGGGATGTATCAGGGGAAGATATCTGCATCTTCCCGCCTCCAAGCAGATTTGCTCATTTCTGACACCTTGTGTTTGCTCCAAAGAGTCTGCTAGATGAACTTAGTGCCCTATTTTGGGGTTGGAGTTGTGAAACCCAACACCAAGTAACTATAGTACTGCCTTAGCAAACTAATTTCATTAACAATGAGCAGGGTATGTGCAAGGAGCAGGGTAATACTTGTGCTTATGCCTTTTTTACTAAAATTTGCTGTGATTATGCTTATCATTCAGCCTAAAATGTTGGGGTTTTTTCCCAGATTTTCCCAGTGTAGCAGCCTTCTGCATGTTGCTAATGATGTGTTGCTCTTCTTTTCAGGACCCAGGTCCTGTGCTAAATGAAGTGCCCCAGCCTGGCACTGACTATCCAACCTCCATCACTTCCATCAGCAAGTCTGCCTCTGCCTATCCTTCTACCACAATCGTCAATCCCACTATTGTCCTCTTGCAGCACAATCGAGGTAAGGAGACTTGCATATAGATAATTGTGGCTCAAAAAGCAAACTGTTATGCTACAAGGGAGTGGAGAATATGTGTGCTATGGATAATCAGGTGCAGACTACTAAGAACTAACAAAGTTGCCTCAAAAAAGTCTTAGCAACCAGAACATACAAGAGGCAAGTGAAAGTAATACTTTTTTAAAATTAAAACCTGTGGATCAAAAGCTCTTTGAGGCTGGGGAGAGGATTTTAACTGGGCTATGGACATATGAGTAAGGAATTGCAAGGTAACAGCTGTCAGGTGTCTTGTTGTGAAGGGTCCCACATATCTAGAAAAAAGGAAACTTGAAGTAGCTTGAAGGTAATGTGCTGCTTCTCAGTTACTGCAGTGTGAAAGCAGCTGTATTTTCTGTTCCTGTGGGAGAAATCTGACCTTGAATTTGTAGCATAATTTGCCCAATATTAAATAATCTGCTTGCCCACAAGTTTCATCTTGGCAATTTGTTCCACTATCAATAACTGGATCAACTCAAACTCATACTGCAGTAATACTTGAGCTCTGGATTTGCATATGAGCAAAACAGCCTTGTTTGAGAGCTCCCAGTAACCAAAGCCTTTGTCACAGTAGTTGAGTGGGTAGTTCCATTTCTTTGCCTCTGGATTTGGAGGGAAACTTTGCTTGTCCTTTTTAGTTTTGCCACATTTTAGCATTGCCACAGCTTCCTAGTTCCTTGTGCATCACTAAGATTGTAACCTGTGACAGGCCACAGAGATGCAGTCCAGTTTGCCTTGATTTCTGATGGACTTGGGAAACCAGGAATCTAGCCACTAGTGCTGTGGCTTATCTTTTGCAAAAAAACAAAAACAAAAAAAAAAATCAGAAAATAGGCTCAAGGCCTGCACTCTCATTCTGTAGCCATTTTAATTACACCATTGATGCACTCCTTTGCAGTCCCCCATGGGATTTTTGTCAGTGCCTTTTAGAAACAGGCTTCAGTCTTTGATCTTGAAGATAGTGTTCTCACTGTAGCCCATCAGATTAAAGGAGTAATGAGTGGATTATCTCCTCCTTTTTGCTACCATCTGAAGCAGCTTTGCTTATGTGCTTCTGAATGAGGATGTCTGGATTCCTCAGCTGCTTCAAGAGGAGAAAATCTGATTTGAGGCAGCCTTTTTAAATCTCCAAGCTTTTTGTTGACTTTCTTGAGGTGGGATATGCTTTTTGATAATTTTTTTTTCATCAAATTTGGAGTATTTCAGTGTATATAACACGAGGATATTTTCTCTCTGTAGACTTTAAGAGCATGAGAAACAAAGTTGTGTAATATGATGATACCTGCACACTGGCTCTGAAAGAACTGATGTGAAATTATTCTGTTTACTGATTACCTTCATGGTAAACAATTTGTCCTGTCTGAATATTGCTTTTCACCATTAGCACTCATGATACTTTACCTTGATAGATTGAAGAGCCTTCTCTCATCATGTTTTTCTATGATTCAGATCATGGCTGGATATGCAATTTGATCACATCTGTGAAGTATATAATTCTAATCCCTGTTTTTCAATCTGTATTAGTCAAACTTGTAATTTGCATGTATCATGTTGGTTTGACAAGGCGTCTTAGTCACAAATTTGTATTGATTAACATTGTTTGTGTCAGACTGTGTATTTATTAGAAGATCCCATATAAATCATTTTTATGGCATTATTGCTGACTTGAGAGATAGCTGTCCCAGCCATCGGACTAAAGTTTTTCGAAGGTTGTCACAACATTTACTTTCTTCTTTGTCCTGTAGAGTTTCCTTTGTGTTCCAAGACATACTGAGGATGAATGGTCCAATCTCCATAACTGCTCTCTTTAGAGCAGAAAGCTGCTCTAAAACTCTTAGCTATGGTTTATATGAACATGCCCATTTTTATCTGACCTCAGTTGTTGTCCTTCAGCATAGTCCTTAGTTACCATTGTAGTGGAAACAATGCCTACTTGCCATCAGGCAAAGTAGACATCATACTTTTTTTTTCTTTTTTTTTTAAGTGCAGAATGGAGATAGTCATCAGATTAGTCATCTTTCCTGCCCCTTTATTAACAGTTCCATCATGCCTATTTTGTGAAACAACAAGATCATTGCTAGGTTTCTGTTTATTCTTCTTGTGCCTCAAATCTATTCTTGAGTCTGAGACATTCTGTTAATGCTTTTATTCCATGTAATTTTCTTTCGTTTCCCAGCATATGTTGCCTTCTTGTAGATGTACATTTCCCATCTTTTTATGTCTTGAGGGTTTCCTGCAGTTCCTTATGTTTCCATTCCTAGCTAGGAATTATCCCAGCATACCATTAAAATTTCGATCTGCTAACTTAGTATATTTAAATGGTTCTCGGATCTTAATTATCTATTGAATTTCTGTCCTGGCTGACATGATTCATATTTGGTTTCATCTTTATGAACCTTATCTGCTGAAAGCTAGGTTGCTTTCATGGTGAATAACAAATTGTTACTAGGTTATGTTCCACCTTCCCCTGAACAGTTAATTATGTTTCGTTCTGAAATCAATTCCTTTGTGTCAAGTTGATGTTTAGTAAAAATTCCTTTTGTGTGCTCTGAAATATCCTGTGAATTAGAAATTTCAAGGTCATTTTAATGCAGGAAGTCTGAGGTGTCCAGTAGTTCAGTCTTCCAGATGGGTAATGTGACTTTCTTTCTCCTCAGAAAGATTATTGATTGCTTTTTAGGGAGTTAGTTCTCTTATTCTTTTTAATGACTATTGTACCAGACATATCCTACTTGTTACTGTTACTTCTTACTATTTTGTGCTTTATTTGCTCGTTCATTAAATCTGCATTTAGGACCTTTTGATTTGGAGGTATCAGAGACTTAAAAACAAATAATGGCATTTGAAACACAGAAAATACACAATATCCTTTTTTGTCTGCTTGATCTCAGTAAGTTGTGATGAAAGATCTCAGGTTTTTTTCCTCCTGGATTTCAGTAATATCAACTGAATAAAATTATCCTTACAAGCAAGTAATTTCAGATCCTCTCGTTTATTTCTAGCAAATTTTCTTTTCAGTGCCTTTATTTTGCATTAAACACATTATCAGATACTTGGTTCGTCTTCCTTTTTTTTCACTGGTTTCAAGTCTTAGTCTTCTCCAAGTGCTACTTCCTCTGGCGGACCTCTGAAGGCATCTATAATCGTTCCTTCGCTGTTGGCAGCAGTTGTATCCCTCTGCTTGACCCTTTCTCTGAGAAGCCTACAAGTTTCTTGCCTTTGTTTACATTCCCAGAACACAAGATCAAGGGTGAAAGCCTCAAGTTAGCTGGTGTGTGTCTGGGGCTACAGTCTGGCTCTGGTCAGGCAGGAGAGGGAAACAGCAGAGACCTCCTGCTGCTTCTACTTCTATCCATCAGCTGCTCCCTTTCCTACACAGGGATACAAGGGAAAAGGAAATTTCCCCTTCATGTAAAAAGTACATTTGGGTTTTTCCATGAAAAGTCTATTATTACTTCATGGTATTCTCTCCTCTGTGGAAAAGAAGAAAAAGCTCTCAAGCATTGACTCCTTAAACTACATACTCTTGTCAGAAGAGCTAAGTCATTCAGCACAGTTCTCCTCTGTGAAATGAAGGCTGAAGCTGAGACCATTCTCATTTACATTTTTCCTCCCAAATTTCAGAGATGGGCGTTGTTGCATTTCTTGCTTGCAGTTTCTTACAATACAGCAACCAATTCTTGGCAGCCTGCTTACCCCAGTGAACCCTGCAACAGGTGGTTCCCATCTATTGTGGCTCAGAGTGCTGACCCTTCCTTTTACCCAATGCAGGTAGGGTTTTTTTCCCCTGTTGGCAGCTATTGTGTGAACATAATGTACAGGAGCAGCTTGCCATCAGTGGTGAGTAGAGCAGGGAGCTGGGGCTAAAGAACAAAGTTCAAATATTGATGAGGGAGCTACACTGAGAAGATAACCAGTCTCCCTTGCTGCGAAGATCCACTTAGTACAAGTATCTAGTGAGGGTGGGTTCCTCTACAAAACTGCACATACCTGGAGGTTTGTTACTACTGCAGACTTGCTTGGCAAGTGTTCTGTGCCCCCCCAAAGCACAGTTATTTCCTGTGCAGGCATTGCATGGCATGGTTTATCATGAATATATAACAGGTGTGTTTAATATATTAAAGTTTTTTAATCTTTGCTCTAACAATATGAGCTTTTTGTACTTTTTATGTGAGTAAAATATTTTATTCTTTTCAAATGGCTTTCATGCTTTAAGGAAAAGAATAAATTGCTAGGGAGTAAAAAAAAAAGCAGAGAACAGAGTGCTAAGCATTCTTGGTTTACTCCCAGCTGTGGTTTGGGTAAGTCATTTCGGTGTCCTTTCAGAAAGCACTAACTTTAGGGTGGCCAAACCTGCTGAGAGATACCACAAATATCCCAGTCTGGGAACTCATTAATGAAAAAGCCTCTAACCAAGGGGACCGTTTTGAGAATCAAAGCCTTCAAGCTGTGTCTGTGCACAAATCACTGAATCTGTGGCTCAGTAATATGTGGTGAGACTCAGCAAGCACCAACAATGACTCAATCATTTCGTATATCATTTAGAAATGCTACAGTGTTATTATTAAAAAAGGTACTTCATGATAATGGTAACAGAGTTAGTTGTCAAGTTGTTTGACTCTCTGAATTTTTACCGGTTTTCAAATTGTTTCCTGTCCAATGTTTCATTCTCTGATGTTACAAAAAAAAGAAAATTTAAATAAAAGTGCTCTTTGCAAATGTGTTGGTCACTGCATCATGAGGATTATGTTATTCCATGAGGCTGCTGTGTGGAGAAGGGACTGTGGGCTGTCACTTTGGCAGGGTGTTTGAAAACAGATTCTCTCCAGCAGCTGCTGTCATTCTACAGTATATTTCTTGCCTGTCAGAAATGCAGCACCAGAGCACTTGCTGTTTATGTCTCACACATTTGTTCTGTATTTCTGTTTGTTTTGTTTCTTCCTTTACCACAGAACAGCAAAAAAGGCTTAGTAGCCTGGCAGGTATGATGTGAAAGGTCTGCTACCCTCAACTGCTGCCTCTGCTGGAACAAAGCTGCTGCTTTCATAGCTTGTGAGGTACTTTTAGCAAACACACTGCTCAGGAACTGCAAAGAAATATACCAAACACCTAAATTACTGATCTGTTTGTCTTAAGTCATAAAATTTACCAACGTTTTAAACACACATCTTTCAGGTACTGAGTTGCAGGGCATAGTTGTGTTTGCTCAAGGTGCCAGCAGATCACTGCTATGCACGAGACTTTCCTCTGCTGTCTGCCCCCATCAGATATCTACACATTTAATGGCTTTGGGCAGGATGGTGATGTGCATGTGAATAAAAATCTCTTTCTCTCTTCAATGCATGCAGTGGTGTAAAAATTATCGGATTTGCAAAAGTCTTGATGAGGCAGACTGAAGTTGCAGGTGTTGCCTCTCCAGGAAATCCACATAGAAAAAATCCTTGACTAAGGGTTGCTGTGCTACAGCTCTGCAGAGCAGAGTAGAGCTTCAGAGCAACCTGAAGTCCCTTGGTGATGCCTGCTGCTACCTCTGGGTGTCAGTTTGGCAGTATCAAGGAATTCCAGTTCAGAAGCAAGGCAGTCTGAAGAAATTTGTTATTTCCCTCCATCTTTATGCAGGCTCCTGTACAATCATGTCATATGTGTTCTTAAACAACATTTGTTGTTTCCATACTCTGATTAGAGCATGGAAATGAATTGGAAACATTATATACTGTCTGCAACAAATGGGATTGTCAGATGGGTGAATGTAGGCTGTTAAAACGTAGTGCACCACAACCACATACCATGCTCCTTCAGGCTGAAATCAGGAGAAGAAGATGTACAGGAGACTGTATCATTGGTGCTTTTTGATGAAGACTGAGATTGTAGAGTTACTAATTAGTCAAAAGAAATAATTCTTGATACGAAAATTTTCCATTGTGTTATATGACAGCTGAGAGTGTAGTGAGATGTGTGATGGTAACTACCTGAGAGATGCTCGCCTGCTTTGGCTGGCATCAGGCATTTTCTTGTGAGATTTCCTTCAGTCTAGCTGCTAAGCACAACCAGCAGTGACACAGTCTGTCTCATCAACTACTTGCTAGGATTTTTGCCTTAAAAGAGCTGAATATGATGATGTTGTGAAATGATTGGATGAGGTCAAAATCCCCCATTGTCATTTCCAGATTCAGTGCCAGACAGATTAGTTTCTGATAAAGTTGATTCAGCACTTCTACGGGACAAGCCAGTTCAGGAGACAGTGCCAAGTGATAAGAGGACAGTGGAAGAAAAGAGAAGCACTGTCAAGAGCCCTCACCACATGGCTGATACCTCTGTTGATGATATTGGGATCCCACTGAGGGTAAGACAACACTGAGCATGCGGTTGATGCACAAAACTTGGCCTAGGTTCTGCCTACCTTAGGACTGAGGGAACTCACTAAAGATTGAAGATTGAATTCTAGTTCCAATATATTTTATGATGAATTAGTCCATTTGCTATCTATGACTTATTTCAGCTTTCCCTTGGGGGAAAGAAAATGAAACATTAATATTTCTTCTCACAATATCTGAAAGTAATGTTTTCCGCTTCTCTGTTTCCTTCCCATCTAGCAGCTAAAGCAGAGTTTTGTTTCATTTTAGCCATCTTAGAGGCAGATACCTCTTTTGTATGTGATTGCATTCATTCAGTGTTCAGGGGAAATTATGAAAATAATTATTAACCTATTCTTACAACTAGTGTCTGGAATGACTTAAACACTGAATGTTTCTAACTGTCCACTGAATACTTAGGAAATTGGTATGTATGACTAAAATAGGCAAGACATTTAATTTTAGATATCAAACCAGGTTAATACACAAAATGTTTCATACAATCTCCAATTCTATAGAGGTAACAGCCTGCCTCTGCAAAGCTTATACATTATTGGTTACTTGAGTGAAACCTCATATGAGCTGATATATCTGAGTGAAATAATTCATATTTTGGAATATTAATGTACAGCTTTCATGTAGCAGAGTGTACTTTTTTTCAATGCTGGAAGATTTGTAATAACTTTGAAAGGTCGGTAAAGCCATTGTTGATTATTTCTGTGTATATTTATTTTTTCCAATAGAATACAGACAGATCAAAGGACTGGTACAAGACGATGTTCAAACAGATCCACAAGCTAAATAGAGGTACTGTAGCACAGATGGTTTTTATTTACTTTAAAAGACCACCTTGATGACATTTTGTTTCATTCATATGAGGAATTGTACCGGATGTTAAATAAAACCATTTTATGTTAATTAGCATTTGCTCTGCACCACAGAACTCAACCAATGTATTTTCAATCTTTGAGGTCCAAAGAAAGGTCTGAGTTGTTCTGAAAGGTGAACTGCAGTGCCCTCATGAAATCAAGAGTAGTATTTGAGACCAGAAAACCCGGTAATAATTCCATACGTAGAGAAAATAGATCTTCGAACTCCTGTTTTACCAGCTAACCTAATCCACACACTTTTAAAATACAGTAGGTTGTTCCTGAAACTTCTTTGTGCATAAGAGAAGACTTTTGACACTGTTAAATTTTAGTGCCTGCACAACAAAGCATGATTGGAAGTTCATTGAAACCGGTGGAAAGGTTTCCATTATTTTTTGGAGAATTCAGGATCTGAACTCTGCTTTTTTACAAGCCTTATCTTTCACCTTTATAAACCTAGAATTGTGGTGAGGACTTCCAAACTTTGTAGTGGTGCATTCTTAGGGGATTCCCACCTTGGGGCACTTCTATGCCTGACTGCTGATACATTCACATTTTTCTTCTGTGCAAGAAATGGCTGCAGTAGCATTTGCAAACCAAACCCTCTGAACTGCCTGACACACAGACAAGCGCAGCTCAGATCTGTGCTTCTGTAACAAAACGTGGAGCATGCAAAACTGGAGCTGTATTTGCTGCTGCAGGTGCTGTCCTGATGAGCTTTATGCATAAATAAATGCTGTGCTGTAGTGGTTGGAATGAGGAGGAGTTGAACTATTTCCTAATCCTGCTGCTCCTAACAGAGATTGTTTAGCTCAGCTAGAGTCCATGCTCGGATGGAGAAGAATGAGTTCAGTCCCCTTGGCTTCCAGGATCTCTCACAAGGCCCAGACATGCAAGGCAGCAATGAACAAAGAGGCATTCTAGATTGTGTCATGCTGAACATCAGCATGAGAGGAACTGTTCTGCAGTCAGCTTGAATGGATTCTTGGCTCGCCCTTCTTCCCCTTTAAATCTGTCCTCTCTGTTCTTTTTTGCAAATCGTGTTCCTCTTCTTAGACAATCCTGAAGAAAACCCTTATTGCCCTACCTACAAATTTCCTGAACTTCCTGAAATCCAGCACAAAACTGAAGGTACCAGAAGTTTAGTCAGAGTATCTGTTGTCTTGTGCTTTGAGTTAACTGTACTATAGTGCCCTAATAGTAACTAGAGTCAGGTTCTAGCTTTCTGTTACACTGCCTGAAAACTCAGTTATGCCCAGTATACCTTCTTGTGTGATGCATAAAATAACTAAATCTTTGCTAATCCATTAATCTTTTTTTAAAGTATGATACCATCTACCCTAGTTTATTAAAGTAGGGGATAAAATCATATGGTGATAGAAGTTGGGGGATGAAGCAGAACCTCCACTTCATTGTGGATAGTCTCAAAATCCACTGCTTTTCTCTGCTGCAGAAGACAATCCTTATTCTCCTACATACCAGTTTCCTGCGTCTACTCCTAGTCCTATCTCTGAAGGTAATAATAAAGGTCCATGTATATTTATCTGCACAAATGCTGCCTTATCCATTTATTTTCTCCCTGGAGTTTTTTCTAGTTGCTGAGCGTTATGCTGCCTTATAATGATTTGCTGCACTCTAAGCATTGCCTTGACTGTATTATGCCTTTTTGGCTTTGCAGTGCTCCTCTGGCTTTGTAACTAGTATTGACTAATGCTGCAAACTTGGGGTTTGCTTGGTTTTATGTGCTTATCAGTTGCGTGTGCAGTGATTATTTAACATGTCTAGATTGCTGACTATACCTGTAATGATACGGTTTAACTGAGATTTCTCCCCCTCCTTTCAAGTCAATAAATTTCATTAATTATTTGCTTCTGGTTTTTAACATTAACATAGTATTAGGGCCAGACCCAGAATGTCACTGAAGCATATTGGTAAAAAGGCTGCTTGCTTCAGTGGATTTTGGATCAGTCCCTCAGTGTAGTCTTTTAAAATGAAAAGAACTTGGTAACATAGGTTCAGGGCTGGTCTTAGGTGCACTTGGCATATCTAGGCAAGGACAGAGCTTGCTCTCATCAGCACATATTGCAACTTGAAGTAAGACTGTCTTTACCTTATCTCTTCATGTGCTCAGCAGATCCATTTAAGCTCTATATTCAAATCAGAATACTTTGCAGTTGTATTTCAGGCATGGTGAAATAGCATCAGTTGCAGTGATAATTGTGTGACTGTGCAAAATACTTATATATGACAAATACTGGAATCTGCTGCACACATTGGCTGTACAGACATCTCCTGATTGGGAAGTTGTCGGTGACAGCCTTGTTGACCTGGTGCCTTGGTGACACTTTAGATCATGCAGTTTAGGAACTTGCCTACTTAGCCTGTGCCTCAAGCCAACCCTACTGAGACTATTAATTAACCATTTTATTTAATGTTTGTATTAAACATCTGGTGGGTATTGTGTAAGAAGGAGTGCAATGAGAGCTGAGATGCTCAAAGGCAAGGAAATGTAAGGTGCATTTCACTGTTAAAATGAACGTATGAAGTGTCATACAGGTATCTAAGACACTTGATAATTTCCTGGTGAAACATATTAGGTGAAGAGTCCTGCCTTGCAAGTTGTAATGGAGGGTAAGTCATTTTCTCATGGCGGAATGGTATGTGGGTATGGGCGAGAAAGAAACAGTTTCAGTAACTAATGGATAAAAGGGTTTTACAGAGAATATTTCCTTGTTCCTAATGAGGTTTGAAAAACCGTTTTACGCATCTGGACTTAACATAGTTTGCAAACCCAATGATGATAATATATTAAAGAGTCTGTTTTCCCTTAAATGTCTCCTATGCACTTAGAAATGTGCATATGAAAGTAATTTGCTGGTTTATATAGTTGAAATTTTATTGGACCAAACACTAATTTTTATTCCCAATATATTGGGAAACATTTCTCTAATATTGCTTGGATTCTTTTCTTGAGAAGAAATACAAAATATTTTATGATCTAGATGAGTTGGAGGGGTTGGAGTACATGTTTTGTGTTTAGGAAACATTTCAAAGATATGTACTCAGTGGCAGAGATGGGTTGGAGGGCTCCCTTTCATACAATTAATGTCAGAATGGATTGATGCATAAGATCGCCTGGAAACATCAGGATTTGGGCTCCCTTCAAAAATATATTCAAGAGTTTCTAGAAACATACAGAATATGTCCAATCCATGAAATGGAACCCAACCCTGCAGATTTTCTACCATCTAGAGGGAAACAGCCTCTCTTCTTTAAAGGAATCAGATTTTGAAGTTACAAACTTGTGATTTTCTGCTCTGTGAAGAAGACTCCCATAGATAGAATGCAGCTTTGAGAAACAGGAGATGTTGTTTTAATACTCAGTGCTGATTTACACTGTAACATTGTCAAATCATTCCAGACTTCTGTGTTTCAGTATTTCTTATGTAAAAAGGAAAGAAATGTAGAAACTCTTCTTTATGAGATACTCAGAGACAAAACATACCTCTTCTCCTTATTATTGTAGATATTAGAATGTAAGAAATTGGAAAGTAGCAATCATCTGAAGTGAATTTTTTATTGTATTATTTTCTTGTTTGAATTATGAGCTACAATGAATATTGATATTTCTCTTCAAGTAAGTAAATAAAACTATTTTTATTGATTATCAGCAATAAATAAGATTGAGACGAATGGCTGTGAAGGTAGTTTTAGACGTTGTTCATCTGTGTTTGTAGGGACTACTGAGAGTTGTGTGATTTACCAAGTATTTTTCTATCTGAATAAACCAAACTTATATTTTAGAATACCAGTAATTTTTGTCAACAATTCAGTGTAATATAAATACTTGGTTTCCGTCATTAAGGTTTAAAATATGGAAATTGGCCTGAAAATTGACCTTCACTTTTTCTTTACCTGAAGGTTATGATAAGCATACCAAGACTCAATAACGATGTTTTTGGAACTTTATTCATTCACAAAGAGAACTAAAGCAGATAGGCTAGAAGTTTAGATTTTCCTGAGTCTTCCTGAAAGGTTTGATGAAGGCTTGACTACAACTGCAGGTCAGCTGTGTTAGCCAGATATTGGTTTTTTCCAGCAGATGAAAGTGGCTGTAGCATCTGATCAATGTCCTTGAGAGAAAACTTGGAAATTGTTTTAACTTGTTGATTGGCATCACTAAAGTCACATAACACTTTTTAAATTTTTTTTTTTAAATCTATTTTATTCTAGCTTCCTCCTCTTTGTTTCCTCTGTCACATTTAGTAGATTTTTTGCAGAGGTATTAGTAATACTTCTGCTCACAAATCTCTTTGCAGTCACAGAATTACAGAATATTCTGAGTTGGAAGGGACCCACAAGGATCATCAAAGTCCAACTCCTGGCCCTGCACAGGACATCCCCAAGAGTCACACCATGTGCCTGAGAGCATTGTCCAAACACTTCCTGAACTCTGTCAGGCTGCTGCTGTGACCAGTTTCCCAGGAAGCCTGTTCCAGTGCCTGACCACCTTCTTGAGTGAAGAAGGTTTTTCTTATATCCAACCTAAATCTCCCCTGACTCAACTTGATCAGTGTCTGCCCCTCCTCTTCCCCTCACAAGGAAGTTGTAACTGCAGTGAAGTCTCCCCTCAGTCTCCTCTTGTCCAGGCTGAATAGACCAAGTGACCTCCGCTGCCTCTCATACAGCTTCACCTCAAGGCCCTTCACCACCTTCATTGCCCTCTTTTGGATGCTCTCTGATAGCTAAATACAAAAATCATATGTCATTGGCAGCAGGACTCCTCAGCTCAATTATTGTGTCTAGCACCTAATGAGTTATTTTAATCATATACTATGGCTTTTGGATCCTTTATCTCTCAGCTTTTGATAAAGTGGATCTATTAACGCTTGCTATAGAGGAGTTTTATGATAAAAAGAGATTATTTTCAGAAGTACTTTGAGAGACTGGAGAAAGGTACTAGTGTAAGTAGTCTATTGATATTTATATCTAATCTAGGAAATATTTTCAAATGCAATTTAAGCCTCATTGGAATTGTGTTTTTTAGGATTCTCTCCCTGTGGTAAGTATTTGGCATATCACTCAAATTATGGTCAATGCATTAGTAGAAGAAATTTAAGGGGTCTCTGATGCTTCTTCTTTAGGGATTTCTCAACTCACTTTCAAAATGCTTTTGTCTTTCAGATGAAGATTCTGATTCATACTCTCCTCGTTACTCCTATTCTGAGGACAGTAAGTAATTCACATTTCTTGTTTAATCTGTCAAACAGGGCATGTAAAGCATGTATTTATTTGCCTTGTATCCAGTTCACCAATATTCCTATATGTGATTTATCCTACAGGCAGAACCCAGCTTTCTGTTCCCCGCTCCAAGAGTGAGATGGACAATATTGATTCAGAGAAGGTTGTGAAGAGGTCTGCCACTTTGCCACTGCCAAACCGTACTTCATCGCTGAAATCAAGCTCAGAAAGGTGACCTGAACTAAGCTGTATATGGATCAGTTCTGGAAGAATATCTGCAAGCTGTCAATGGGAAGGGGATAAAACTGGAAGCCTTAGGTCCACAACTGCAGTTAAACTCTTTTGGAAGTTGGATATGTACTTTTTGCTCTGCGTCCTTTACTAGGCGGCAGTGAACTCCTTCATTGTCACAGCCCAGTCCCTCATTCTGTCTTTTTTATCAGGCATCACACGGTCTGCTGCATAGTCTCCTACCATATAGGCACAGTGGAAACTCTTGGCTCAGTGTGACACTGTAAAGGCACCTTGGAATCCAAGCAAGTAGTGATAATTGCGGAGAAGCAAACTTTGGATTGATGTTGAGCCTTGGGAAAAACTTTGTTACATTTTCCATCTCTGAGCAGTCTTACCCATATGAACTTTATTGGAAGTAGGTTCTAGTCAGCAGTGTCATTTCTGAACTTTAGGATGACTTCCCTTCTTGTTTTTTGCGCTTTTTATTACCATGTATTTTAAACCTCTTTCTAACAGTAAGGAATGCATTTACCAAATGAAGGGAAAGCAGAATGGCCGAAGAATATTTTATGTCCTGCTGAATTTTCCCAGCTGTTGAACTGCTCCTCCCTCCTTTACCACCTTCTACATGCTCTTAGTGTTTTTCACTTGCTGCCTCAAATGAGCAATGCCGTAATTTGAGATTGCTCTTTTAGTGAGCACCTGAGATCACTGGATCAGGAGACAAATTTTATTGATAGAATGTGTCTTCCTTATGCAGGAATTGAAGGCATAGTGTATTTTCCCTCTGAGAAAACTCTTGCAAGTGAAAGGATTACCATATTAATGCTTCCTATTATCTAGTGGCAAACCGGTGCCTCACCAGAATTTCCTCTGTGGTTAGAGTCTTAAGCAGTCAAGTTATTCTGGACACCAAAGATCGTCCTTGTTGAAATTTGTACACTTTTTGTATGCCAGTCATTTTCGCTATCATCTTGCCTTACTTAAGAAAGAAAAAAAATTAGATTAGTTGTCTCTGTCTCTCCTCAGCCAGTGGAGAGTTTAGGCAGCTTAGTGGTTTGTTTCTATCCTAACCAAATCAGAAGGGTAAGGGGGAGAAAACCTGGAGCAGCAGTTTAGATGAATAGAATAGATGCTTCACTTTTGTTTGGTAAATTCTGGGTGAGATGAATCCACATACACATTGCCTATCAAAAGAGAACATGCTGAGAGCAAAATCAGAATTAGTTTATCATTTCAAAAGGCCTGCTTTCTGAGCTTTTTGGAGAGCTATTCCGAGGTGTTTGATTATATCAATTTTCAGAGCAGCGGGACCTTGTAGGATATGGACCCTGAATGCTTTATGACTGTTGTTGTTTGAACTGTGCTGGTATAGGCACTGCACAAAAAGCAATTTGGATATGTCAACGGACTTATTAAGCCATCTTAAGATAGACAAGCCTGAGATCATTCATTCATATCTCAGGAAGAAACCTCCTCTTGGAATCCAGAGTGCCCTCAGAATCCAGAGCAGTGGTAGTCAGCTAATCAGTGATGTGGCTAAAGAAATTTAATCTGAGTTCTGCTCAAAGTTGGGACATGTTCATATTTGTGAGCTTAGTTGAAGCTTATCATTAAGCTGTTTCCAATGAGGAAAGATACAGAAGTATGGAAGTTTACTGAAAGTTCTTAGAATAATTCCCCTCTGCGCCAATCGTTTCAGCAGCTGAGCTGTATCAAACTCTGCCTACGATAGATAAACAAATATGTGTCCAGACCCCTATCTGAACTGTTCCTCTTGTAGCAGTCTCCTTTCTTAGGTTAAAAAAAAGTACCCTGATTAAACCCTAATTAATGGGGTAAATCATCAGTCAAAATGGTGTTTGTTTCCATGGAAACCATAGTATTTTGGGTTAATTGTTCTTTATTTCCTCAGGACTGACTGGGAGCCTCCAGACAAGAAGGTGGACACCAGAAAATACCGTGCAGAACCCAGGAGCATTTATGACTATCAGCCAGGGAAGTCCTCTGTTCTGAACAACGAAAAGATGGTAATGTTTGATTTATCCTAGTTTTTGGCTTTATCCTGTGATTATGAAGTACTCTCTAAATGCTTGTGTGGTTCTATTTGGATGGGATTCCTTATGCTTACATTGCAGTGCTCATGTGATGTATTTTGAAAACTGTTCTGCATAACTTCCTAACATTTTTGTTCTCTCTGAAGCAGTATCCAGGGGGATTGAGAGGCTTCTTTCCTTTTGGACATGTTGTTTTCCATGTTGAGTATGGATCACTAACCCTAGTTTTTAATCCATGTTTGACACTGTGACCTGTTCAGCAGCTGTTTTGCCAGCTGTACTTTTTCTAGGGCACAGCATTAGCTGATGCAGGAGGGTTGAAGAGATTATGCAACAGAGAAGGCAGCTTCAGTTTCTATGTTCCTCTGATGCTTTAAACACTGAACTAGTTTTTAGAATGCCTTTAGTGTGCCTCAGTGGACGCCTCTGAGGTGCATTAGAATATGGCCATCTTCCCTGGGCTGCTTTTTTCCTCGGCTGGATCTTGCCACTTCTGTGGCAGAGGTGGCAGAACTGAATGTGAGCTCCCCAGCTATGGTGGAATGTAACCTGCAGTATTAAGTGAGCTGTTACCAATATCAATCTGGATTAGTAAGCAATGATGTGAATTGTGACAGCTGGGGACATACAAAAGTGTCTTTCTGCAGCCTTGGCTGAGAATTCTTGACAAGGGACAGGGCAGAGAGATGATGCTAACCTCACCAGCCAGTCCTGTATAAATCACCATAGATCACTTCAGGTGTCCTTCCATGGTGCACATGTGACACTGTAACTTCTAGAAAATACTGAACGATGTTAGTACTGTGTAACAAACAATACTGCATAAAGATATAATTGTTCTATAAAGGCATTAATTTGAAGGATTCAATTAGAAGCTCTAATTGCATGTGAGTTTCCAAATGTAAACTGGACTTTGTGCCTTAACAGCTCAGACATTGATCCATGCATGGAGTAGATAAAGGAATGCTCCTGAAAAACCTGCCAAGGATTTTTCACATGGGTGAACAGCAATTTAAATCAATAGAAATGTAAGAATCAAGTCTGTTGTGGGACCTGGTGCTTCTCCTTAGTATTTTGGTGGGTTTTCTTTTTTCCTTCCAAGTGTAATCAAGGTCCATCACTTTTTGAAGATCCTGCAACCAACTTCTTTTCACACCCGTGTCCCTTCACTGACTTCAACAAGGTTACTCCTGATGGGAGCATGATCCTAGTGCCTATTGCAATGGGCGGTGGATGACTCCCTCTTGATACTACTGGGCATTGGCTCAGCCCGTTAGAGAAGTGCCAGTGAGGAGTGGTTTGAACATGGTATGACACCTCCATTCCTGCAGTCCATCCTGGAGCCAGATTTCTGCTGACTTAAACATCAATTTTTCCTCACGGTAAACAGACAAGATTAAAACTCGTGGCAAAAGGCCGGCTTCATCTGTGTACTTAAACATTTGCAAAAGGTCTGTCATCACCAGTGGTGCTGTTTACATGTTCAGACTTCATCAGGTACTAAATTGAGCTGTGGAATCAGAGTCTAAAAGCCACAAGCAGAACCATCATCAGCATAATTGAAAAAAATTGTACACAGAGAACTTATCAAAACCAAGATGAAAGTGATAGCTGTGTTACTTCCAATGTTATTTTATGAGCTTTAATTTAAAGCCACAGACCAAAGAAGAAAGGTCTTCAAGTAGTAGCTTCACAGTCTCCATGAGTCTCATTAAATATAACAGTAATATAGTGGTTAGTAACTACCTCTTTCTGGGAGGCGCAGGAGATTTTTGAATATCTCCTGGTAATCACACCTACAGCTGTGACTATCAGAATTCCAACCCAAAACCATTTCAGAGCAATCAATAGCCTCCTGTTGACATCAGTGGACTTTGTTTTAATGTAAATGAAGTTATATAAGATGAGTGCTTTTAGTTGGAATGCAGTAAATAAAAAATGGAGGTATTGATTTTTTTGTGCCTTTAAGAAATAGCCAAATCATTCTCCAGGCCATCAGGCATTAAACATGATGTAACTCTTTCAGCATCAATCCTGAGCTCTTTTCCTAGAGCTTTTTTTGGTGATGCTAATGGCTAAGGCAGAGTCTGGGACATCCAAGTCCAACGCTGTTGTCAACTGCCTCAGTAACGCCATCACAAAACTGTGATACTGTGTGGCTCTTTCCTTGTTGTGATGGAGCCCTTGGGATCACATTTGCACAGCAGACATAATGTGTTATATTTTTAATGCACTGAGATCCACTCTGTCTTAGACTAGGTATACTGAAATGCAAGAATTAGCTAGATATCTTTTGGGAATTGGTACCTCATAAGCTTTAGCAATGGACTTTTATTCTCTTACCTCACCAGCAGTGTTTTCAAACAGCTACAACTATTTCAAATTTTTGTTTCATTAAAACAGATGGTATGAATGACAGGGAATTTCCTTTTCAGCTGTACTGTTTTCTGTCCTGTCTGATTTTCCTTCATTGTAGTTTTGTCTGATACTCTAACATTTATTTGTGAAGAAACATGTTATATTGTCACTCTATCCATCCTTTCAGAGATCTTTCAGGATGCACTATCTCTGACATGTGTCTCGTATGATTTAGAAAACCACCTTCCACTCTGTTTGCAGTGTATAGTACAGGGTTTCTCACATGTTCATGTGCTGTTAAAGATGCAGTATTTTAATCAGGTCTCACTGAGTCTCTCTTTTTTTTAACCAAATGAAGATTAAAAAAAATAAATTAAAGTTCATGCAGCTTTGGACTTGAAAGTGTCTGATAGTAGGACTGAGGGACTGCTTGACTTCAGCTCTTCCATTTAGTCTCCCTGTGACTTTGGGCAAGCTGCATAATCTCTCTCTCTCTATGTGGGTCTCATGACCTGTAAAATGCAGTTCATCCATATTCATGTTGCTCACAATGATGCTGTTAGGCTTAACTGATGTTTGCAAAGCAGTTAATGGCCTTTATGAGAGACATACCATAGAAATTCCAAATTAAAAGGCTAAATATCTACATTTTAGAATGGAAGCCATGGGATCTGCATCTCTAACAGTCCCTTTCTGTGTATTCTTTACATAATGTTATCCTTCTCTTTCTTCCATTCCCCTATCACCAATTCCTTTAGACTCGGGATATAAGCCCAGAAGAGATAGATTTAAAGAATGAACCTTGGTATAAATTCTTTTCGGAATTGGAGTTTGGGAAACCGGTAAGTTTGATAGTTGCAATGACCAATGAAGTCAACCTGCCTTTTTTTATATTTATTTTTTTTATGATTGTCACATCTCTTTCCTAGGCCCTAAATCTGAAACAGCTGTCTTACTCATGTAAAGATGTGATTGTACATAATGTCATCCTGGTACTAACATAAAGCAGCTGTTCTGTGGCCACTTTTAGTGTTTTGAAGCCATTTACAAACATTCCCCACCTTCCAGCACTATGTATCAACAAGGTAATATTTTTTCACACACCATAGTTCAAACTGCATTTTTGTTGTTACCGTTAGAAATAATACCCTGTTCTCATTCTTAAAAGTCCTTATTCAAAGCCATTATTCTCCCTTTGCCTAACAAGATCTAGGATGGCTGATAGGTAGCTTTAAGTCAAGGAGAATTTACTGTCCCTGGCTTGTAAACTGTAGGTCAGTGATTTCCAGCTCTCCATAAACAGATCACAACCCTGTTTCCTGCTTATTTCCTTCTACATGTAGCTGCCCATTGCATAAAATTAGTCTGTGTTGAATAGCCCTTGCCCTTCCCTGAAACCAAAGGAGTCTGAGAGCAGTGTTCTTTCTTTTCAAATGGAGCTGTGTTGCTATGTGTGAAGAGAAAAAAAAAAAGCCCCTCTGGAAAAAGATGAACTAAAGCTTAATTATTCAATAGGACACAGAATATTTTGATGGAGGAGACACATCAGTGGTCCTGGCTACTGGAAAAAAATGTGACTTTAAAGCATTTTATGGCCTGATTCTTACTGATTAAACACTATTAACTTAGTTATTGAATATTGTTCAATGAGCTACTCTTAGTTCACCAGAGGGTCAGTATCAGCATCTCAAAGCATAGTGATGGTTTCTCATTTCTGCTTTCCCCTTGGGGTCAGTAGTCAAATGCCCATGTGCACAGTTTTTGAGTGCTGCTGAGATTCCATGTGTCTACCACAAAACAAATACGTTTTAAGGTTTAGTACTGTCTTCAAAGGCAGCGGCACATGGACACTAGACAGCAGGTTTCCTTTAAATCCAGTCTTTGTTCCGACACAAGTGACAAAGTTCCTCTGTACAGAATGTCTCTGGAGTTGTGTGCTCAGTCTGATCACATCATACAAATGATGAAAAGCAAGGATGTACAGTGGTTGAGTAGTCCAGTCTTTCCTAGAAAACTATGGACCTTCCATCCTAAGCTAATGAAGACATTTCAGCAGTGTTTGAGATGAGCCCTCCTAATGTTTAGGCAGTAAAAGTGAGATAAACCTCACCTCGCTGAGGCTTTTAAGTGTTGTCAGTATAAGGATTTAACTTCTCGCAACTTGTCGTGGTGTAAGGTTTCCACAGTGAGAAGAAACCTGTTTATCTTAGCTGCCATGTAATTAATAGCCATCTGCTTTTGCAATGAGTGAAGGTTTGTTGTCTCTGTGGTCCTTTGAGTTAGTATGAGTTAATGGAAAATGTGTCAAAGAAAGGAAAGCATTTATGTCCTCAGTTCTTTATACATGTGGGGGTACACCTATTCTTTAGAAGTGTGGATTTGTGCTTCTAGTCATGCAGCCTTGAACCTATTCCAGAAGAGGGTATCTCAGGGCAATCTATCTCGTGTTCAGCAGAGCATCTGTTCTGGTGACAAGTTCCCCACCTTTCTCAGGGCACTTTTGTTAAAACAGTGCTGCTCTCTTATGCCTTGCCTTGAACTTGCTTCAGTTCCAAAGCCATGCAGCCATGCTCCCCAAGAATTATGCCAGTTCCTGAATATGGAACTCCATAAATAGTGCTTTTGGTGTCAGGCACTTGAATTCAGGATGCCATCTCAGACTTTTATAGCTGGCAGAGCCTTCTCTGAACTGCATTGCCACAGCCCAAAGAACATGATTTTTGTAGCTTTGCTCACTCCAGTCATGAAAGTCCAGTCTGGTATTTCGCTCTGAATAATCCTGCCTGGTATTTACATGTGCATCCAAACAGGAAAAAATCAATTTTGAAATTGGCACTTTCAGCTGCAGGATGAATTTTAAATAACTAGTTCCTAAACTTTCCTGTGTCTCACTCTGTCCATCAAAAATCCCCACGAACAAACCCCCAAACCAGTAAAAAAAAAAAAAATAACAACTCTGCATTCTCATTGCCCCACAATGCCACCACTGGAAAATCAGCCATTTGTTCACATGGTATGTATTCATACTCTGATGGAAGTGAGAAAGATTTTCCCTTTTCTTTATCAAAGGACATTGTTTTACCCTTTCCTTTTGAAAAGAAGAATGAGCAAAACAAATGCTTTTTATGACTGTGTGTTTTTTTCCCCCATTTTGTTTTGTTTTTTGTTAAGAATGCTTTAACCAACAGCTGTGGGCTCCCTCTAGGGAGTCCAGAATCCCTTAGAGTACCTTGCAAAAAAAAATTTCTGAAAACATTACTGAAAACAGCCCCTTCCACACTGCATGTATGTTCCCTTTTGCCACCCATGATTTCTTGATATTTATGCTATACCAGATGTATCCCTCTTTCTCTCTCTCTTTCTCTGTTGTGGTTTGTTGTTATTTTATAATTTCTTTTCAGTGTTGATGCAAATTCCCTATTGTATTTCCCCTCTGTTCTAATCCAATCTCCATATTCTCTGTGATGTCTTTCCTTATCTTCATTTCCTCATTTCCTTCCTCTGCTTTCCATCAGCCTCCAAAAAAGATTTGGGATTATACTCCTGGAGATTGCTCTATCCTTACTAGAGAGGATAGAAAGGTAATTGTGTCTCGCGTACGTTGTACTACAGCATCTAGTGCGTATATATGTGTGTATGTGGTTTTGTTTTCTTTTTTTCTTTCTTGTAGCATTGCTTGGGTTTTGTGTGCTTGTGAGTGACTTTTTTTAATTGGGCTTGAGCTCATTAGCCTAACAATTAAGTAGTTAATAAATTGATTTAATAAACAATTCTTAAATCATAATCAGCCATAATTTGGAGTGGTTGTTTTGCTATCTTCACTTGAAATGATAATTGTACTAACAGCTTATTACATATTGTTACAGTATCTTTTTTTTCTTTACAGGTGGGTTTTATAACTTTATGGTTTGTAGAAATAGATTCTAGCAAACCTGTGCACCTCTTGATTTGAATGTTAATTGCCTAAAACTATTTCCTCTGTAATGATTGAAACATGATAAATTGCTAGTGATTTTCTGTGTATTGTCCATACCACCTTCCTCTTTTTTCAATTAAAAAGCCTCTCTTTTTTTTTCAAAATTAACATTCCTTTGGTTTCCCCTAACCCTAAGCATTGTTTTCCCATTCTTCTTCTCCTTCTTTAACCAGAGTGATCTAGAAAAAGACCTCTACCTCTACCAGACTGAGTTAGAGGCAGATTTAGAAAAAATGGAGAAGCTTTATAAAGCACCACATAAAAAGCCACAGAAGGTATTTCCTATTCTTTTCATGCTGCCAATCCCTGTTTCCAAACTCTCTGCTCTAATCTATTCACTGCTGGATGATTATTAAATGAGGTTGGGATAAATAATGGTTCTGAGCATTCTGACTGCATGGCTTGCTGTGTTGCTGTCAGAAATAATAGAATGTGATGCTGAGAATCCAGCTTGAAATCCATTTCAGATACAGTGATTTCCTCTCTCACCCCACCACCATGTTCGCTTTCAGCTGCCCCCACCCCCATTCCAGTCCCCATTTCAGGTTTAGAGTTCAGTGTCTGCAAAAAAAACCCTCTCTATTTTTCACATGAATAGGCAGCAGCAGCAATCAGCTTAAAATTCTTGGTTGGCGTGTCACGTCATCATCTAGTGCCTTTCAAGCGTGTTGCCATCTACTCTCCCTTCATACAAGCCCTGCTCTCCGCTTGGAGCTCACGCCTACCCAAGATTTCGGATATTCCCGAGAGATTTTACTCAATTTTCCTTATGCTGCACCTTGCCATGGCCTTCTAGGGCAGGTCAGCTGCTGCTGCTTCGAGGGTCTGCAGGACTCGAACCATGAAATGATAGATTAATTGGTAATACGCCATTTTTTCCTTTTTTTTCTGTTGCTGGTTTTTTTTGAAGCTGCGGCATTTCACCAGGACTTGGAAAAGCTGCTTTTTCAAACCCAAGATTTGCTTTTTCTTCCTAGATAGAAATCCTCACATAGATGAGGGGACACCAAATAGAGAATTGCTTCTAAAATTGCCTTCAATTTTTAAATAACATGTCTAAGAAAGGTTAGATGGATTTAAAGCAAGCGGCTAAGAACTGGCTTTTGCTATTGAATCTGTGCAGCTGGCATTGCTTCTCTTAAGTAAGGAAACTGAACTGAAACGTCGCTTTTCTCTTTAGAGCACTGATATTTTTTGAACGCTGAGGAATGTATTGTGCTGCAGAAATGTAATACACCTTTAAAGCAAAGGCGGGCAGTGACCGGTTGGGGGAAAGCTTGGGGAAATAATTATGAGCATGTGTGTCCTGGTCATGGCCCAGCTGGTTATCTCTTCTTGCTTTTGGCTTTATTCACAATGACTCATTTGGAGACAAAAGAATAGGCACTGTGAAAAGGCATCGCCTGTGCTAAAAACCTGTCACTGCCCTGAAGGAACTCACGAAAATTGTTGCTTTTCTGCAAAGACATTGACGGCTTAAATTGCATTTAGATTTAAATCTCAATGTCTACTATAGGCTAATATTCAAGAAATAGATGGAAAATTACTTAAGCAAGCCTTTTTCTTTCTCCTCACGTGTAAGGGCATATCAATGACTCCTTTGTTTGGACTTTTGCAGAATACAGCAGGTGTTACTCCTCTGGAAACTTCCACAGACCATTCTTCCTAGTAAGTTTTTCAATTGCTTGTTGATATCTCTTTTAAAATCTGAGGTCGTGTAGGACAGGGTTTTGGGCATTGGACATGGGTTGGCTTTTTGGGGATGGATATAGACATAGGCACGTACCGTAAGAATTGTATGTGTGCTTTAGGTGAGTCCTGATACAATGCCTGCTTTTTGATCCAGAATGAATTTTGAAGTGATTACATGAGTGATTGCATTGTTTAAATAAGATTTGCTGGTTGTGCTAGGCAGTGGCTTTAAAAAATACAACAGACCTTTAACTTCATCTGACGAATTTTGCAAATTGACTGTATCCTCATGCAAGTAACATTAATGTGTGGAATAAAAAAAAATTGTTTGTTACACGTGATTGGCTCCTGCCAGCTACTCCATGTTATGTGCACCAGATTAGATGGATGCAGTTGATGAAAGGCAGTAATTTTCCAGCCTACAGGAAGGGAACAGTGGTAGGAGTAACAATGTTTCTCAAAGATCACTACTTTTTCAGCAGAATATGTAATGAACAGTATATTCTGTGTAAATGAGTTGTACATGGAGTTGGTTTGTTTTAAAAGAGGAACACACACAAAAAAAAATCCAGAGCAAGATGCTGAGCTGTGCTAGTTACTTGAGTCATCCTGAGTTATTTGAGCCTCAGAGCTAGCCCCTACTGTGCACCTGCTGCTCCTTGTAATTGTACTGAATACTCAGTGTTGTCCATAGGCACAGTGATCCCATCTCCCAGGACAGTTGGAAAAAAAGGGCAGGTTCTCCTCCGAATGCCCATTAATATCATGTGTTTCCTCTGCCCCTCTGAGAGCCTTAGAGGTCTTCTGTACTTCTTTCAACTCAGTTCCCTTCTGTCTGTGTTCATTCTGCTGGGAAACCCACACAACCACTGCAACTGTTTTGTTTTGGAAAGAAGAGATAATAAAATAAATGGAAATCTCTGATATTAGCATGAATATCTTTTGTTTGCAAGTGACTGGTAAAGTTTCTGCCCATGGCAGCACTGTCTGTGCCACACAAAGCATTCAGGAATGCCAATTTCTGATCTAGGGGAGAGGAATCAAGCTGGGTATGCTGGAAATGGGACACAAGAGTGAGGCCCAGTGGAGCTGCACATTCTTCCCTCCCTTACCATTAGACAGCAGAGAGAAAAGATAGCTGGAATTTACTGTCTTTTTTTTGCAGCGTTGCTCTCTCTTCATTCTCTCTTCTGATCTCGCAGACTGCTTTGGCCCTAATAAAGTACTGCTTGCTGGCCTGAATAAGGGAGCAGCTAGTGAAGGGATTCTGCCAAATGCCTCCTCTATCTCCCCCAGGTTTATTCCTAAAGGAGAACTGTTTTAATCCTTTATTTTTTAACAACTAGGCTAGCAACTAACCTCAGGGCAGTCATTATTCCCTGCAACAACTGGCTGGGTTTCCTCAGGTACCTGACAAAGAGATGCCCTCTTTATCAAAGAGATAACCCTGATAAACAAGACTTGTGTTGCTATGGGTCTGTTTAGGCATTTAGGTTGAAAAAGTGACAGTATTCTCTTTCTCTTTTCGTGGTGCTTTTCGTGAGACTCCAGAAAGTAATTTATGGGACTGCATATGACCTGGTTTTCCTTGTCCGGAAACTAAAATCATCTTTGTGATCCAGACATTGTGTAATTCCACCTCCATAGCCAGTCCTCTGATGCGTTTAAAGCTTTCTCTTTACCCCAGAAGTACAGCATCTATCCAAAATAAACAGATACATGTACAAATTTATCCACAGCGAACAGATACAACCACAAACATTTTCAAATTCTCATAAATTTGAATCACTCTTGGACATCAGGATGTCAAATATTTCTATTAATTGGAAAATCTGTATATTTTTATTTTTTCAAACTTTCCAGCAGTCATGCTTTGGTCCCAGAATAGCTTTATGTGAGACTCCCTCTTATTCTGAAGAGCCTGGTTGAGCACAAGAACTGGTATCAGATGAGCTTAGCTTTTAGGAAAACAGTCTGCCTGATTGCTTAGTAAGTTTTTTGCACCTGGAAAGGCCATTTATACCATGGCATTGTCAGTTACTCTTTTAGAGAGAAAACAAGGAAATCTAGAAATCACATATGTGAATGTACTTGTGCTTAGATTCATGACTAGAAAAGGGATTTGCTATAAATTTCCCAACTTTAAAAGCCTAAGAAATTAAAATTGTACTAATTTTAACAGCATTCTGTTTATATATATAAACTCTAGGTAGATCTAGAGCCCAGGATTTTTTATTCCCTGTAGTAAAAGCCTTGGGCAAAGCTGAACACAACTGTGTGCATCTGAGAATTTCTTTGGCAATTAAAACAGTGTTGAATCTATAGCCCTATACTGTTGCTTCTCTGCATGGTCCCTCACTGATGGGCTGCAGAAACTGCTCAGGGAATCTTGAACATGGTGTTGACTGGGAGGCTGAACTGGATGAGATGACCTCCTGAGCAGCTGTGCTTTGTAGGCATGGACAAGCATGGCTAGTGTTTAAGGAAAGAGAACTGGAAGCTGGAAAGTTTTGTGTACTTCCACCCAGCCAATGGATTTCATTGTGTCTGCAAAGAAATCATGTATCAGCTCTGTGACTCATCTCTAAAATAGAGGAGTGCTTTCCTGCTGCCTGTTTCTGGGGGGACTAAGCCTGTAGAATTCCCTCAAGTGGAGGATGCTTTGGTAGTACCAAACCCAGAACATTATTGCAGTGTATTCGTATCCTCTTCATTCAGCACCAGTTCTTCATACACAGTCTATTCTGGGTTCACAGTTGTGCTTTTGTCTTACTTTACATGAAGCTCTCAGCAAACTGGAGTGACCTCCTGGTATATACATACATATGGGTGTGTATATATATTTTTTTTTT
>VZRF01001586.1:2674834-2702612 GCA_013396875.1 Vireo altiloquus
TTTTTTTTTTTTTTTTTTTTTTTTGTGTATTCCAGCCCCAGTTATTCACCAAACTACCATGCAGTGAAGAGGGAGTCAGAGCAAGCTCTGGGGGACCCTGCTGCCTTGGAGAATGAAAGGCAGATTTACAAGAGTGTGCTGGAAGGTGGAGATATCCCATTCCAGGGGCTGAGTGGTCTCAAGCGGCCTTTGAGCTCTGCTTCCACTAAAGGTAGGTGGTTAGAGCACTAACCTCTTCTCCATTGTGAACAGTGTTAAAAGCCAGGTGATACAGGGTGAACTGTTGAAAGGTTTAGAGTCCTATTCAAGCCATTTGAGATTTATGCTGTCCTTCTCCTTGCCATCCCCAGTGTTCCCTCCTTTTTTCTCTTAGACCACACTGGCCAATATTTTTCATGATGCCTTTAACTGATCCAGGTTCCTCTTCTCAAGAGAGACCAGCTCCCTCCATCCAGCACCTCAACCACACCCCACACCCTCATGTTCTTCCTCAAGGCTGCTTAGGCTGGCCTTGCTATCCATCTGCTCCCACTGCCTTGCCATTCTAGAGCCCTTCCCTGCCTTTTCTGTTCTTTCTGCAGCAGTATCTCAGCAGGCCACAGCAGTCTGCTGGCCTGGCTACCCTGGTATAGCTGGTGCCATGTACTCCCCAGCCTCCCGCCTGCCAGGGGTGTGCAGAGAATGCACTGACACTGGGCCTGCTCACACTGAACCAGCAATTGCTGGCTGAACCAGCCCTGCAGGCTCCAGGAATGTGAGACAGAAGAGACCAATCTCCTCCTCTTCCCTCCCCCTGTTGCAGACTCTCTAAAAGAGACAAGGAAGAGCATGACTCCCATCAGGGAATTGTACAGGGGAATGTATCTCTGAGCCAACTTCAACCTAAAAATGGCTTGAGATGGGGAGAGGACTGGAGAAGGAATGTGCTGGGTTTCTGAACTGTTCTCCCTAAAAATAGTACATCACACCAAAAAGGTCTCACTGTCTCCATCTTCCAGCTGTTTTTCAGCATTTTGTCAGGCCTGTAGGGCAGGGAGTCAAACTGGATCCGAACAAAAAAAAATCTGTTCAAACAGTTATTATTCCCCAAACTGCAATTGAACCAGAATGGTTATTTTGACATTTGAATTTGAACTCCAATCGGAAACAGACCTAAAAAGTGCAGTCTAAGCTGAAACCAGACTTAACATTTAATCCTACTAAAAAAAAAAATGTCCTGATCTAACTCCTTGAATTTTAAAGCAACCATGGCCAACCACATTGTCTGAAGGACACTCAGCTTATTCCTAGTATGGGGAATCTCTAAGCAGGCATCTCTTGGGGAAAGTCAGCTGATGTGGTGTGCTTGTGCTGGCACAGTCAGCCTCTGATTGTTTTCTCCCTCCCAGGAATAAACTGTTTGGCAAGCACTGTGGTGAGACCATAGTAGGTGTGATTACAGGCTTGGTATTAAGCCATTTTGGGATATTAGTGCCTCTGCATTCTTGCTGACACCCTGATCCTGCCCAGAGTTCAGCTGCCCTTTTCCATAGTGCCACAGCTTCCCTGGAAGCTCGTGATGCTTAGCACTTTTTAGGAGGGTACCTTAAAAGTGCTCCAGATTTGCTTCTGGCCAAGCCTCTCATTTTAGAAACATTAGCAGCACTTCACCTTCTCCTGTAAGCGTGGCTTGTTTTGCAGTTTCTTCCTGCTTTTTTATATGTTTTGAAATTTTGTTTCTTTAAGGTGCATTTTATGAAATCCAAGCATGTTCTTTCTCCTTTCTCAATAGCTTTCTAGCACTTAAGCTAACAGGTTGTATTTATTTTATTCTGCATGCTTACCAGTGGATCGTAAAGGTGGGAATGCTCATATGACTGCACCCTCTTCAGTTAATAGCCGAACCTTTAACGCTAGTCATACCGGTATGTTAGGTCACGCATGTAAACATAAGAAGCCCTTATCAGCTGCCAAAGCCTGCATTACTGAAATCCTCCCTTCTAAATTCAAACCCAAACTAGCAGCTCCAGCTGTTCTTGTGCAGGACAAGACGGGTATCTTGCTGTCTCATGAGAAAGCTCAAAGCTGCGAAAACCTTCGTAGCTCCACTGCCTTATTTGATAATAAAAAGGCTTTCATGGTAGACATAGGGGAAAGCATAGAAAATATCTTGATGAAGTCAAAGCAAGAGTATGCCATAAAATCTGGCAGTACCATGAGCCTGCAGGAGTATGGCACCAACTCTAGGAAAGGCTACCTGTTCCCTGCCTCCAGAAAGAGTGGGATGGAGTTTACAGCGCTCTATAAAGACATGCACCAGATCAACCGGTCCAGGATCCATTTGGACACAGTCTCCTCCTGCAGCGTGAAGGATATTGCATCTCAGTTTGAGAATGAAGCAAAGGACAGAACGGAGCACAGCCTTAGTCGAGAGGATTCAGAGCAGATCCCCAAAGACACCGTGTCCTCTCGTATCAGTGCCTTCGAGCAGCTGATCCAGAGATCCCGATCAATGCCCTCACTTGACTTCTCCATTGGGCAAAACAAACCCGCCACTTCTCTTCAGTCTAAAACGTTGCTCAGTGCTGCATACTCTGCAGAGATTCTTCTGGATTTGTCAAAAGCACACCAAGAAGAGAAGGATGTTGCCAGCTTTGCAGATAAATCCTCCCACTCCTGCAGCAATGTGGAGGACACGGCTTCGGATATCAGTGATGTCATCCCTATGGACACACTTTCAGCTTGCACTGATGAGATAGATCTTCTCTCAAATGCCTCCAATGACAGTGGCAGTAGCAGCAGCAACCTGAATGGGCCTCAGAAGCATAAAATCAACAGATGCAAAGGCGCATGCCCAGCTTCCTATACCAGGTTCACTACCATCCGAAGGCATGAACAGCAGCAGGCCTCCAGGAACCCTGATTCCAAAGGGGATGTATATGGGGACAGGCACATGCTCCCCAGAAATGTCTACCTAATGAGCCCACTCCCATTCCGATTGAAAAAGCCCTTCCAACACAAATCCTGCAGAACTCCACCCCCAGACTGCCTGGCAAGCCTGGCAGTGCCCAGCCCTGAGAACCAAGGCGACCCCATCCAGCTGCAGGGGAGTGTAGGAAACAAGAGTCACCACTCCCAGCACCAACCTTGCTCCAGAAGCGGGCCTCTTGCTCCCAGGCGCCGGTCCTCCTTTGACATTGTGGAGAGGCTTAGCTACTTCCCCACCATGGGATCTAGCCGGGATAGCTTCGCGGGCCGGGCTGACACTCCTGACTCCTTAAACAATGGGAACCCTGTTTCATATGCCCTCTATCACAGCCTGGACACAAACAACAACCCGCAAAGTGAACTTGGGACGTACCTAGGAGGTGGTTTTTGTGTTCTTTACCGGTGTCCCTTTATTTGTCTTCTTCCATTCTCCTCCTCTTTTCTTCCACAACCCTTACATTTTTACATCCCACCTTTACATCCCCTGACTCTCTGTTTTTTTTCCCCTAATGTGTCTAATGTCCTTTGTGTGTCTTGCTGAGCAGTTTCGTTCAGGGTTTGTTAACAGCTGCACTTCTGAGAAACGATTTCCGCTGCATTTCTAATCACATCAGGTTCAGTTTGTCTCTGAAGCAGCTCTGGGAATGCAAGAATCTCAGCATGAGATATTTCTAGTCCTGTATCATTTACACGCATGGGAATTATAAACCAAACGCAGATGATTTGCTTTAAGGAGTAGTTTCTCAAGGTCTAGTTTTGTGTGTGTGCGTGCGTGTGTGTGTATTAAACTTTTCTCAACAGTAAAATGCCAAATCATACTTTGATGGCAGTGAATGTTTTCTTCACAAAGTCCTTCTACATGTTTACACTTTCCTGTATCATTATTTTCTCCCTATTTTTGGATCTTTGTTCACGTGTACAGCCCAAAAGGGAAAAAAATGAAAATGGATAAATTAACAACATCTGATTGGCGATTTGGTCAATGGCAATTGAGAATCCATACTGTCATAATGGAAAAAAATTGTTTAAAAATACCTATTTTTTTCCTTTCTGGTTATGCAAGATAAATCCACGTGTATTTTAACTTCCTTATGTTGTTTTGAAGTAGATTCAGAATCACCAAGGCATTTTGCACCAGTTGATTACATGGAAACTCCAGAAGAAATTATCCGCAGGCGGCATGATGATAAAGAGGTAATGCCCTCCTTCGTAGTCTAATGACAGTAGTAGCAGCTGCACATACAACAAATATAGCATTTAGCTGTATGTGAGGATGGCTTGTATGTCCATGGCTATGTGTCCTGGAAGTAACAAGCAGTAACTAGTATGTTTTACTTTCAATACTTTTCTGCCACTCATTTGCTGTATAATGTGTATAGTCCAGTTCAGCTTGTTTCAAATAAACCTGATAGTTCTTACCAGTTGCACAAAATTACATATAGGGGCTTTAAATAATATAAGAAGTTTGGAAATATATGTGAGATGTGATACAACAACCCAGTACTTTCAGAAAAAGATTGCTAATCTGTAATTGTTCTTCATGCAAGCCACTTGAGTCAGTATTAATCAAACTAGTGAAACAGTATTTTTCCTGTGGGGCATCCTCAAGTTTGGAACAGCAAGCGTTAAATGTTTTAAGCTATGACAAAGTGGGAAGTTTTTCCCCGGTGCAAACTAGAATTCTTTATGGTGTCTGAAGTTGTTGAGAGAATGCAGCAGTCCCTTTTGAAATGTCTGGGTAACACTGGGAAAAGCTGAAATAATAGGAAAGCCATATAGACTTTTCAGCACTGAGTGTATTCAAGCTGAGTTAAAGAAGTTATAAAATTATTGCTTTCCTGGAAGATGGAATTAATTTCCCCTGCCTGGGGGGAAAAAATATTTTACTTTTAGTGTTAATCTTCTGAGTTCAGATGTTTATCTGTGCTTTGAAATGTGGTAAAACCTGCTCTTAATTCCTATGTGAAAAATGGTTTTTTGCTGTCTTCTCCTGTGAAAGCTAGTATTTTCCCCACTTCCAAAGTCCAGCGTGAAAACTCATGTAAGATCAAAAACCTGAATTCAGTAAGACTTTCTGGTTTCAAATGAGTTAGCACACAGCTAAACTCTTCAGCCTACAGCCAGCCCCAGAAGGTGAAAGAATCCTTCTGCCCAGATACACAAGAATGCATGTTTCCATTAATGTGCCAGAGACTTTAGAAATCTCTACTAATCTCTCTAATTAGAATATTTTACAAAGTGTGTTACATGAGCCCAAAAGAAGTATGGGAGAACCTGAATGTGGTTAGGCACTCTCCCAAGCTCCTTGCAAGGCTTAGGAGAATTTGGTACCTTGGAACTTAGCAGTGGGGCTGATTGAGGTCTCTTGGAAGTCAATGAGAGAAACTCCTTTTAGGTTAAAGGGGGTTTGGATCAGCTCTCTGCATTATCAGCAATCTTCTTAGAAGCTCCTGGGACCTGCCCAAAACTTAGAAAAAATCCTCATTGACTTCCATCAGCTTTGGATCAGATCCTCTGTATGAGCTGGATTTCAATTATGCCATAATGATGATGTACCTTCTGTGTTTGTAAAACAAAAGGGTATTGTGTAGTTAGTAGAAACAGTATTTGATACTGGACTGTAAAGCCCCAGCTATTTGCAGGGACCTCAAGAATTTTAAGTCACGTTTATGGCAGCTTTTGAATGCCTTTAACTAGATGATTTACTGCCCATTTTATGCAATTTTATGGCAGAAACTTTTAGAGGACCAGAGACGGCTTAAACGTGAGCAAGAAGAAGCTGATATTGCCGCTAGAAGGCACACAGGGGTTATTCCAACGCACCATCAGTTTATCACTAATGAACGATTTGGGGACCTCCTAAATGTAGACGATACAGCAAAGAGGAAATCTGGGTCAGAGGTCTGTTTTAGTTACCTCAGTCTGCTGCTTGACCCAAAGCAATAATTGCCTCTCACAATGTTGTGCTTTAGGCCGACATTAGCTCTTCAGAGAATGTTGTTTGTTGTTTTTTTTTCCACCTTCCCCTTTCCCATTCTGGCTTCATTTAGATCTGCTTTGACTCTTATGCCTGGTAAATTAATTGATAGCTCGATACCAAGCTGCATATATTAAAGCATGCCTGCTGAGAATTGCTGGTGCACACCTGTGATGCATGCCTTTAAATATCAGCTACTTAGTCAATCAAAGGCCTTCTACATCTTTTGCGTCATATTGCTACATTGCCTTCTTGTTTGTGCCTTATGCTTAGAAACGTCATGTCTTGATCCTGACCATGCGGCTGTCATGTAGGTTTTTTTAGAAGTACATTGTTTCTTCCCTTGAAATACACTTAATGTCCTTTAGAAACAATCAGAAAAAAGTCTCAGCATGTTTCACTGCGTACAACCTGGTTGGACTTTCTGAAAGAGACAAAGGAGGAGGTACATATTTTTCTCATGAGCCCAAGGCACTTTTCTGGAGTGCTGGATGCTAGTCCAGGTGTTGTGACCAAATGCCTTTCCTGCCTCACACAGATTGCTGCTGAGCTCTTGGCAGCTGCTCTGTCTCCCCAGAGGTGCTGCACTGTGGTAGTGAGTGAGGTGCTCACCATGTGGTTGGACTACATCCGTCTGCCCTTTAGTTTCAAATGCTCTGGAACCTCATGAATGTGACTGCTTCTTATTTTATGCACTGTTACCAAAATGGCTTTAAAATTGTCTGAATATTTTGTAGCCATTAGAAAATCAGCCAAGTAAACCTTTAGAGCCTAGGCCTGCTGTCAACATCCATTTTGGCTCTTTAGCCACTGAAGACTTTTTAGACGTATGCCTAATTTATTCATGTTTCCTCTTCACCTTTGTCTCTTTCCTACCAGTTGATACAGAATACATGGGTCACATTGCAGTATTCAGCAGGACCAGATAATAATCAATAAGAGCCGCATCAAATAATATCCTACTGTTTTTCCCAGCTAGTAGATTTTGATTTTCCATTCAAATGTCAAGAGAAATCTGGTACTGGAGCCCCAGTAACTGTAGTTACTGGAGCAGCTTTCATTCGTCAGGGTTAGTCCCATTTAAAAGTTGACTGCTGTTAAATCCATTTCCTGTACAGCTCCTAATTACTGCTATACCAGAAGTTGGCAATTTGTGTCCTTGTGGGAGATGCCCATCCCACATATATGGACTGTAATACCAGTTGCACGCAAGCTTGTAGCAGAATACCTGCATTCAATTTCCTCCCCGTGCTAATGTTAGCTATAGAAGAGTTTGGATGATTTTCCTCAGAAGAGGGTTGAAAACCTAATTATTATTTTAATATAGTGATTTTCTTTTTTAATCTCCAGATGAGACCTGCTAGAGCCAAGTTTGACTTTAAAGCACAGACGCTAAAGTGAGTACAGCTTGTTACTCCTACCTACAGTGTTCTTCCTCTGCATTTTTCCCTAGGATGCAGCATTTCTGAAGTGTCACGTACTTGGATTCATGTTTTGGGGTGTCTTTCCAGCAACTCAAAGCAAAATTGTCCATAGTAAGGCAGGGGAAAGTAATGGGCAGGTCATAGCATCTGAAGGACCTTTAGGAAAATGTCTTCTTTCTCAGTGCATCTCTATCCCACATGATTTTTAGGACAAACCTGCATTCTTTACTGCAGCAAGTTAGTCCTCTGCCCAGTGGGTAGGTGGAGCCACAGGAGAAGAACATCCTTTTCACTGTACAAAGCATAGCCCAAGGGCAGAAGGGACTTAAACAGATACCCAGCTTTAAGCGTGTGGGCCCCTGACTCAGAATTTTCCTGATTCAGAACATGCAAATGTGCAGAGTGGTCACTGCTCTCCTGGCATCTATGGATACATCAGCCCTGTTGTGGTCCTTTGTGTGAATCCCACGACACTACTTGTTCTTTTTGGGAAAAAAACCCAAGTTTCTTTGCTGTGAAGAGAAGGACTGGAAAGCCTCTTTCTCTGCGTGAGCCTGGAGAAGCTCTCATTTTAATGTTGCTGGGGAGGAAAGAAAGAAGAACAGAATTCAGTGAAGGACGTGTTGGTTTTTGTCTCAAGTGCTAATGTCCTGAGAATATTTTTTATATGTTATATTAGGTGAAGATTTATAATAATTTAAATAGGACATCCCCAGCACCTGTAATAAAACTGAGGCAGATTAGGTGTAGCTGTTGTGTCCCTCGAGTAGAATATACCAGGGTGCCAGGCAAAAGAAAAGCAGAGCTTATAACAGTCATCTTAGAAAAGGCTGTGTTGTTTATTTTTCTCTAGGGACCCAAGTAGTAAGTTTATGAGCCTAGTACAAGCTGGCCACAGTTCCTCAAGCTGCAGACATTCATAATTTTAGCACTGAACTCTGTTGATGGAAATTCCAATTTTTAGCCCAGTTGAGGTCAGTGATTGCACAGCCACAGCCTGACCATCAGTGTAATCATTGCAGGATCAACATCGCCATGTGAGGACATTCAGCTAATCATCAGACTAGCTCAGATTAAAATCATGTGTCTCTTTGGAAGGCACTTGTGACATGACTGTTTCAAAACAGGAATTGAGAGCTGCTCATCATATCCAACATGGAAAGTAGCCAGTGTCATATTTGGCTTGAGCTTGACCCCATTGCTTCTGGAGAGTATGTGGTTATTACAGCCCTCACAGACCAACTTTTTTGACAGGATGCCCAAAGAGCAAGAGAGGTCTTGCACATCACAATATGGACAGAGTAATCCTCAACATGTAGCTTGTGCTTTGGGTGGAGCATGATGTGTATCAACATGCTGATCCAGACCTTGGTACCTAGGGATTGCTGGACAGAAAAAGAGCATGTCTGTTCTCTTCCAGTGAAGTTCTGATGGAGTGCTTCTGTCGTTAACAGGGAACTTCCACTGCAAAAAGGAGATATTGTTTACATTTACAAGCAGATTGACCAGAACTGGTTCGAAGGTGAACACCATGGCAGAGTTGGCATCTTCCCACAATCATACATAGAGGTAGCTGCTTTCCTTGCAGGCATTCTCTTCGTCCACTTTCTTTCTGCCAAAGACCGGTTTGTGGACTTCATGTATGAGACTTAGCTGATTCTGTTTGTTCATTCCAGCTCCTTCCACCAGCTGAGAAGGCTCAACCCAAAAAGCCATTACCATTGCAAGTATTGGAATATGGAGATGCTATTGCTAAGTTCAACTTCAATGGGGATACCCAAGTGGAAATGTCCTTCAGAAAGGTAGGACTTCTGTTGTGCTGATGAATTGAATCCAGACATGCTGATTTTTTTTGGCACTAGTAACTTGAAATTTCCAAATGAAAGCTCCAATAAGATGAACTCTGTATTCAGCAAGGATTCCTCTTCATCACCCATGTTTTTAATCCAGTCGTTATGTAGTGCATTGCAGTTACTGTTGCAGGTAGGCTAAATCAAGAAGTACCAATTGCTTCCTTAGGTCTAACTGAGAAGATATTCTGAGCACAAGTGCTGGAAACCTGGCTCTGCAAGGCAAATTAGATACTTGGTGACAGGTCTCTCCAGGTTGATTAGATTCAGTGGAGGTGCACACAGATATGTCATAATGGTGATTTAGAAAAGAAGGAAACTGGATTCACCTTTCCCATACTACAAGCCAAATCATTGAGCAAGCCAAGTTTTATGGTATTGAAGTGACTGGCTAGACCTGACTGCAGAGTGAAGGTAGGGGAATGGGTTGTGTAATGGCTGTTCAAAGTCAGCTATATTTAGGTTAAGTAGCAGAATTTCTCCATCTCAACCAGCTTTCTGTTTTGATGCTCAGATTAGATCTTCTCTGTCTTCTCTTTTAATTATATATGAAGGTGAGGCTTGAAGTGATCTGCAAGTCACTTTGTCAGCAAAACAGGAGAGACCATAGAGAAACCTAGGTTAAAGTGCAGACCTGTACATATTTTCTGTACACCTCATACCCCGGGAGTCTCATGGTTAGCCTGAAACTGCTGGTTTCCATTTTTAATTGGCTTTAGTAAGTAGAGTCTTCAAAATGTGAGCATAACTGAGTCTGCAGAGAGACCAAGTCAGCACCGGAAGATCTGCCATTTTTTCCTTCTCTGAACTGAAAAACGTAATTCCCACCCAGAGTTTAGGGTTAGGATAATTGGAAATAGGCTGAGAACCACCAATTATTTTAGGTCAGCTGCAGCAAGATTAAAAATGTAATCTGCTTTGGAATGATGAAGCATGTTAAAATCAGAGCTACATTGCTGTTCCTTCCCACAGGGTGAAAGGATCACATTGATTCGACGAGTGGATGAGAACTGGTATGAAGGAAGAATCTCTGGCACCAGTCGCCAAGGCATCTTTCCCGTCACTTACGTGGAGGTGCTCAAACGACCAGTGGTCAAGAATGCCATTGACTATCCTGACCCACCAGTGTCCGTCTCCCCCAGCCGCAGCATGACAGCTTCACCACAGGTATTGGGACTAGATGCAGCCAGGTTCAGCACCCTATAAAACAGAGGGATATTGCCATTCTTGTGCAAGAAGTAATGGCTGAAAAAACCACTTTATTTAAGACTAGAATTTTGTGCCATAAAAGCCACGTGCTCCCTGCAGTAAGCTGCAACTGCAGGTCAAGGTGATGTTTCATTTACCTGAAAGGTTAATGAACAGATCATTTGGGGATTTGGAGACTCAGCATTTTATCTCTGATGTGTAGCATGAATCCAGGCCAGGCTGAAAGGGCTGCAGTTCACAGCCAGGTGATTAAATTTCACTGCCGGAGATGGAATGAATTGGTTATCCAGCATTTCCTGAGTAAGTGTTTACTCTTCACAGACCTTTACTGTGATGAAGGGAATTTTATATTATAACTATTAGAAACATGTCATAGACTGCTATAGTCTGTCTTTATGTCATTATGTTGATCCCAGTCAGCTTGAATTAAGCTGTATACCTGCCCCTGTATGATCTAACTCAGAGGTTTTTGGAGACAGGGTCAGGAGAACAACCTGTATTATTTGAAACTGCTGCCAAATGAACTCAGGTTTTGAGAGCAGGTCAGTCTCGGATCTTCCATGAATATTAGATTGACTATAAACCATGCTGCAGTTCAAAGCAGAAAGCAAGATGACCCCAGGTAACCATATGGAGATCCCAGAATGTTTGCCATGGCAAACTTACAAGGGAGATATTGAGTCTCTAAATCCCTTTGTTTTGCTCCCATCCTTCAAATACTCATGCCAGAAGAAGGTCAGCATACATGTCTTGGTCATGACCATGAAGTTCTGGTGCATCTCCCTCTCAATCATGGGACCAAAACAACGCCAAGACTGCAAGAAACATAAGTGGAGAATTGGGATTGGGAGGAAGGGATATATGGTACAGAAAGGATGGGAAAAGAAATGCCATGACTCATGCCTGCTGTCTGTCTGGATCTTTCCTAAAAGGAGTGGTTTTAGTCTTAGTCATTGTGTAAAAAGGAAATATTTGTTGCTCGTTTGGGATTCTCAGTCAAAGTGGACTTCAGCTGAACTTTTCTATGAGCTTGGCAGCCTCTCTATAGCTGTGGCCTATCTTCCACAAGCTCCCTGCAAGCTTGTCCCTTTGAGGGAAGGGATCATATCCACATTTTTATGGTTTCCTTTGCTATTTTTTGATTCCTCCTCTAATAAGTCAATACTTCCCCTAGTTTTTTGCCTGACGACTGAGATACAGTCTGACCAGTGCTAATGTAACTGTTCTCACCAATGCTGCTAGTGATAAAAGCTAAGGGCAGGACTTGGTAGTGTGTTCTGCCCTTATAAACACAGGACCTATTTTAATCACCTGAAGAGCAAATAGCCACAGCTGGCTTTTTTGATCCCTTTCTCCTGTGCAGCTTCTGCAGTGCATGTTTCCTGAGGAGCAGGCACTGCTCTTGCTAGAGTTGGATAAAGTCAAAGTTCATTGCAGCAGTGAATTCTGGCTGGATCCACAGTGTGAGTTGCTGGGGCACCAGCTATTGCTGCCAGGTCGGTCAAATGCTGGGTTCTGCCATCATGATGGTGGCTTCAACTGCTCTCTGAGGGACTTAGTGCTCATGGTATGAAGTCAGAGGTCTTCCACGAGGTGTTTTGTGTCTGGGATCTTGGCAAAGGCTGGGGGAGGGTATTAGCAGCACAGATACAGGCTGGACTTGATGGGTTGGAATGGCTGTGGACAGCGTGTTCTCCAACATGGCACACCATCCATAGAAAACTTATGCATGTGGTCACAGATCTGCTTCTCTCCACACTTGCTCTCTCTCCTTTTACTTTTGCTTGGTTTTATATTTCCTTTCTTATTTTTTTGTTCACTTCTTTCTTTTTCTCTCCTGCTTTTGTCTCCTTCAAGTCTCCCAGCTCTGAGCTGCTCCATACTCCAACTCCTCCGCCTTTGCCTTTTGCGCGCCGCGCTTTGTCTCCAGAGGTGCAGGCGGTCACATCCGAATGGATTGCTCTGACCGTGGGAGTGTCTCCCAGCACCACTCCTGCCATAACTCCTCCATTGCCTCCTCCGCCTGAAGCCTCCCTCTCTCACACTGACTATCTCTCGCCTTCTGCTGCAGCCAGCCCTTCCCCCACAGCCAGCCTCCACCACTCTCATCTCTCTGGCTCCTCGACTCCCAGGTCCATTAAATCCCCATTGCCCTCTTCCTCATCCAGACCTCAATCCTCTGCCCACAGTTTCTACCAGGCCACTCCACAAAGCGAAGAAAAGTTTGTTGACTCCCCTCCTCCCAGCGTGACCTACTCTATCTCCTCGCGCTGGGCAGTGGAGAGCCCCGAAAGCATCCTCGCAGAGCAGCGTGACACCACTGCCAGCCAAGCCTGGCTCCAAAAGACAGGAGAGGGCAGCAGCCACCCCGAGCAGAGTGCTCATGCTGTCCCCAAGATCTCTGTTGAGCGCTGCCTGAAACCATCCCAGCTAGACATGCGTACGAGCCCAGAAAGGAGACCTGTGGGTTCCTCTGAGGACAACCAGTTGTGTCAGGAGCTAATGGCTATTGTTCAGGGAGGTAAAACAGAGAAAAGAGACATGAGGAGAGGTGATCTGGGAAAGTTTCAAAGCGGGGAAAAGAAGGTACTTCTGCATGTGTGTGTGCTGCTCTGAATCGCTGATTTTTATTTAACTGGTGGGTTGAGGTTTGTGCTGCTCTGCTGACAAAGCAGAGCCAATGACTGCCACATGTCATTTTGATGATCCTAAGAAATTCCTTCAGGGGTCACCAGTGGCATTCACTTGATAGCAGATCAAACAGTTTTAGAAGAGGGCTCAAGAGCAGTGTAGAGAAAATTATTTTAAAATAGATAACACAGGACTGACACAGTCACCTCTAATGAGGTGATTGTCCCAGACAGTGGCTATTACCAGAGGTATCAGATGAAAGCATCACATAGGTCCCACAGTGTAGAATACAAGCAATTTCTTGCTGATCAAAGATTTTAGTGTGCAGTGAATCACCTTTGGTTATAGAACTTGTTCGTTCTTATGAAAGCCAAGGACTGAAAAGCATTTTAAACACCAGCCTGGCTTGTAGAATCACAAAAGGTGTCCCCTGTTGATCCTGAAGAGCCTGTGGTTTAGTGAACCTTAATCTAGGATGTGCATGACTAAGGGAGTCTTGATTGTTATCTATGTATTGATGCGTAGATATGTATCTTTGCATTTCTGAAATTATGTGAAAGGCTCTAGCCACAAATGAGAATTAGACCTAGTGATGCTTTCCCCCAAGAGTTTTTAGTTATATGTAGCTGTATGTTACAGTTAGAGGAAACACAGAGGGAACTCTCCAGTAGCTTCTACAACATGTCTTCTGCCCTCAGTCTTTGTATAGGATATATGTCTTACTTTGCAGCTCTCTGTTGCCTTGAAGCCCATTGTGGGGTACAGCCAGCCCAGTTAAATTACAGCACCCCAATGTGTGGAAGTTTGGAGAATTTGAAATCATAGAATTACAAATACTGTCTTTATGCACTGCATAGCTTCCATGACATACCCTGTCTAGCCAACATTAAATAATGTCAAACCAGGGTTTCCAAGATGACATGTTTCACACTGGGAAAACTTATGACAAATAATTTGATTTCTGCTTGAATCATAACCAGAAGTCTCCTGGGAGCTGTGTAAAAACTGTGCTGTTTACTGTCTAGATATATTTTTAGTAGCATTTTTTAGACTTAACCTGCATGTTTGAAACAGGTGAGGTGATCAGCTCAGACAAACCAACTGGAAACTGCACTTGTCCTTGCATGGAGTTACTGTTGCTGTGTGTGCTTCAAATTTACTGAATAGTGGATGATCTTATCACTAGCAGTAATGGTGATAAGAGAGTGTGTGCCAAGCTGACCAATTTTTCTTTTCTTCGAAAGACTGCAGACTCAAAAGTATTCTCTTCATCTGCTCCTCTCTCTTCCTCTACCCTCTCTTCCTCTACTGTCACAACACAGCCACCTCCCAGACTTACACGCAGAGTCAATAAGCCACAGGTAATCATCTTTGCTGATTACTCTTCCATTACTTAGACTTGTTTCCATGTCATGCCATTGTTTTGTCATATGCTTATATAGCCATTCATTGATTACACAGGTGAGATAATTTTCCTCTAATTTATAATTTTTATTTAAAAAAAAAATTACTTCCAGGCTGCGTAGAAGGGCAGATATGGGCAAAATCTTCAGGTGCTGCAAATCTACATAGATCAAGTGTAGGTTTCTGCTTGTTTGTACCAGCTGAGGATCTGTTCATCAGTTCCTCCAAAAGATTAACTCAGGGCTTACTTACTTCTGACCTCTAGCTCCTACAGCTTGATTGCATTATAAGGCAGTGTTGGTGGCCTTCTTAGCAGGAATGGTGTAGCACAAGAAAATTAGGTTCAGGTATTGTTTAACCACCTGAGATAAGGATTTAGAGTTTGAGTATCTCTGAGCTGGGGATAAGGCATACACAATTTGGTATCCACAATGCCAGGGGCCTGCTCTGGTCTTCTCAGGTAGGATTCAGATGTTCTATTGCTGAGAGCTACAAACGTTGTTAAAGAGGGATGCAGTAGGGTCTGTGCAGCATAGCTCAGCCTCAGCAGTGGGGTGCCCAGGGTGTGAGAACGAGCAATGCTTGTATCTGCTGCTGCCTCATCAGTCATTCAAGGCAGCTTCCACGAGATGGCAGTATTTGAAACGGGAAGTTCATAATTAGCAAAAACTGGACTGAATTTGTAGTTATGGGTATTGGGGAAGCAATCTTTGGCTTGATCAGTGAACCAGGCAAGTTGCTCATGCAGGATGAATGTGGGAAGAAGTTGCCAATGTTACTTACTTTCTTGATTAGGTTAAGAGAGAGAGAGCTTAAACCCTGAAATTTTCCTATTACCTTTCCTCATTTTCTTCCACTTGTCAGCTTGCACAACTTTTTACTGAACAACCACCTCCTGCTTCCCTTTCAGTATCTGTGTCCAGTAGAATACATATTCTGCTTCATGTTAAAAATCCATCAAAGTTTCCTGTGTTGGCCTTTCTCCTGAGCTCTGACCTGTTTGGTCCTGCTGGTGCTTGCACCGGAAATACGTGATCCAAAAGAGCAGGAGCAAAGAGCCACCATTAGGCAAAGATGTTTCTCTCCAGTGGTGATTAGCACACAGTTCTATTTTGGGTGTTCCACCTGGTTGTAGTAAGACCCTGTGGCCTTTCTTTGGAGTCAAACTCAATATTTATATTTTATATGTCTTGACAATCAGAGCATATTGTCAGTGTCAAGTTAAAGATGCGTGACATTAGCAGTAGTCTTGACCTCCTTTCTAGCTCTAGATCTACAGTTGTTTAGGGAGCAGGAGTGGTATTTGTATGTGCAAATGACTTCTCATTATCTGTGTGACCTATACAGAGGCTGATGGTTTCAGCAGAACTGCAAGTAATACCCTGGAGGCTTTTCAAAAATAAGTACCTCTCAACTAGTTTTAATCAAATGAGAAAAGCACTTAGCAGACATGGAAATGAGACATTACGTTTGGGTTTTCCTTCCATTAGTGTCTATTCCTGGTGTTTGAGGTACTTTATGATTTTGAATTTTAGTTTTCTTTCTCATTATAGAGAACCTCTCCAGCTATGAAATTCTGACCCAGGGTTTTTACAGGTTTAAGACCCCTTTCATACAGGACTGGTGTAAGGACTGCATTCTTGCCTGTTCTATCAAGTTAAAATGTAAATTGCATTGGCTCTTTAAACTGTTATGAGGTTCCCTTTTGTTTGCTTTCACAGTCCAAACTAAAAAGAAAAACTAATTACCTCACAGCACCTGAAGATATTTCAAGTATAACTTACAGATAACTTGTTTCAATATTCTAGTAAAATATGTTATTAAGGAGTAACATAGTCTATCAAATTAATTTATTTCAGGGAACCTTCAGGAATTTTCCAGTGTAATTCCTGTTCTACTCTGAGATCCTATTAGCACAGTGTGACAGTCAGCAGTGGTGCCAGCAAGTGTGTGAGCAGTGCAGTGGCTTTGGCCCTGGGGCTAGACTGTGGCTGTGGGGAAGGAAGGCAGGACTGGCTGCACAGGGGTCCCTGTATCCCCAACAGGAGGGATGTTGGTGGGGACCCATCTGCTCCTTTGTACTTGTTCAAAACCAGTCTGGCAGAGTGGTAATTCCACTTGCTTTTGGCTGGTAGAGAGGAGTGCATATGTGGTGGATGTTCAGACCCCATGTCCACCAGCACAGACCAACTGTCCTTAGCATGTTCCTTGCTTTGCACCATGTTCAAGGTAAACTTTTACCCCCTCCGGTGGTTTTCTGTTGCTCCACAGATCAAGCACAGCAGTGTTTCTGCTGAGTACTTGCTGTGCAAGGGCAGAGCTGCCCAGCCTGCAGCAGGCATTGGTACCTGCTTCCCAAGGGAAATGCATTTTTCTGCTGTAGACATTGCCTTCAACTTCTGATCCAGGATCCAGGGAGTCCTTCCACTGACCTGTGACAGCCTTTGGGTCAGGCTGCCTCACTCTGCAGTCTTTTCAGTGTCCTTTGTGAGAGCTCTTCAGCCAGATTTCCATTTGCTTTCACCAGAGCTGGGCTTGGTGTGTGGAGGGTTTTTCCTTTTGTTTCGCCTGGGCTGGGGAGGCCTTCCTGCTCTTGGTTCTTCATTGACATGTGGGAGCACCACTGCTGATGAGTGTCCTCCTCGGAGGGAACACCAGTTTGTCTGTCTGTCTTGTGTGTCTATTAGTCTATTCTGTTAGCTTTGTCTCTGTTCATGTAGCTCTTTAACTCCCACTTGGAATGGGTAGAAGACACATGAACAAGAACAGCAATGGATAGATGCACTGATGACACTGAACTTCACTAGGAGCAGGGAGAGCACTGTTCAGTAGTCCCAGCATCTCTCTTGCTAACATTTAAAACTTGCCTTAGGGCTTTTCTAGGTTCTAAATGTAGAACCTTTTTCTCATAATTTTACAAACCTGTGATGCTCTTTAGATCCATCCCCCAGATCCATCCATTAACATGCACGGAGCTGGGGAGCACTAATTACTTTGGCAGTGCAAGGATTGAGAAAGGTAGTTCTGCAGAAAACCTCCAGGATGCAAAACCAGGATTAATTGCCCGTTTTCCAGCTGGATTCACAAAATGCTGCATTAACTCTTTCAGAGAGCTGAGAAGGTGCTACCATCTGAGGTGGAAACACTGGCCAGCTGTACTTTAGGACTGACTGTACTGCATATTTGTATACACAGTCTGTAGACATGGAGACATAGAGACTTAAGCAATTGTTTAAGTTCATTCACTTAGTCTTAACAAAGCATGTAGTGTGGCTGAGCAGATAGAAGTTGAGATGTCCTCATGTATTGTGAATACTTTGTCCCTTTTAGGGCCTTCAGCTTACCTTCATCAGTAACAGAGCTGGCTTGGTGTTTTGGGGGAAGTCTTTTATACTTTGGAGCTAAATTGGAACACTTCCCAATTCCTCAGCCACTCTGGTATGAGGGAACCACCACTGTAGGTAGCACATGGACTGTCTAAACCCATGTTTGAAGAGCATTTGGACCTCTTAACACTTTTTTTTCCCCTTTAATCACCTCCTTCCCTGAAAGAATAATGTAGGGTTTGGTTGGTCGATTTAAAAAAAAAAAAACTAAAAGCCAAATAGATCGTACTATTGGGGTCACTTATTTACATCAGTGGGGTGGTACATTTACAGCCTAAAACTATGGGATCTGATGTGGTCAGTTTTTCGTCCTGTTTAGCTAATACTTCATAGTTGCTAACTGTTTCACCACCTTGTTGCAGGGCTCTGCTGTAGCCCTGGGAGTTAGTGCTTTGGTAGGAGCTGCCAGGATGTCTAGAGCTGAGGCCAGAAGGGATCCTTGTCAGGAGCTGGAAGCTATAGGAGGGCAGGGGACTGCTTGGCCTTTGCCCCTGCCCAGCTGCCTCAGAGAAGTCCCTATGAGGATCCTACCAGGAAAAGGAGTGTGACCAGGGTTCTGATGCTGCACCTCCTTGGTAGTACACATACAAGCCTGCACTGTGGAACATTCAGAGGCAGGGTCAATTTTTTAGCTTTCAAATAATTAATTTAGTTCATAGTTATTAATGCTTTTAGGAGGAAAAGCTGCTCAGGGAGGTCACAAGTAATCAATGGGAAATGGACCATGTGGTCTTAGGAGCTCATGGAGCAATTTCAACAGTCAATTTATTGGTATGGAACAGAGAAGCACTTTCTTGAATTAAAAAAAAAACAAAACCAAAAAACATTCTTACAGCTGCCTCGGCCTGAAAATTGGTTTTTCCAGCTGCTTAACCACATGAGTTAGCTCTGGTCTCATCAGATTTGATGAAATTTATGTAGTTGGTCTGCACAGTATGAACTTAAAATTTGTTATTTTTTAATTTGCCTTTCAAGGCTGATGATAGACAGGCAGGAAGGACTTCCAGAAGTCCTGTGAGGATTTCAGGCTCCACAGTAAATGCTTTGAATACAAATTCCACTGCAATTAGTACATTGAACTTACATTTAAATTTCTTTCTATAGAAATATACATGGTAACAGAGCATTGTTTCAGAGGGCAGTGATCCCAGATTCCAGCACCAGGCAGTAGAGCTGACTACAAAGGAGTTGATGTGGGGCTGGGTTGGCCGAGAGTGGGTCAGAGTCCTCGAGAAAATAGATGGTTTGCTTTAATACAGTGATGGTTACAGCTCCAGGGGTCCAAGATGTGGTTCGGTGGAGCTTTGAGCTGAATGAGCTCATCGCCCTGCACTTCTCCAGTCTTTGAGCATGCTTGTGCTGAAGGTGTCACAGACCTCTCTACTCTCTGCTTCTGCTCTCAGTGTGCCATGAGAAAGCAAGATTTTTACTGGAGGGCACTGCTGACGTGAATAAAGAGGAGGACAGAAAGCTTAAACTTGAGGCCTTTGAAATTCAGTTTGAAATTTGCATTAAATGATCACAGAGCACGGCCATGCTCTGTATCTCATCCAATCCACTTTGCCAAGCAGCCCTGCAGGCAGTATGCTAGCTCAGACATTCCATTTGCTCACAGCATGCACCTTGCTTTCAGTAGGTGTTTGAATATGTCAAAATGTGCAAAACCAGGCTGTGGATACCTGTGTGGCTTTTTCAGTGATCTTCCCCTTGCCCATAAAACCTCCAGCCTCAAACACTGATTTCCTTTTATGTGTCCTGGGACACAGTCCCTGTGAAGAGTTGTGGCTGGGGAGTGAGTCAGGGCAGAGTCCAGCATCTTCACTGGTGGTGGTGTTTCGAGCTGTGTTTTCCAGTCAGGCCCTCCTCTGATCTGAAGCTCTGCCTTGTTGTGGGAATAAATAGAACATTTCAGATCCTTGCTTGATACAGGGTAGAGTGATTTTGCTGGGGCTACACAGCATTGTGCCTTTAGAGGACCTGAGCTGTTGGGGTTTTTTTTAAAAAGAAAGCAAGTTGCTTTTCTCTTCTCTGTCAAAGTCATTGAGGATTTTTCTAAAAAACAGCAGCAGATGCCTTCCAGCATGCTTTTGGCCTTTCAGTTTTGATGCTCTCAAGTACATGTTCCTGTCTGTGTTCCTTTTCCCCTACAGGAATGCAGTATTCCAATACTATAGTACCATTTCTGGCGTAGCAGTGTCCATAACCTTCCACTCTGATTCCCTGCCCTAAGCTTCTGTTTTGCTGTCACCTTTCCCTTGCAGCATTCTGTGTGCTGCAGTGCTGTTGTGTTACTGTAGCCTCAATGTCTCTTGTGTAGATGAAGGATCTTGCTGTCCAAAAAGTATGGTGTTGGGGTGGGGAGGGGAAGAGTTGTTCATTTTCTTTTGTTGTCTGCACTCCATTTACATTTTTTTAATTCTGACCAATATAACATCTGCTAAAATGTCTTCCTTATCATTTGCTTGGTGATCACACAGCCTTCCCACCATTCATTGAGAGCTGGACCAGATCTCACAGAGTCTGAAAAGAGCTATGTGGTAAGGCCCCTGTTTAACTCAGATGTGCAGTCCTAGACACTCTTCACCCAGACAGTAACCTCAGTACAAACAAAATGCCAGCACTATTTTTAGTTGCAAAGTAGGTGCATATTTATCTCTTTGCATATCTTGTTTGTTTGCAACAAAAGAAAGGGAATTTAATAATTAGAAAAACTGTCAAAGCCAATGAGAAGTTGGGCTAATTGTGCTGTCAGACCCTGGATATTAGTTAAATGAAGCCAAATGCATGAATGGAGCAGCCCAAACTTTCCTTGCATTCTTGAACTGACTTCATAGCATTTGGAATGGTGCCACTGCATAACTAATTGCAACCTCTTATGCTGCTGCTTTTAAAAATATGTGTAAATGTATTTGTTACAAATCTTCAAACTAAATGCCAAATTCTTCTGTATCTTGCCTGTTTTTCCATGCTTACACCTGGATCCCTTCTGCACTCCACTACCTGGATATTTACATGGATCTACAACTCTTTTTTTGTTTTTGTTTTTTTACGGACTTACATGCTGCAACTGGAATGTCCCATCTCTTCTTATCTATATTTTCCCCTCCCTTACCCCTGTTGACTGTCCTTTGGGTGTTCTTGGATGTCAATGCTGCCTACCACACAGGAAGCTGTTTGCAATGAAATCATAAACATTGCAGAAAAGTCTGTTCATTACTGCAGTACTATATCTCAGCCTCTTGACTCTCGCCACAAGGTGACCTCTAATGACCATAAATCATCTCTCATCATTTCTCAGCAACCTCAAGCACAGCAGCAAGGAGCCAGCCCTGAGCGAAGTCAAACACCACGAGACATGTAAGTCCATTTGGTTCCCCTCTCTTCCAGGGGCCTTATTTCTGACTGGTGGTGAAGATAGGGAGGTGTGAGACCTCTCAGTGTTTCAGAAGGTAAATTAGAATTATGTGAAAATGTCAGCTTTGCTTTAAAGAACAAAAGTATCCACATATCATCATCATGAGTTTCAGACTGTTCCCTTTCTGTCTGTACAGCACCTGAAACAATGACCTCATGATCCAGGACTGGGTCTCTCTTACAGAGATTGTCTTGCTGTCTTTGAAGCTTGAAGCTGGCAACAAGTTAATATCCACTGATCATATTGATATGGATCAATGTGTTCTTAGCTTCTCACAGTACAGTGAGAACCCCAACACCAATGCCACTCGGTGTGTTGCTGACCAGTTCCACACGTGAATTGGTAGTTGAGAGACCAAGGCTGAGATTTTCAAAGCTGTTCAGTGGAGCTGCCACTAAGCTTGGTGAGGCCTTACACTGATGGTTTTGAGAATAGCAGCCTGCACTGTGTGCTGGGGACTGATGCTCACAGCAGTTGGCTTGTGAAAGGAGCCTATGCTTTCTCTTTTTCTCTCAGAATGGGAAGTCTCACATCAGCTCTATTTTCATACTCCATAGGCAGGGGACCCAGGCCTCCCCAAATTTGCCCAAAGATTGTTTCCACTCCATAAGGATCCTTTCTAATGAATACACGGTGCTTGTGGTACAAGTGACATCTCAGGGCAGAATTTAGCCTTGGGTTTTGTTTCCACCATACCTTCTCAGCCATGATTTATCCAGCAACCTTAGTGCAGTAAAGTAGGCAATATCTTTTTCTAAAGTTGTTTGCTCTGCCATTTGGTCAGTTACAGCTCTGCCTATGTGCCTGGGCAAGGCAACAGCTGTCTCATTTAGCCCAGGAATCAGTGTATCCAGGTTTTGGCTTGCACTCAATAGAGTGCAATTGTATGCTCTCTAGTTGCTATGTTAGGAAGACTCTGATTGTTTGTGCAGACAGCTACATGGCAGAAAGGGAGCAGAAGCTTTCCACATATCCAACACAATGTAGGCATGACATTTTTTACTTACCATGACCTTTTGACAAGAGGGAGTTCAATGCAGTTGGTTTCCACCTCTCAAAAGGAAAACACAGGTCCAGATTGCATTGGACAATATGTAATAGGAATTAGGGGAAGAGAAACATCTCCTCTTCAAAGAATGTCAAAGAAATCCAACAGCTAACATGTAGTATCTTTCTGGTTTTTAGAGTTAGCTACCAAGCCCTCTACAGCTACACTCCTCAGAATGATGATGAGCTGGAACTGAGGGACGGTGACATTGTCGATGTTATGGAGAAATGTGATGACGGCTGGTTTGTGGGTGAGTGTGACACTTGCCTGTCAGCAGAGCTTTTTGGGATGAGCAGTTTTGCAGAGTGTCTGGAAGTTGGCTTCATTTGTGGGGTCAAAATGGTGAAAAAAATTGACTCACACTTTTCCAAAATTTCCCATCTTTTTCCACCAAAAACATTAAAATTAGGCTGCAGGGTGGTAGAGCTTTGTTTTCCTTGCTAGGTCTCTAGTCTTTCCTTTTTTATCTTCTTAGTATCTCTATTCATTCCTCTCTTTGTCCTGATCCTTATTGCTCACACAGGTGGCAGAGCAACAGAGGGAACCAAGAAAAACTGGATTTCTGTAGCATTTCCAAAGCTGAGGGAGCCATGACTAGTTACAGAAAGTGGCAAGTAGGAGGTGAAGGCAACACATGGATAGGAGTTGCAGTCCCTGAAAAATCCAGCCTCAAGTGCATGTTTAGCAAAATCCTTTCCCTTCAAGGAGTGCAAGTCTGGACAGCATTCTCCATCTCAACACTTCAAATCTAGGCTTGCTGTCTCTTCTTAGGGGAGATTAGCTCATTTACACTGAGAGGAGTTTGACTTCCAACCTATAGGCCCAAGAGCTTTCACCAGCACCTTATTAATTGTTAAAGGAGAAGACCAAAGATGATTTGTAGAAGAACTAGTTGTGATTTGATCTGTACCAAAAGGCTCTTTGACTAGGGCTCCTATTAAGTATTAGGAATCAATGCCTGCAGGCATATTTAAACCACAAAGCCTTCCTTGCATGTCTCCATCTTACTCTGTCTTCCATGTGTTTTATTTTGCAACAGGTACATCCAGGAGAACAAGGCAATTTGGTACCTTCCCAGGCAACTACGTGAAGCTTCTGTACCTGTAAAATAACAGTGATCCCACCATGACAATGATGGGATTCCTTTCCAGATGATGTTTTTAAACAGTGAAGAAACAGACAATTTATGAATGTAATAGACAAGAGATGAAAAGTGTTAGGAGGATGTGGTTATGTGGTACACTATTGAGTTGAATGTGTAGCCCTGCTTCCATGGAGTCAGGGTGTGATTTGTTTGCTGAAGAAGAGACAGTTTCTAGTTTACAGTGCTGCCTTTGTGTATTCCTCTCCCTTCCCCAGCAAGAGTTTTGATGATAATCTTAATTTGTACGGAGTACTTACCTCTGAGAAGGCTTCAGGGAAGCACATGGTATAGGTTTTGTTTGTGTGTTGAAACAGGACAGTGCTTTGGGGCAGTACCCAGCCCTGCAGCTGCTCACGTTCATTGGCACAATTCAGGAGGCCAGGTTTGCTGCCCAGTTTCTGCCTTGCTGAAGACTCACTTTGCTCTGCCTTCCAGTTCCATAGAAAACCCCTCCTTCATGCCATGCATCTTAAGACCCAGCAGAGGTGGAGGACAGCTGATACAATTAAACCGCAGAGCTCTCCATGGAAAAAGAGTTTGGGACTGATGGTTTAATCCAGAGAGGTCAGCCAAAGCATAATGCAAATGTGCAAAAATCCCAAACCCTTTAATAACATATTACCAATCTCTGCAGGGTTTTTTCTTTTGTGCAGGGTGTGTGTGTGTGTGAGTGTATTGTGTGCATCAAAAGGAACTGAGTCCTGTTTTTTTAAAGAGAAATCAGCCTAGCTTTGACATTTATCTGCACAAAGAATAGAACCAATAAACAGAACATCTGTGAGGGCAAATCCTGTTTAGGAGTCCGACGGCTGTTCACTTTCTCTGCTCCTCCTGCCCTATTGCTGGCCCTAAAGGATCACACACCTTTTGCAGTATATGCTTTGGAATGAAGATTTTACTTCTTTCCCAGCATTAAATCTTAGAGGCTCTGATAAACCTGAGCAATGTATCACTGAGGGTGCCTTTTTTTTCATTTTGGTTACAGTGTTGATGGTAGGTCTCAAAAAAATACATGCAATTTGGCTGCCTCTTAGTCATACAAAAAAGTGTAATCAATTTGGAAAGCTGTTCCCAGCAGTTATTACCAGTTACGTAGATTTGTATTTCCTTGAGGGGAAAAAGAACCCATGGCTTGGCTGTATGACTGCCTGTAAATCCACTATGAATACTCTTTTGATAGACATTTTGTTATTAAGAAAAAGCATAAACAAAACCGGTTCTATCAGACTCTGCTTCCTACAATTACCGTACAAATAGCAAAGGGTTAGGTTGCTATTTTGTCATAAGCCGTATTTAGTAATATAAAATGCCTATTTTTATGCTGATGCTTTTATACAGATTTATTAAGAGTAAACTACAGCTAACTGTTAGCATGATTTGCAATGCTTTGATAAACTAGCCATGCTCCTGGGTTTGAAATCAAGTAGGCTTGTCTTCCGTCTCGGTCAGCAGAAAAGAAGACTCTATGTCTCAGAAGTTTGATTGTAAATATGTATATTTAACTTTGTACAGATAATGTACTTACCTTGTATAGAGAAATAATTTAAACACATTGAGTGAAGGGAGGGAAAAAAAGGCAGTTGTGAAAGGTTGGGATTTTTTTCCACTTTTATTTAAGTGATGGAATTCCATGTATGTTCACATAAAGAGTTTTAGCACAAAATATTCATTATGAAAGGGTTTCAGATATGACACAAAGCACCACTGTTTATTTTCTGCAGGAGATATCTTGAATCCTGCATCTTATTTATGAGTTTGTTGTTCTGCTTTGGGTTTTCCCTCCAGTTATTTGCAACAATGTTTAGGCCTGTTGCTAATATTGGATAACACCAAATAAATCTATCCAGCAAAGTAACATGTTGATATTGATTGTATGTAACATACTCATTTAAAGGTTAATTTTCTGTTCCTGCTCTTGCCAGTTTAAGTTAAACACAAACACACACACACACACCACATGTATCCACACAAACTGCAACTTATTTTGTGTTGATTTTTTGTTTCTTATTGCAGTGGATTACTATCTGACAATTAATAAATGGAATTATTGAATTACTGTTGTGTTCCTTGTACAAATTATTAAATAAAATCTGCTCTGGTTGTTTCTGTAGCAATGCACTTTGGTACTAGTGCCCTGCTGCGGCTGTCTTTGTATCCATATTGACCTGTGGGTGTCTGCCATGGGCTTCCCCACTGTCCTGCACCTGAGGATACTGCTTGTGGTTTTCCTTGAGCTCACCAGTTCTCCTGCCTGAGCTGTAGGCTGGCTGTGACTTTTGCTTAAAGAAACCAAGGTTGTAGAAGCAGAGGAAAAGCTGGTTTACACACACATCTCACCGTAACACGGTGTCAGGGTACAGCTGCTGTGGCATGCACCTGGGAGGTCAGGAGTACACCCCAGTCCACTGGTTTACAAATGGTCTTTGTGACCTCAGATGAGAAGGTCACCCAGGTTAAGTCAGACAAGAAACTCCAAATGCCAACCTGTGTAGGAAGGGATGTCAGTTGATGTTGGACTTATATGTGCATTTTTAACCCCGACTTGGGTCGAAAGCGTTAAGACACTGCCTTCTGGTACCTGCACCCTGAGAGGGCAGGTATCGCTACAGCATTAACTCATGGGGTTTTGTAAGGTCTGTGGTGATCATGTCGTGTCTCCCAGCCCTGCAGCAATACACCCAGCTGGGACTTTTTGTGTGTGCCTTGTGTAAAGGAACAGTCCCTGAAGGAGTAGAGTGAGGGAAGTGCTGAGCTGCCTGGGTGGGCTCACTGGGGCCCAGTAACATACAAGTACCAAAAAAATGCATCCTGCACCTCCACACATTTGGCTCCTGCATTGTGCCTGTGCAGAACTGTGCTCACCCTGAAGACTGGTATTTGACAAGGAGTTTTAACTTTTAGAGACCTCCATCTCACACTAAGCCAAAACTGGGCAACGGATTCAAACTCTGTGCTGATGCGACCAGATGGCCAGGCAGATAGATAAACGGCATGGCTGCATTCAATGATTTTAGGAAGTCAAACTATAAACAAGCCAATCCTAAAACCAAACTACAAGGACAGCAAAAGCCTCAAGCTATTTTACATGTTTTTAGGCAGCACACAGACACAAGCCCTTTTTTGTTTCACAGGTCACTTTATATAAAAGCCAAAGGGCAGCCTGTTCATGGCTTTGCTGCAATGACAAGCACTGCTTGCCTTTGCTTTACAGCAGCCTGGACAGGGAGGGGAGAAATTCATCTCTATCTGGTGAACATTGATATTTTCTGATGTCACTCTTAACCTAATCTAAGGTAAGGAAGCTGGAGGTGCTAGTGACTGCAGAAGCTGGGCAAGCAGAGAGGAGATCACCCAGCAGTGTGCAACAGCCCTCTGGAAATCCCGCACACCCTGGGGCAAAGGAGCTCTCGGTGTCACTTTCCTCACTGCCACGAGATGTGTGATGATGCGGTGGAAGAACTACTTCTCTCTGCTAGAGATGAGATTAATAGTCTGGACGCATGGGCCCTGGAAAGAAATAGCCTGTGAAAAGACAAACTAATGTGGGAAAAAGGCTGCAGCCACGAAAGGGAATTGCAGAAGCATGGGTGTGCCTTGTGATGGGATCGTTTGTGGCCATGTCTTGTAGAACCAGTACCTGGGGGACCTGCATCATCCTTATTTGCTGCCTGCTCCATGCTCCCCAGCTGTGGCTGAATCCCAGCTTCAGCTGCAGCTCGCTGCTGTTCTGCTTATAGGTGAGCTGTATTCTTTAACTAAACAAGCAGCAATGTTTGCACTCCAGTTGTTAATACCAGTGCCGTTGCTGTGACCAACCTCTCCCACTTGTCCACCATCAGATTACTGAGGGCTTAACATGCAACTGGAACAACTATTTTTCCTTAATCACAGTTAAGAAGGTTGGCTGAAAAACCTGTATAGAAGAATTCCTTTTGTTGGTGGTACCGTGCTTAAGGGGCTAGAGATAAACAAAACGCTACCTACATCAGTGACCCAGGGATAAATTAGCAGAAAGGTAATACCCTTCCCAGGCTCCGCCCTCACTCAGCAGTTCCTTGCGAGCAAACTGCCGGCAGGGCCGCTTCATTTCCAGCGCCCCCATTAGGTTTCAGAGTTAACATTGCTCCAGGCTGGAAAGTATCTGCCTGGGAGATGCCGCAGCGGGGCATGCCTGCGTGCGGCTGCCTGCCGGAGGCTTGTCCTCCCTGCCAGCAGGGAGCGGGTGAGGGGGCGCCGCGACTCCCGACTCCGCCAGCCGCCCTCCCTCGGCAGGGCCTGACCCCAAAGCGCTGCGGAGCCGCTGCACACCCGGGAGAGCGGCGG
>VZRF01001587.1:7359-22465 GCA_013396875.1 Vireo altiloquus
TGGGCAGGGGCGGCTCCGCGGAGCAGGGACCCTCCCGCAGCAGGAACCGCCGCCCGGCCGCCAGAGCGGGTCTCCCGCTGTCCTGCGCGTCCGGAACCGCAGCATCACCATCATCACCATCATCACCTTCATCACCTTCATCATCGTCGTCATCACCGTCATCACCGTCATCACCGTCACCACCATCACCACCATCACCACCCCCCCGGCCCGCTCCCTGCCCCCGCGCTGCCCGGCGCTGCCCTCGCGGTGCGGCTGGCAGGGTGACCCCCGGGATCGCCTCCCTTTCCTGCGGCTGGCAGGGTGACCCCCGGGATCGCCTCCCTTTCCTGCCCGCACTGTGCCCCGCAGCAGCTCGGGGCTGCAAGGGCTTCACGTGCTTGTACAAAGAGAGGAGCAACAGAGAACATGGAAGTGAAACAGCTCCGTAGTTGCTCGGGAGCAAGTTTCGGTGTCCTTGGGAAGCTCGGCAGTGGCTGTCGGCTCTGGCCAGGTTCTGCCGTGTCCGGGCCAGCAGCCCCGGGCGAGCAGCCTGAGCTCCACCTGCACACAGCCGCTTGGTGAGGGCACAGCCACACCGAATTAACGTGTGGAGTAATTTGAGATAAATGGCTAGAACACAGTATTAAGTTTACTGCACTCAGCTATTGATGTTATGTTCTGTTCTAAGTACTTTGATAAATAATTTTAAAAGTCTCCTACTTTGCTGTTATTCTGGGATTATTCTGAAGCCTCTGCTGCTTCACTTTATAAATGAAGGTGTAATTTTTGGTCTTAAGAAGCTACCTTTATCTTCTCTTAATGCTGATCTTGCTGAACTGTACACATTAGGCTGTTTGCTCAATTTTGGTGTAGTAAAATATTATTCCTGTTAGTTCTTTCCAAAAAATCAATGAGTTTTGTAGCATCTTTCACCTGCAGTTCTAACACACGTTCGTAAGAGTCAGGCACGACAGGTAAAGAATTCTTGCTTGCACAGCCATCTTTGGAATGATTCTGTGCTGGGTGCAGGGGGATAAATGTGTGCTTGGCTGAATAGAAGCAGAGTTTCAGTGGCATTCCAGTGCTCACTTGCTTCCCTGGGTGTTTCTTGCCAGGGCTGTAAAGTACAGGGAGGCCGAGTGAGGGAGGGCAGTGCCCAGTGATTACTTGCTGTGCATCATTTTCATTGAAAAATCACGTGGAGAAGAATGAGCTGAGTCTCGGTGAGCCTGAGCACTGCAGCAGTGTTTGTGTTTGCCCTGGCTGCTGGCAGGGTCGCTCCACAGCAGGGCTGGTGCTGGCAGAGAGCAGCTCTGGGCTGGGTGTCTGCAGGACCAGGCTGTGCCCGAGCTGAGCCCTTCCAGGGTTCAGCATTTCAGAGGCAGTGCTGGAGGAGAGGAGCATCGGCAGGGACGTGGGAAGAGCCAGCGCTCCCTGCCCGAGGAGAATGGAATACAAGGGCTGGAGAGAGCTCTGGGAAGGGAGGGTGGCAGGAGGTGGGTGTGGAGGTGTGTGGGTGAACAAGGAGCAGGGCAGGAGCCAGGACGGGGTGGGAAGTGCCCGGCAGGAGGAGGAGTGTGGTGTGACCTCCTGGGGAACTTTCCTGGGCTGCGAGGTGTGACCAAGGACTGCACCCAGCGACAGGAGGCACTAAGGGAAGCAGCTCAACAGGCACTGCCTGGCAAGTGGAAACCAGAAAGCAGAGGTACCATTTGCAATGAAAAATCAAGTGGCATTAATACAATAACAAACTATTATAAATTGCAACTTTCCTTTTTTCCCTTCTATATAGTAAAATAAGTGACATTTTTGTTTTTCAGATAAACCTCGGTGCCATTTACAGCTAGTGTGGAGTTATGCACAGCAGTGGAGATAAAATCCTGCAGTGGAGCTGTGTTTCTAACACGTGCTTCATGGCCCAGGCAGCAGCACTTGCATATAAGCACATCACAAAGAAATCTAAATGGCACTGGCAGAGGGTACTTGTACAAGATGTTGAGTACCTAAAACCCTCAGTCATATATATGAGCATATACTTCATTTTAAGAGCAGATCAAACCTACAGGTTTGTTCCTGTGCTTAAAATCAAATGTGTTTAAAGGCTCAGTTGAATCAAGATGAGGGTGCTCAGCTTTTGCTGGCTCGAGGCTTGAAAGTTTTCACACAATAGTAAGAGGGATTTTCCCTGGGACATCTGTTTCAGCCTCTTAGTCCAATTTAAAAATGTTATCCAATACTACCATAACTTTCTTTATTAATTGAAAGGGATGGAGATATACCAGCTGTAGCCAAGCCAGCAGAGATTTGGGTGGCTAAGCAACAGAAAAGGCACCATATTGAGTGAGCCAAAATTCAGTCTCAAAGTCATTTATTTTAACCAGTGACAATACGTTTAGACTCTAGTGTTTCAATTTGATTGATGGTTTAATATCATATATAATCTTTTTAATGAAGGAACCCATTTAAATATGTTAACATTTGCACTAGTAGTCTCCCATGTACATAACTGCATTTAATCATTACTCTGATTGTTTTTGTGGTTGTGTAATTTGCATCAGCAAAATAACTATGTCAGAGCTGTGTTATCTTAATGAAAACTACAGTTCCTTCTCTTTTATACATGCTTCTTGCTGTTCGTGTATAAAAGTGGCAGCAATCCCAGCCTCAAGTATATTGCTAAATGTATAGTTATCACTACGTGTGCTGTCAATTAAGAAATAAAAAAAATAAATAATGAGCTTAGTGTCTTTTCTAATTCCGCTTTGTTTAAAGCCTCATTGTGATTCGTTATCATGTGAATTGAGTAATTTAATTTTAAGACTTTTAATGTTAAAATACATCATCATTAGTGGTGTATCCGAAGATTTCACGGTCTTAACAATGGCGCTAAATCAAATTGGGGATCCCCCGTTAATGCCCGGAGCTGTGCCGTGGCTGGCCCCGGTCCGGGCCGGGATGTGCGGGGATGTGGGGAGCTGCTGCAGCCCTGCCCCGGCCCCGAGCACAAAGCTCCGCTCGCCCGGAGAGGTGCGGGCGCCGCAGGGCCCCGGGCGAGGCAGCTGCTCCGTGTCTGCTTTTGTTTATCCCTCGCTGGTGTGTGTAGCCTTTAGGCCAGCACGCGGAACAATCGCTTCTGCAGGGTCAGCTGCTGGTCAGGGGCAGAGCAAGAAAAGCTTTGCCTCGGAACACCCGAGCGGAGCTCCCGGTGCAGCTGGCACCTGCTACTGGTGCGCTGCGGGAGCGCGAGGGGTCAAAGAGGCTGAAAATCTAAACTCAGTGATGGCTTAGAGGGACTTGTAGATTAATCTGCTTTATTAACTTCTGTATATTAGATAACTATTGCGGTGAATGACAGTCCGTCTTTCTGAATAAGTCCCTTCACCTCATTCTCTTTTAAATTGGCTTTTGAGTAATGAATATTAAATAGAATACATTTCAGGGTAATTAAGTGGAAGCATTAGGATGATGTTGTTTTACAATCATATCTATAAGTTTCTTGTGTATTTATCTTGCGATATTACTGTTCATTGCTTTTTGTTAGCAGAACAAAAAGCATAAATGTTTCAATTAAACAAGAGGAGCTGGTTGTATTTCTCACTAAACTCGTGTCTTTGTGCTGCATAAACATTTTCAAAAAGCAAGTAAGTTTAGGGTGAAATATAAAAATGTTTTATTACTTGTTTACTCCCTGCAATGTAATACTTAACTTGGAAATGTTCAATTTCTGCTGGCCGTGGTTCTGTTATATAAAACACTAAGAGGTGCTGGTTTGGGGAAGGTCAAAAAATATCACTGTTCCATAGAATCTAACTAGTGATATGAATAGCACCAATAATTTTGTAAAGTTCACATTATAATTCAAAATCCAGTTAGAAGTGATGCTTGCAGTCTGGAAGGAAAGCAATATCTTTACGAAATGGATAGGGAAAGGTAACAATCCATTCTATGATCTGCTACTGGCAGACTTGGCCCTGTGAGTGATGAGACTCCGTGAACAAACCCCCTCCCTCATCTGGAAAAAAAAATAAAGTAAATTTAAAATTCTAGAATAGCAGCAGCTTACAAGGATGCTTAATTGCTGTTGGATGTGATGGCAGAGGCTGAGGTGCTGCTGCTTTGGATGAGGCAGCTCCTGGGCGTTCTGACTGGGGTCAGAGCAAAGGCATGTGGCAGGTGAAGGGGCTGCTTTGTGCCCAAAATTCTGTAGTGACTCCAGACACTAAATATGTGTCCCACTTAATCTTGGCAGGTGGCTGATTTTCAGGACTCTGTAACTGAACCTCAAAATCCACATTTTTCCTTGGCTAACACTGTTGGTTTTTTCTGTTTGTGATCCTGAGAGACATTTGTGTGCTCAAGGTGTCTTCTGAAATCCCAGCACCCAGCTGGGTTTTCTGCCTTTGCCATTTACTTGTTTGGAGTCTTTTACTGAGAACTGAGATCCTTGTGTATTTTCATGTCTCCAGGAACCTTCGCAGTTTTAAAATAAAATACATTTTTACAAACCCCCAATGTCACAATGGATTGATGGGATTTGGGAATGCTGTTACTTTCTCTCAGCCTAGCCTGGCATTGTCCGGGTAAGCTTAGTTTAACTTGAGCAAATGCTCCTGGTGCTTTGCTGGGCACATCAGAGGAGAGGTTTGAGAACAGCACCACACACAAAGGGCTGCAGCAACTCGGGGTTTGACCTTTCAGTAGAACCATGTTTCTGAATTCATAAGTCGTTTTCCTTTTAAAAAAAAAGAAATAGAAAAAATTAAAAATGAAGTGTGTGCAACCATTCTTTAAAATCTTTTTAGCGTGACAAGTAAAGTAATCTTCCATTGATACTTAAAAGTCCATCTGCAGAAATTCAGGCAGAATGTTAGAGAGATGCAATATCTATTGAAATGTTGAGTGTCAAACTGCCAGGGTAATGTATTTAGTATGAAATATAATATTCAGTGCATTTTGTTTTGATGACTGCATGGAATAGCCGTGTGCTCTTAGCCTTTGTTGTTGTTGTTGTGAAAGATGATATTCACTGCCAAGTGTTGGTGGCTGCTCAGGACACAGGAGCAATATGCTTATTACCAGCTTTATCATCTGTCTTTTGTGTTTATTTGCCAAAGCTTTGGTTACAGTTCAGTTCATCAGGATAACAAAAACACTTTTAATTGTTCCACAGAAGAAATTAGAATCAATTTATGAACGGTTTGAAAACAGAAGAGGCTTGCAGTCTGTTAGGCAGTGGGTAATTAATACTCATTTTAGGCTTTTTAAGCTGTGTGCTGCTCCAGTGCTGTGCTCCAGGCAGCAGAGAGGTCACTGTGCCCTCTGGACCATCCTGGCACAGCAGTCACAGCCGAACTCTGCCTTCCTCCCACTCTCATTTCCTTCAAGGGGTGGTTTAAAGCCCACCCTGCCTCCTATCCCTGCTCATCATCTCTGAGCAGTCAACATGGGTAAAATAATTACCCCGGTTCTGATTGTGCCACTCATTCCTGTTGCTGTCTGGGGGAAGCCTCTGGCTCTGCTCTGGCAGGCGCCCATGGGGCTGAGCCCACCCTGAGCCTGCTCTGAGCCCACCCTGAGCCCCCCTGAGCCCTTGCTGGGAGGTGTTGGTGTGGGTGCACTTGCTGTTCTCTCCTCCCCAGAGCACTGAGCGATGTGTGACTGATATCTGTGCAGAGATGCCTGCAGGAGACACCAAGCTCACCCCTGCACCCCTCAGAGAGCAGAGCAGGCTGTGCAGCAGAGAGGCTCTCGCTGTGTGAGCTGTGAAAGATGCTCAAGGATCTTCAGAGATGAGCCTGTGTTACCAAGCCCTGGCCCTGCCTGCTTCTTCCTGCGCTGCTGGAAGCAGAGGGCAATGGGTGTTAATTTTTTGGTAAGGTTTTTAAGGAGCTCAGGCTTCTGGTACATCAGACTATCCTGAAGCTTGTGTTACAAATTATGGCAGGCATGTGCATTCCAGAGGTCCCAGTTAATCACTGTTCTGTCATCTTTAAAAGCAGCTGTGGCGTCATATAGTTACAGCCACTTGTTTAGGGATGGCTGAATCTTAAATAAGCAGCTTAGATTAATATAAAATGACAGTCTTGTAGCTGTAACTTAGAATCTCTGCATGCTACCAGCTAAAAAATGCAGATTAAGGATTGATGTCACAATCTTAAATTATTCCAGCCTGAGGTGGAATAACTTGCTGTCTGACTGGGAGCACAGATGGATAGGCAGGAAGAAGCTGTGCAGATACACGAGTTTGTAAACATCTGTCAGCTACAGCAGATACCCAAATACAAAACCTTGCACTTCAGGCAGCACATGAGTATGTGACATTCAACAGAGGGTTTACATGGAATTCAGCACAGACAGGAGCAAGTCAACACGCCCAGGAAGGTAATAATTAATGAAACATATCCCCTCCTCCCCGCAGAAGGAGGAGGGATTTCACTCATCAGCACTGCTGCTGTTAACTCTTCTGCTTCCAGAATTGAACGTAGCCAGCCCTCAGACCAAGCAAAACTGCTCCACCGTGGGTGAGCCTTCAGTGCCAGCTGGCATCACCTGTCCAGCTCTGGAGGATGTCACCCTCCCCAGGAGCGTGGGGTCCCGTGACAGAGATGGACCCAGCTCTGATGGCTGAGGCTGGACCTTCGTGTGGTAATCCTTCGTGGAAAAAATTCAGATGCAGCTGCAATTTGAAAATAATATATTGAGTCTCAGAGGAAAGATCCCCCAGTGAGTGTTTGAAAAGCTGCTAGCACAGGGCAGGGCTGTGCTGAGAGCAGCTCCTGTGCAGGCTGTAGCTGTGGGGATTCCCTGGAGCAGCACCAGCCTCTGCTTTGTAATGCTGTCAGTGGCCTGGAAGGCACTCGCTGCTGGCTAAAGGCAGGGCATAGTGAGGCAGCCTCAGCTCTGGGAAGGCTCTGTGCTCCACTGCTCTGTGTTATTGGGCAATTAACAATTAACACATCGTGAGAGACCACAATGGCCCTGGTGCCCAGGGCAGGGGCTAAGTGCGTCCTGAGGGTGTCCTTCTGAGGGTGTGCTTGTGTCTCTCTTCAGGTACAAAGTCAGGTTTGACCTGAGTTCATACACTTATTTCAGGACTATTTCTGCTGGCTCATGACTTGGACCTGCTTCAAGTGAATTCCCACACTCAGCCCTTTGGCTGGCTCTAAAGATGTGCTGGGAAGTGCAGAGCTCCCCTTTCGCCATAGCTGTTTATTTTCACATCACCCTTTTGGACACTGGGAGAACAGGAGGCTCCCAGCAGGACACAGAACCGATGGGAATAGCCTGCGAGAGACACACGTGGGTGATAGTTCAGTCCATCAGCTGCTGCCATAAACTGTCTCACGGTGTGCAGTGTGTCTCCCATGCCTTGTCCTGACACCAGGGTTGGGTTTTTCTCAGCCATTTACACCCCAATTCTCATCAAAGCAAGGAGAAAGGGCAGTGCCAGCTGAGCTGCTGCACACAGAGGAACGGGATTGGGTCACTCGCTGGTTTTGGTTTCAACTGTTGGATAATGAAATTTTAGTTACTAATGTTTATTTAAATGTATGTCCTGGCAGCGTGCACACAGAGGGTGGAGTGCTGTGTACTCTGGAGAGAACCTGGAGGAACCTGGTGGGTAGGGTGGGAATGCCAGGCTTGGCCTGAGGGCATGGAAGGCTTTGGGAAGGGCTCTGGGTCCATGGGCTCATGGACTGCCCAATTTCCTCCTCCTTGCACAGCTCCTCCCTTCGCCCTGTGCTTGCCATGGCAGCAGGATGGGAGGGAGGTGGGAAGGGGAAGGGAATAGGGAAGAGGGAAGTCAGAAGGGAAGGGAGCTGCAGCGTGGTCAGGCTCCCACAGATTGGGAACTTTCCTCCTTGGACCACCAGGATTCCATCGTGCAGGGGGAAGGCACGAGGCTCTTCACCTCTTACACACTGCACAGCTCAGCTCATGAGCTGTTTCTGACAGTTAAATGTTTCTAGTTCGGGAATAATGGGCTGATTCTTGCTTTCAAGGTAAATAAAGGCTTTGGTTTTTGTATTTCATCTGGAAATTTTAGCTTTGAACATGGAAAATATCAATGTGAATGTCAAGCTTTCTAGTAAAATAAATATTTTAAAACAACAGATTAAAATTTAAAGTATTTAATAATCTTGGAATGTTTAAATCTTCCTAGTGTTATTAGTAAATGATGACCTGTTTACTGAGACAGGAAGAATTGATGATGAAAGAACTAAGAATTCCAAAGGACATTTAAATAAGTAATCACAGCTCTTAAATTAAAAGCAGACTCTCTGAAGCTGGAACTTTAGAAATCTACCAAATTTTGTGTGCTAAAAAATGAAAAAAAAAGTTAATTTTTCAGATCTGACTGGAAACAATGAGCGCTATTAGCAGACAAGTATTTTGTTAAAATTTGTGCATGTTCCTGACCCTTCTAAATACTTTGTAAAGAAGTATACATACTGCTTTCTCTGCTGTAATGTAATGTTCCTTTTGCTAAAATGGGATTAGTTGCAGCACAGTAAAAGATCCATCCCAACACGTGGGAAAAAGAAGTGAGTACAGGAATTGCAGTGGTGCAAATGTTGTCCTGATAACCTGGCACAGCAAAGCAGCCTTCAATGGAAGGGCAGCTTCTCTTCCAGCTTCCCTTGATGCCTTTCCCTGGTCTGAAAATAAAAATCAAAACATGGTTTATGGGGAAAAGGGGTTTTTACCTCGGGATTTATTTCAGGATCTTCAGGTACAGCACTTCATCCAGGTGGAATGCCCTGAAAATGCATGTACACCTCACACTGAAATACACACAATTATGGGCCTTGCAAAATTAACATATTTATCAAAGATTTTCTAATGAGAGGCTCATTCACTCAAACAAGAGTGAACTTCTTGTTTTGAGGAACTTTTTCTTCTTGATGGGATTATTTCAGTTTACAGAAATGTGTTCTGGAGAGGCCCTTGGTGTCTGGGGCTCCCAGGATGTTTGCTCTCCTGGTTTAACGGTGCCGTGGGGCTGAGCTGAGTTATCAGCCTTGGGAAGTCACAGTGTGTGGGCTAAAAGCACTGAGAACACATCAAACAATAAAAGGGTGTGTGAGAGGGGTATGAAAGAAAAAGCAAAAACTCATTCTGGCATCACCCTGAGAACAAATTTTCATGATGAAGGTTATCTTGACCAACATTTTCCTCCTCCATCCAAGGCTCTGAGGGAGGAGAAGCTCTAATGAATTAATTATTGGAAGAACAGTTCTTTGTCCTTGCCTGTTCCATCACTAGTAAAGAAGGGGAATGGACTGGCCCGTGGAGAACACAGCCCTGCACATGCCTGGCATGAGTCCTCACTCACTCTGGGCTGCAGGGGAGTTCCCTGTGTGGTCAGGGGTTTCTGGGAGGGTTCTCACTCCTTAGGAGTCACAAGTGGAGTTTGAAACTTTGGACAGCAGGATTTTGTCAGAGAAAAAGCGCAGAGCAGAAGGGAGGCTTTCACCACTGCCTTCCTGGCTGGGCAATATCAAACCACACAATTAATAGTTATTAATTACTATTACATAGAGAGCTTCATGTTGGCTTTGTTTTTATGAATTAAAACCTTCATTGTATTCCTCACTTCTTTCAGTGCTCTCAGTACTCCTCACTCATAGAGACACATAAGTGCTTTCCAGGTGAATTTTGGACATTTTGGTCATCTTTCAAATTTAGGCCAAAAACTTCCCAAAAATATTTACTTTGTAGTTTGTTTGCATTTTAGAGCTTCTGGACTAGAGGCCTTAAAGACAAGCTCCTGAGTTGTTTGATAAAGCTGAACTCTGAAGAGGTGATGCTCTGATGCTCTCCCTCTGGGCCTCGTGGGACCTCAGCTGTTCAGGGGAAGCATCACACTGCAAGTCCCTTTGTGCTTAGCACTTTTTCTAAGAAATTCAGGTGCTCAGATAAATTCACAGATTTGGTTTATTACTTAGAAAGTGCTTCTGTCCTAACAACTCCCCTTGTTACAAGCAACGAAGATGAAAACCTAGTGAGGAATGAATTATAAGAAGTCACAATAATTCTTCACGTTTGGAAAACAAGCTCCTGTTAGTGCAGAGCTCTGGAATTGTTTGCTTTGGTTCCAAAGCATGTGGAGCTGTTTTTGTCCTGTGAGTAATGGAACAGCTTGTGTGACACGTGGCTGTGAAGTCAGGTGAAGGACTGGCCTTTCCCACGCCAGACCATGTGCTCCTAACCTGGATGCTGAAATGATTTGTGGATCTCTCTGTTCCAGGTGATTTGTAGTGCTAGGATGCATCTTTTTCATTTAGTGAAACATGCTGTTTGACTTGCCTTGGTCAGTTATTACAGGCTGCTCTGCAGTGTGGCAGCTCTCTGGAGACCCTGCTCACAGCTACTCATTGGCCTAGGAGAAAGGATTTAATGATTTTCTACTTCCTCTGTGTTTGGTTTTAGGGTGTAGATATTTTATAAACGTGAGTCAAACTATTTACTGGTGACATTTTACAAATTTTCTCCCTGTTTAATCTCTAAGTAATGTTTTTAGGTTTGTGTATGTTGTGGCCTTCGGCATTTGGGACTAACATCTCTCAAGGATATCTTAAAGTATTTTATCTTTAAATGGATTCTGCCATTATTTTGTAATTTCTTTGTACAAGAATGGTGCCAATCCCTAAAATAAGTCTTACCCTTCCCAGCTAGACACACCAGGGGTACAGGAGCAGAGCAGAACAAGAAGAGGGCTCGGAGTCAGAGCTCTGTGGGGCCACAGGGGCAAAGTGAATTGTGCAGCTTCTGTTTGGGTGCCAACAGAACCTGAGTGTGTGAGCTGATAGATCTCAGTGCTTTATGGAGATGATGAAGTGGATTTATCCCTGCTACAGAGCTCTGTAAAACAAGTCACAGAACTGAAGTAAAATGTCTAAACTCCAAGGCTGGGTTTGCAATTGTGGTGGGAAAAGTACAGATTTAAAGAGCTCTTGCTGTAATCACAATTGCCTTGACTGAAGTAGGGAGTGCTCCTCTCCAGTGCCTGGCAGTGTCACACGTGGACAAAGGTGGATGTGAGGAAAACAGAATCTTGAAGAGTAGCCTGGGTTTTGTCTAAAGCTCTCACAGATTGCTGGGCACACCTGTGTTGCTCTCTGGAAATATTGTGACAATGGGGAAAATCCTGGAGTGAACTTCAAAGCCTCTACCTCAAATTAACACTGCTCGAAATCTCAGTCCATTCTTCATTTTATTTCAACTTTGGCTTTAGAGCTGAGCTTTGGCATTAATTTTTTTAAACTTTCTTCACCTGGTAGTTTTGGTTGTGGAAATATTTGTTTGGAAGTATGACTTTTGCAATACCATGTTCATGTAGGAAGCATCAGTGATTTCAGCATGGTTAGTAAAGGTCTCAGGCATTTTTCCTTCTCAGCACATCACACAGTTTAACAACAACATCCATGTTCATGTAAACCCTCTGAATTTTCTTTCAGGTGATGTCAGTGCTAATGAACACCATCATCCTTGGAGGCTGTAGAAACCAATTGTCTGCTTTGAGACCTCTGCTCAGGCTTACCCTTCTCCAGGAGAAAGTGAGTGCTCAGCAAATTCCACCACATTCACTCTTCCCATGCCCAAGGAGTAAAATATTTCTTTCACATAGCACAGAGCTGCCTGTTGCCCTTCAAGTTGCCTATCTCTGTCCCTGGGCTCCACTATGCTCACATGAGGAATGAAGAGTGAGTTTCAGCTCGTGCACTATGTGAGTATCTTACACATAGTTCACAGAGGTTGAGTTGGCTCCAATTTGATGAAAAATCCTCTCAAACTTTTATCCCAACTTTTACACCCCACCTTGGATCATACAAGGATATGATTAACTTTTTCTAATAAACTTTGTTTTCACATTCCCAGAATTAAGCAGAAGTTATGCAACCTCATCAGGCTTTTAGATAGAAAGGTGAAACAAGAACCCTGTGAAAATCACATCAGAAAAATTGCGTCCTAGAGAAACAGTTAACCAGTTTCTTTCTCTGAATGGTTTCCCAGGACCAGCTGGCTTTGGGGGATATTATCTGGCTTTGGGGGTATTATCTGAGCACTTACACTGAACCACTGGCGTTGATTGCAGTTTGGGTTCTGTGCATCCGAGGCAGATTCTGTGCACCAGGAAAGAAGCTGCAATTTGCCCTTTCAGTGCCATCTGAGGCTGTGAACTTGGATGTGCCCATGGTGTGTCCCTGGTGAGTTAATGGTGGTGCTGCTGTCTGGAATGGGAGCCCTCTGAGGGAGGGCTGTGCCTGGATCTCAATGTGTGCATTTTTGTGGTGAGGAGTTGTTTCTGAGGATATTGACCTGTTGTCTGTGCCTCTCTGCAGAGCTGCCTCTAACTTTATTCTGAATTGCTTTATCTCCTGGGCAGTCACAAGCCTCAGTGTATTACTGCTTTGGAGAATGAATTGTCTATACAATAAGAGAGCGCTGGAAAAAAATCAGACACTAAGATTAGCAGCAACCGCATACATTAAAATTCAAACTGAAATCCCAGCCATGGAAGGAAACTAATAGAAGAAGAAAATATATCAAGAAGAGAAGCGCTGTCTCATCATTCACCTGTGCTGAAGGATCCAATTTTAGCCATATCCAACAGCACTGTCATTCATCTTCTTGGTGTGTTATTGTGATTTAAATCCAAGCTCTATAAGAGAGAGCAGTTCTTTTAAAATGATTGAGAGGGAATAAGGGTAAATTCAGTGTTTAGGAAAACTTTATGACATCACAATATTATACTTTACAGATGGAAGCAATATTTCCTACTTTGGAAGGAAAACTAATCATTTTCTATCTGCTCTGAGTCACTGCATCATTATAAAAGTGGGATATAAGTAGTTTTGTGCATTCCCAATCTTGTTCAAGACGACACTTTTGTTTATATAATGCTTCTGATTTATAGCGCTTAAGGATTAGCCTGACTACATATTAATTATATGGTTTTGATGCTTCAATATAAGAAGAAATTAAATATTTCACTTGAAGATAAAACTGTGGAGCTGTAAATCATAAGGAATAAATTTGTGACTGTCAGAATATTCTTTTTACTGAAATTAGACTCGTTCTAATGATTATGTGTTTTGCTTAGCAGACATGGATATGTATAAGCACCTTTACTTATGAACAAGTCTTGTATTTCTTTTGGAAGGGTGAAGAACAGGAAATAGGATTTGTAATATTTGCATTGCCCCTTTTGCATCAAGGTTATTTATTTCACATTCAGAAAAAGTAGGACACGTACTTATATATAACTGTAAAAGTCATCTTTGCTTGGCTCATTGCAGTGCACCTCTGATGTATTTATTGGGAAGGGGTTCCTTTGTTTCAGGTGGGGTCTCTGTCTCTGCAGTTCCTGGGAAATAGCAAGGGTGCAGTTACCAAGTTGTACTGCTTCTTCTCTTCTTCTTTTGTTTTAATGAGGTCTTCTCTGCCCATAATTCGCTTCAGAGGGAAGGCATCATGTTTGCTTGGGGACTCAGAGAAACTGGGACTTGTAGGTGCTTGCACCAATGGGGCTAACTCTGCCAACATGGGAATCATGCTCACAGAACCCCTAAAACAGCACACCTTTGGAGACAGCAGGAGCAGCAGGGATGGAGATGTTGGGAGCCCCAGGGCTGAGCACAGCTCCGTGGTGCTGGCACAGCTGCCCTGGGGTGCAGTGTCTGGGACAGGCAGGCAGAGATGTTGGTCCTTGCTGTCGCTTGGGGATGCTGTTAATGCTTCCACTGGGGGCTGGGATGAGGTTCTTGGGATGTCTCTTTTCTGAAAATAACTGGTGGACACTGGACAAGGACTCAGGGCTGTGGCCTCCTCTACCCTGGACTCTGCATTGGCCACTGTTGGGTGTTTGGGGTTTGGAGTTTGGTGTTTGGGGTTTGGTATGTGGGATTTGGGGTTTGGGGTTTGGGGTTATGGGGAGTCCAGCTCTGCTGCCCGTGGTTGCCCTTCCCAGGGCTCAGAGGCTCCCATGGCTGCAACTTCCAGCAAAGACTGGGTTTGACAAATGCTGAACTCAAACTTCCCAGAATTTTCAGGGGTTTTCACCTGGAAGTGCTGCGGAGCACTCAGGGGGGCAGTGGGGAAGAAGCTCTTGGAGAGGGAGGGAAGGGTGCAGGTGGTAGGGGAGAGGGGTAATGAGGCCGAAGGAGCACCTCATCCTCCTCAGTCCCCTTTGGCTGCTGTTGTGGGGTGACCTCGGGGCCAGCACTGTCCCACCAAGTAGCAGGAGTTAGCACAGTGCCTCTCTGCTCTCAGCTCTGGGTTTGGAACCCCTCAGATTATTCTGCGAAGCAGGAGGCTCCTTTTAACTGCAAATGTTTAAAATTGAGCAGAAATCAATTTCCATTAGTAAGGAAATAAGCACAAACATGAAAAAAAATATTAATAAAATAAAGAATAGATTGCTAATTGCATCCTGTACCTCCTGTACACAAGCAAACCCCTGCTCACCACGCTCTGCCAGACATCCCCATGCCGTGGGGGCAGGCAGGATTATTGCCCCTGATCCTGCAAAGAGACCTTTGCTGAGATCCCATCAGGTTTGCAGGCACCTGTCCCCACAGTCCTGCGCAGGGAGGAGCCCTCGGGAGCTTCTTGGGGAGCCTTTATTAGCTCGACTGCTGTGAGCCAGCAAAGTCTGACAAATCCCAGCAAAGAGCATGGAGGCAACAGACAGAGAACATTTGGAAAACTCTAAATGAGGAGTGCAGACACATCTGGTACTTTAAATTGTTTCTGTATGGGTTTGGGATTGTTTTGGTGTTTGGGGTTCTTTTTAAATAGAATCACAGAATGGTTTGGGTTGGAAGGGACCTTAAAGATCATCCAGTTCCAGCCCCTTTGCCATGGGCAGGGACACCTGGCACTAGCTGTGATAAGTGGCAGTTTAGCTGTTCCTTTCGGGTGAGGACAGCCCAGGGGAGTGGTTGGTGCTTGGGCTGTAGTGCAGGCTCCTGGGTTCCCACTCGGCTGTGCAGCCAGGGAGGGACCTGCACCTGACACCCCTGCACCTCTCACCCCTGCACCTGACACCCCTGCACCTCTCACCCCTGCACCTCTCACCCCTGCACCTGACACCCCTGCACCTCTCACCCCTGCACCT
>VZRF01001587.1:35748-61311 GCA_013396875.1 Vireo altiloquus
GTGCCGCTCTCTCCGCCGGTGCGGGGGAAGCTGCCGGGAGCGATCCCGGCTGTGGGACACGGCGGCAGCGTGGGAGCGAGGGGCGGCCAGGCTGGAGGAGTGCGGGGCCGTCGCTCCCCGAAGCAGGCGCCGGTGCAGGCCCCGCCGGTGCCCGGTAATCTCTCCCCGCCGGTGCCCGGTGATCTCTCCCCGCCGGTGCCCGGTGATCTCTCCCCGCCGGCCGTGCGGTCCCGACGCTCCCGCAGCAGCAGCCAGGCTGTTTTCGTTTTGCTGCCTTTTCTGCGGCACCGCGGGACGGCTGCGGCCGAGGCTCCCGGTGCTCGCCCCCAGCGCCGTTATGCAGGGGGATTTTTAAAAACAACCTCCCGTAGTTCTCGGAGCCCCAGCCTCCAACAGCGGGGGAAGCTGCAAAACTGACGATTTTAGAAAGCTGCCAGGGCCAGGCGATTTTCCCCCGGCCATGGGCAGGAGCCGGCGCTGCCGTGGCCGCGTTCCCGGGAGGAGGAGGCTCTGCCGCTCCCAGGCCGCAGCCCAGCCCCGGTCACCGGGAGGCTGCAGCAGCCTAACGCCGCTCCCGGGCTCGGCGGTTCAGGGCCAGGCAGCCACGCGGGGCGAGGGATGGAAAAATTATTTCCCTAACTGGTTCTTTTCTCAGCGGTACCCAGGGCACGAACTCCGGTCGATTTGCTGTGTCGGGGGCAGGCTGTGGAGGTCCCAAATCCAGTCACACCGGGGGGATGGTGCTGCGGCCGTGCCGCTGCCCGACTGGCGCCGTTCACAGCCAGAACGAGCAGCCGAAGCTGAAACACCGATCGAGGGGAGGTCTCTGGCAGGGAAGGAAGAAAAAACAACGGGGAAATCTATACCGGGCGACAGGGTGCGAGGGACGGCCGCGCTCCGCTCCGCTGTCCCCACCAGCGCCCCGGCCCCGCTGCTCCCCAGCCCCAGCCCGGCCCTGCTCGGTGCATTCGTTATCCCTCCGCCCTTCGCCGCTCCGTGAAGCTCTGCGCTCCCCTCCGCATCAGCTCTGAACGCAGGGCGGAGAGCGAGAGAAATCCCCGGTACCGTACACAGAGCAGCCCCGAGAAACGCGAGTGTTACTGAAAGCGTGGGAGAACCCAGCTCCGAATGGGGATGGAACACACGGGCACATATATTCACGTGTGTATTGCGTTCTGTCTGCACCGTCGAACATCCGTAAAATGCTGTTTGTTCAACACCTCGCAGCTGTAAACTGTTCTTTAACTGTTCAAACACCCCATAACTATAAACTTCTACGTTCCCGATTTCCCTGCAGTTTTTCCCAAACTGCTGCGAGCCAGGAGCAGTGCATTTGCGGAGAGAAAATGTTGCTGCGTTCTGCAGGAGCCGGCTGTGTGACGGCTGAGGATCCTCACAGCCGGTAGTGAACGGCAGTGCCGAGTGGGTGCGAACTCGGCTGCCACAGCCCAGGGGTGCCCTCGGCTCTGCTGCCCGTGGGCTGTGCCACAGGCAGCGGGACTGAGCCTCGGGGCACCCCAGTTTGTCAAAGGATTTAATGAACCACAACCAAAGTTCCGTTTCAACCATTTCAAATAGCGGGATTTGTGTCCCGGGAGCTGCCTTGAGCCTGCTGGAGCCTGTGGCTGGTGTATTTGTGGTGTCTTTGTTCCCGAGGAGCTGTCTCGAGGTGCGTTCTGAACTGTGCTGAGGACGAGGGACACAGGCTGCCTCTGTCTTGTGAGACAAGAGCGCGTGGGAGGCGCAGGGGCTCCGATGTGTGCTGAGGGGGCACAAGTGGGGGTTACCTCCAATTACTGTGTCCGATTAATCCAGTGCTTACAGGAGCCTCGGGGAAACACCAGTTGGAACAAACACGCAGTATTTCTCCCCGTGGACAACAGCAGTGCTCCCTGCCAGCCTGGTTCAGGTGTGACAGGATTGTCTGACGGTCCTTGCTGCTTGTCTCTGAAGGTCTATCAGCAGAGACGTCTGAAAGGGCCTGCACGGATTTCAGACCCTACCAGCTCCAGCCTTTTCATCCCAATAATTGTAACTGCAGAGGATGTGGGTGCCTGCTGGAGGAGAGGATGCATTGTGGGGGTGGGCTGGCTGCTGTCCTGATCGTGATGATTGTTCTGTCCACATTTTGCACTTGGTCTGTGGGACTCAAGTGGAGCTGTTGTGCATGGGCAGCCATTTGACTCCCCAGTTTCTGAAACATCCTTTTTGCAGCACAGGCCCTGGCTAGCTGTGGGGGAGCATGGTTTATCTCTCACCCTCCCACTCATCACTAAATGCTCCTTTACCTCCACGGGAGCTCCTCAAAGCACTCCAGGCAGCCGAGGAGGAGGTGTGTGTGTGCAGGCAGGGTGAGGGCAGCAGCAGCTCCTGCGGCTCTACTGCAGCATGGCTGTTTCAGGGGGAGTCATTCAAGTGCAGGCAGTGAAAGTCGTGATGGAGATGTGCTCTGAGAGGACTGAAGATGCAGCACATCCCATCAAGCTGAGCTTTAATCTGTGGATGCTTGATGCTGCTATGAAATTGATAATTCTTAGCATTTGGATGATCTTTCCAAAGCAGACTTAAATCTGCAAGTGAAATATCTCTGTGGATTTACATTTTGAAAAGCCCATGCTGTGTACCTGAAATCCTGTGTTTGGAAGTTTTAAGCCCAGAAAAACTTTTCTTTATTGAACAAGGATGGAAAAATGCAATGAGAATTAAGGATTATTGAACTGTCTGTGGGACTTAATTTTGGACAGGTAATATTCCAAGCTTTGCTTAACTGTGTGTGTGAATGGTCTCCCAGGCAGGGCTGAGCAGCTCCGTGGGTGGATGCACGAGGCTCAGCTCAGCACAGCTGGAGGAACATGGACCATCTCCTCAGAGCTCCTCCTGACTTTGCTGGAGCCCCAGCCCAAAGCAGCCCCTGTGCCCTGCCCTCATGCACAAACCCTCCCTGGATAAACACGGCTCCACAATTTGCCTCTCTCAGCATTATTTTGTGCCCAGGGTATTAGATGTTACAAAGTAATGCACGGTGATCAAATCTGTATAGGCAATTCTTTTCCTAAATGGGCCCTAAAATCAATGGGTTATTAGCTCTCCTCCACTCCGTGATGAAAGCCTGGTCCTGTTAAACATGCAAACTACACAATATTCAATGTCTTGCTTTACAAAAGTGTTTTGCTCAGCTAGGTCATAATTTAGCTCATTTATAGCTGACATAAATAACACTGAGGTTTGCATCACACCTCTGAACTTTCCTTGAAGCACGTATTTCTGCACCGAAATCATCCCCACTGCAGAGGAGTAATCATTTAAGGGCTGTGACTCACCCAGGTGAGCACTTGCTCATGTTGCTGCTCCTCCTCAGTCAGTAGATTCCCTCCTTACATGTTGCCTGGGCGAGTGGGACCAGGTGGATGAAGTATTTGCTTCTGTTCAGGTGAGCATTTTTTAAGGAAGAAGCATATACACTCCAGGTTTAGGCTATTTGGAGCATTTCCCTTCAATGCTGTGTTTCCCTTGCCCACTCTTTTGAGTCTTTTAAGCTCATAACTTCTTCCTGACGAAGCAGCAGAATACATATTTCTACTTGGTGCCCACTTGTTTCTGGGTACCTGAGTTTTCCTCCTGGAGGCACTCAGGCAGCTTTGATGGGCAGTGCAGTTTGTGGCAGTTTGCCACCTATGTGCTTTTCCCCCTTTTTGATGGGGTCTCAGCATTTCAGAGACCTTAAAAATCTGTTGTTAAGGTCAGAGCAGTAATGGTATTTAGATGTACACTCTCATAAATTTAATTTACGGATAAGAAATAAAATATTCTTCCCAGATCATTGTGACAATAGGAGGCAGCTGCCTAAGGGCATCTCTGCATCGTGCACTCAGAAATGTCCACGTGCCCTTTGTAGGATGTGCCCAGAGCTGGAATGCTGGGGGTGAGAAGCAGGGAGGTTTGAGAGGGGTCTCTGGGCAGCACAGATGGAAGTTTCCAAGCTTCTGCAGGAGGGGTGTGAGCTGTGCTCTGCCTCAGCCCCAGGAACTGTGTGATCACAGAATCATGGAAGGGTTTGGGTAGGAAGGGACCTTAAAGCTCATCCTCCTCCACCCCTGCCATGGCAGGGACACCTCCCACTGTCCCAGCCTGTCCAGCCTGGCCTGGGACATTTTGGTGGTGCTGGGTGTCCACAGGCTGAGCTCCACTGAGGGACCTGAGGTGCTGAGCGGGGCAGGCTCTAAACACCCTCACAAACTCAGACCTCAGGCCATTCTTCAAAAGACAAAAATAAAACAAAGAGTGAAATCTGCCCGTGGTTGGTGAACTTCCAGAGATCTTCCAGTAACATCTGCAGTATCCGTACAGGCATCAAGGGTACTCTGCCAGTCCTTGGTGAATGTTTTGAGCTCAGCCTGCAAGTATTTACTTCCTGGGAGTCCAAGGGAGTGGTTTTGCTCCTCTGTGGAGCATCTCCCACTTCCACATGAGGAGGCAGAGAGAGCAGGACCTTTGTTATTACCAGCACGTGGGACTTGCTGGGTCCTGTGCTGCTGCTCTGCCCAGTGGCAGGACCACAGGGATCAGACTCAGCTTCTTCTGTCCCTGTGCCAGCCAGCGCAACAAAGCTGCACCTGTGCCTCACCCTAGCTTGGGCCAGTTTGCTGGAATGGGCAGGTGGGACGAAACTGCCCTGTGTCCAGCTCTGCTGCACATCTGAGCTCCTTGAATGAATCTCTGCACCTCAGCAGGTGATTCTGGATGCTACCTGTTGGCAGTGAGATGCTCTTCATGCTCTGAGCAGTTTCCTTCAGGAACTAACCCAGGTGGGAAGCAGTGCCATGGGGAATCGGTGAGGCCCTGCTGGAGGTCCTCAGGAAGGTTTAGCAGGAGGTTGAGCTGCCTGGTCCATCACCTGTGTGCCTGAACCTCCAGCCTGCTGTCCAGGTGAATCTGCACTTTATGTACTTCTTCTTTGGGACACCAGGCACAATCTCATTGCCTTGGTTTTATTATCTTTCACCTTCGGACTGAGTAGCAGCTGATGGAGGGGATAAAATTTATACCATGGCTTGCCTACAGTAGAACTAGGCTTCTTCAATCTTTTGAAAACAGAAGGTCATCGACCCCTGCCAGACTCCTTAAATGACTTAAACTCAATGCCACAAGTGTTCCAGAATGCCCAAACGATCCCATTAATTTGGCATCCAGTATATGCTGCATTATACATACCGGCTTCCATTGGCACATGCCACATCCAATCCATTAGTTGTGCACAAATGCACTTAAGTTTTTATTGCTCTTAGTTTTGTGTCATCAGCAAAGAAAGGTAAAGTTGATCTTCATCTAAATCACTGACATGGATTATTGCAATTGATTACAACGAAGAAAGAGCTTTTCAAGTTTTAAAGTTATGTTGTCTTTTATTTCCCCAAGTAGTAATCTGTACTGTTTAAGTTATTGCACGAGAACTGTCTCAGTAAGAGCTGCCTGCATTACATTCCTTGTTGAGAACATTTGTGTGCTAGGCTGTCATGATTCCCCAGCTCTGCACAGAACTTTTATTCCTTCTGGTGGCAGAAAGGCACTCGATGTTCTTCCCTCAATCCAGACGGAGAAGGAAGAAAAGGAGCATTAGCTGAAGTCAATGTTTGGGAATTTGTGTTTTAATCTATGATTAGAAAAATCCTATTTGGTTTATAGTTTAATCCACCATTCTTCCCAAGCTTAGCCTCCAAACTGGGGTAGTGTGTTACCCATCTCAGGACACCTGTGACAGCTGCTATCCAGAGAGGAGCACACAAGGGAACAATGTGACTCCACTCCACATCATTTTTCTGACCAGTGATTATGTACAACCAAAAAAAAAAAAAAAAAAAAAAGAAAAGAGGGAAGCTGTTAGTCTGTCCTCCCAAATCGCCCTGCTTGCCCTGTGCCTGAACTGCTCTGTGCACCTGGGCACTGCTTCACAGCTTGGTGTTCCCAGCATTCACACCGTGCCCTTCTCGGGCAGAAACTTGCACCCAAACTCATCTTTGCACAGCTCAGGAGTCCTGTAGGAGTTACGTGGTTAAAATCAACTCTTTGTTTGCAAGAGTAATGCCTCAGCTTGAATTCAAGGTGCTGAACTCCCAGGTACTTTCACAGGTCAGTAGTTGCCAAGAGGGTTGTGAAAGACTCTCTGCATCTTCAGGGCAGCCTGGCAGTGCCTCTCCTCTGCTTCTCTCCACTGCTCCAGGTCTCTTCAAAACTCCACACCAGCTCTAAGGGCAGCAGTTCTTAAAACATAACCCTGAAACTTAACTGAAGGACTAATTATTAGTTAATAAAGCTTGTGGTTTATGGACTGCAGTGCTAGAGAAGCCTGGCCCAGTTTGGAGCTGTTAAACACCAGGGCTGCTGGAAGGCTCTGGCTGTTCTCCTACGAGCGAGAGGGCCAGAGGGTGTAAATCAGCAAAGATCCATTAACTTCGGTGCATCTCATCTACTCTACATCAGCTGAGGACACGACCCTGAGAACTTAATTGGTGGTATAATATAAAGACATTACAGTCTCTGCTCCAGTTCACCATGCTGTTCCCATTACTGTAATGGGAGCAGCCTGTAGGGGAATGCTCAGCCAGGGTGGGCACGGCTGGTGCCAGCCCCAGGCTGCTCCCACCAGGGCTTCTGCTCTGTTAAGCTGCTCCCGGCCTCCAGAGAGCACATGCTCTCAAGTGGAGTGGGAAACCAAAGCAGAACAGTTAATAATTGAAGAAGCCTTCGATTCCCTTGGACTGGTGGGATGGAGCAGGAGCTCCGAGGGCACCTGCAGGGCTGGGTGTGTGCTGTGGGCCTCACCAGGAGAGCACCCTGCCAGCAGGGCATGGGGCTGGAGCGGGTGGGGAGCAGCTTCTCCCACGCCATCGCTGCAGGTAGCTGTGGCACAGACCATGGCGTGAGCTGTGCTTCCCTTGGAAACCAGGAAAATAGGGAATTTTAGCACAGCAGAAAATGTTTCTAGGTCTGGACAAAAGGTGTTCCAGTAGCAGCCTGGGAGGAAGCCTCCTGACTGCAGCCCACAGGCTCCAGGCTGTGCTGTTCCTCCATGCCAGCTCTTCTCCTGTCCCCCCAGACGTGTGCCCAGCTCTGGCTCTGGGGCACAGGAGCAGCAGAGGAGATGAGGATGCTTCAGCTGCCACAGAGCTGCAGACAGGGAGGAGGAAACTGTGATCCTCCAAGATCTTTCATCAAGTCCCTTTTCTCACATCTTTTATACCCTTGAGGTGGGCACACGGGCAGGCAGGTGGGTGCATCTGCAGGGTGATGTGTAGGAGATGATGCCTTCACAGGCAGCGGAGACGTTGTGGTAATTCATCTTGTTTTGGTTCTGGCACCTAAAAATCTCTTTGGGGACTTGCAGTCCTGCACCTTGCTTCGTGGATTATCCTAATCTGTGCTCCTGAAGAGACCTTCAAAGCAGTACTTAGCCATGCTTTTCCTGGAGTTTCTAAAAATATTCTTTTTTGTCCTTGTGACATGTCTTCTGTGGGCATCTTGTCTCCATGTTGCCTTTCTGCTCCTCGCTGAGGCACATGTTGTTGTCTCTCAGGTCACAGCCTGCCTATTTCTGGTCTTGTACAGCTCCTCAGCCTTTATTTTCAGTCAGCTTTGGCAGCTTCTGAGCCCCCTGCTCCCAGCTTTCCTCTGCTCCCAGCTTTCCTCTCTGCACAGGTGCATGGTTGCTCTCCGCCTGGAGCCAAGAGACCCCTCAGCATTTTACTGCTCAAATGGCACCCTAATGTTGCTCTGTCTTCTTTTTGTAGGGTTGCAGGGAAAAAAACGTGAGATGTTGCCTCTTGCCCAGAGAAGCTGAGATGGGTAATTGATTCTGAAAGCAGTTTGCACAGTCGGGGGCTCGCTCGCTGAAGCTGTCGCGTTGCACTGGGAGCTCCAGCGGAGCAGCTGTTGTACCCAGCACTGCTTCCAGATTGTCACAGGCTCTGGAGGTTCCCCTGTCCTCAGACTGTTCATCAGGAATGCTTTCAACTTGAATTTGTCCCCTTTATTCAGCAGGAGGCCAACGGCGAGTGCGGGGCTTGTGGGGAAGGAGCCTTTTCTGTGTTCAATCGGCACATCAGGGTCAGTGGTTTCACTTTGAAACTCCATTTTAGAGCCTTCGGCCACACATGCCACGTGCTACCTCCCCATGTGGCAAAAGGAGACTTCTCTGAGAGCCCAAGCAGGGAAAAAGCCTTTTCCACCCCTTCTAGCCTTTTCCACCCCTTCTAGGTTGAAATATTTTGGAGTACCTGGAACAAGTGAAGTGTTCAGGATAAAAACACTTGCAGGACCTTTTTGGAGATCTGAAATGTGATCCTCCTCTAAATCATCAAGGGTAGAAATTGTAGGGGTTTAGGGGTTTTTTCTGCCTTGTCATGCTTGTGGTTTTCCTACATTGATCTCTGTGAAGCTGACCTTCTCTGTCTCCAGCCAAGTGCTCAGAGGGGAAAGGTAGGACTTGTGCTGCATGGAACTGCTGCCCCTTTTCACTGCCATACTCAATAAGGCAGGGAAAATAAAGCAGCCTGCGTCCCTTCCTCGTGTCAGGACTTCCCTGCAAACTGCAGGCAGTTTTTCAAAAACATTCTTAGATGGCTTCCAACCTCTGTGTGACTGTCAAACTGCTCCAAGGGAGATCCTTCTAGAACAAATCTCCTGTTTCCCAGGTAAAACTTATACCTTCCTGTACTGTTCAAGACTCACATGGACAAGTGGTTTGCGCTGTTTGGGCTGCAGGGTCCCCAGACAGGTGTGCAAAGGGAGCTGCCTTTGTCACAGCACACACAGCAGATCTGTCAGCCCTTTGCCACATCCAAGCTCCTGCTCCTACAGCTCAGATGAGACTTCCATGAGTGGGAGATAAACCAGAGGAAATCAGGTTGAAGTGCACAACACAAAGCACTGTTCACTAGTTCAGATGGGAAAAAAGAGACCTTCCCTCAGTCTTGTCCGTCTCTGTTTACTTCTGCTTCCTTACTTGCTTTGGATGCCAGTCTGCACTTCCCAGCTGCAGCTGGAACACCTCCCACAGTTCTGGCTTGTCTTCTCTGTGGTGTTTGGTGCTTTGCTCTTTGTCTTCTTCTCTGGCCAATTCCATCTTATCAATTAAAATTAACAACGGGGCAGAGGCAGAAATGCACGAGGTGTGATCCAGGCTCTGGCAGCCTTGGTTGTGGCCCTGGGGGTGCCACAAAATGGGAAAGCTCCGAGGGATTGAGGGTGAAGGGAGCACGAGCTGGTGGGACTGAAGGGCAGCAAGCAATGGAAATGCAGCAAGTGGGAAAGCTGCAGGGGAAGGTGGGAGAAAGGAAACATCCCAGACCTCTGTGCATGCACAGAGAACTGAGGAGGGGGAAGCCGGGTATGAACAAGAAGAGCAAAGCTGGAGGTGGGAACACCTGGGAGAGAGCAGGGGAAGGGCTGTGCAGAGCTGCAGCGGTGGGGAAGAGACACGAGGATGCCTGGAGCGGTGGGAAGCTCTGCCATAGGGCTTTGCTGGACTTTCAGGTGGATAAGGAATTTTTTTGTGTTTGAAACCTCAGTGCGGTGGGGCTGTATGTGAGCAAGCAACGGGGTACTGCCTTAGAAATGGAAATGGCTTGGCATGAGTTCCTGCCGAGGGGCAGGGGGGGAGTGCACAGCGCTATGTGCAGTGTTTTGGGGTCCCTTTGGATAGCGAGCGCTGGGACAGCTCCGTGGTGAAACCACCAATCCGCCGGGCAAGAAAGAAAACAGCAACCAGGGTAAAACACGGCAAGAAGGACTCAAAAATCCTGCAGAGTGCAATAAGCAGTGGTTACAAAACAGCTGAAGAAAGTGGGTGGAAGCGAGAGAGAGAAATGTGGCCTGAGGAAAGCCTGGCGAACCCCCCGGAGCCACGGGAAGCTCCGAGCAGCGGCTCCGGCAGCGCCGGGCGGAGCGGGGCCGTGGCTGCCCAGCCGACATCTGCTCTCGGTGACAATAGCACGGCCTGACAAGTTCATTGTGGCTCGGCACGGGGCAGCAGGTGGGAGAGGCAGCGTGTGCGGCCACCTGCTCGCCGCCTGCGTGCCCGTGCCCCGGGGCTGGCCCCCGAGGGGAGCCGGCGCTGCCCCCAGGGACCGAGGGAGGCTGGCACCCTCCGGGTGGGCTCTGCTGCAGGGGGGCTCTGAAAGTAGCTGTGGAAGGGTCGAGCTTTTACCTTTTATAGATTTCACTTGGGTAGAGAGCAGTGGGGATTTTTTCTCTTCGTTCCAAAAAATAAATCTCCTTTAAAGATAATCTTTGTGTCTGGAATTCAGTGACGTGTCATGGAAGGCTCAAACATGTATGAAAATAGATGAGGCAAAAACAAAGCAGCCAAGCCAAATCTTACACCTGTAACCCTTCCTGAACGCACCAGGCAGTGAGAGAGCTCAGCTGCTCCCAGCGCTTGGCTGGTGCCGCCTGGATGTCATTAGTGTACAATAGGGTTTGATCGGAATTGGCATCGCTCTTGCCAGGCAGTGAATGGGCTGAGAGCGACTGAAGCAGCCGAGGACGCAGCCTCCTGCTCCGAGCTCAGTAAGTACTCGAGCACAGTCAGCTCTGGTTTAGAGGCCAAAGTCAATCGTGAATAACACCAATAAACTCGGGCTGCGCGCTCCCGATCAGCCCAGGGAGAGCCAGGAGGGAATTTTCCCCCTTCCCTCTGTGTGAGTGCCAGGAACAGCAGGGTCTGTCAGATTCGGGGCAGCATGAGGAACTCTCTGTGTCGTGATGTTTGCTGCACAAGTGTTTTCGGAGCTCTTCGACGATTCCTCGTACGCTGGGACAGAGCGTTCATAGAGCTGTTCTGATTTACCGAAAATCTGGCTCACGGGCCCCATTTCACAGTCCCGTTGGCTGCCAAATGCTTCAGTGCACGTTTCAGTCGGAGTTTTCATCTCGCTAAGTGCGTGCCTTGAGTTTGGCTACACAAAGGATGCTCCGGACCGAGCCCGAGCGGGGTTCTGCCCGGGCCGCAGGGAGCTCCGGACCGAGCCCGAGCGGGGTTCTGCCCGGGCCGCAGGGAGCTCCGGACCGAGCCCGAGCGGGGTTCTGCCGGGGCCGCAGGGAGCTCTGGACCGAGCCCGAGCGGGGTTCTGCCCGGGCCGCAGGGAGCTCTGGACCGAGCCCGAGCGGGGTTCTGCCCGGGCCGCAGGGAGCTCCGGACCGAGCCCGGGCGGGGTTCTGCCCGGGCCGCAGGGACCCCCCCGGGGCTCCGTGTGCCCCTCCAAGGCGGTGCTGCCCACGATGCCCTCGGGCTGAGCTGCGCACAGCTGCAGGGAGCGAACACAGACCCGACAGGTCCCTCTGCTACGGTGGCATTAGAATAGCAGGCTTGCTTCTGGTGCGGCAGCCAAAACACCCGCGAGTGGGGAGGGGAAAGAGCAGCTCCAAATGTCGCCGTCGTCATGCAAAAGCCAAGCTCCACGTTGCTCGTTTCGATGCCAGACACGGTTCGGCACAGCTGCTTTCACACGAAAGGGGTGCAGCTCCTTTCAGGGGCACACAGGCTGCCTGCCCATCCTCCTGTCCCCCCAAGCCTCCGCTCTTAAACAGGTCTGAAAAAGGACTGCGAGGCTCTCTGCTTCAGCTCACGGAGCACAGCACTTGAGTTGTCTAATTAAAAATGTGTTGCCAGATTTCAAGGGATCTCAGGGTTAGAAGTTTTTTGCTACCAACCTCCGGCGTTTTAAGATGTTCGCTTAGAACAACAGGAAGATTTAAATGGGTGTTTAAAGAAAAAAAAAAATCAGCCTAAGGTATTTAGAGATTTGCTTTTAATTATGAAGAGTAAATTAAAATGTAGTTGTTCCATGGCAAGGTCATCTTAATTCAGTGTTTAATTATACAGGTATTAAATTTCTCCCAAATAAAGCCTTATTTGAGCTAAGATAATTCGTTTAAAAAGTAATCCAGTCTTGAATGAAATATCCCTAATGATGAAGAATCGATTCAAAATTTAAGTACTTAATCACAGCCACAGTAAAAATTAATATATTGCTCCTTTTTTTTTTTCCTTTTTTTTTTTTTTTCTTGCCTGGATTTGTATAATTTTATCTTCTAGCCCTTGGAACCAGTGGCACGCTTGTTTGCTCAGTCCTGCTGAGTCCTACACAAGAGACTCAGGTTTACTTCACCTCCTGGTTTCTCTTTGTTCAACTTAACAAACTGCTCCCATCCTCTGTCTTTACTTCCAGAGGGATCTCCCCCGCTGGAAATGTGCTTTGCTGGAAGCCAAGGCAGAGTCCTGGAGCAGAGGATGCTCTCAGGAATAAGGGCGATGCTTCCCTGCCCCCCACAAATTCTGTTGAACAGTTTCAGTTTTTGTGCTGTGGTTCTTTTAGTGGCTGAATTAATCTTCCCAACATCGAAAATTAGCAACAAAATTAGCAACAGTCTGTCACCAGGATAGCTTGAATTTGTTTCCCTAGGAAATTATACAAGTGACCTTATTTTATCTCGGGATGATGTGTAACCACATCACAACCCAGAAACTAGTGAGGGACAAACCGGAGAGCTGAGACTCCTCCCAACAGCTCTGAGAGCACGAAGGAGTCGTTTTGGCAATGTGGGATAAGAACTGTAGTTAGATCTTGATTATGCTAAAGCGGTCAGGAGTGAAATAATTAAAATATAGATATTTGCTTTCTCCTGAGTTCCAGCGTTAACAGCCCATCCTGCAAGCAGGGCTGCTCCATGTGTCAAGGATCCTGGATGCTTCAGACACCGAAAATCTCGAGAATATTCATCTCCCTTATTCTCGAGACTCGGAGTCAGCCTGAAACCAATTAAATTAAATTGTAGTTCTTGAGCTGGGATTGTTTGCCAGTTCCAGGAGCAGGCGAGAGGCGCCTCGGGGTGAGGCCAGCGGGGCTGTGTGTGCCCCGGAGCGGGCAGGGAGAGGGGCCGGAGCCGAGGGTGGTACCCGAGGGCGATACCCGGGCCGGAGCCGAGGGCAGTACCTGGGCCGGAGGGCGATACCTGGGCCGGACCCGAGGGCGGTACCTGGGCCGGAGGGCGATACCTGGGCCGGTCCCTGCTCCCCAGGCACGGCACCGCCCGCGCCGCCCTCGCTCCTTGTCGTGCCTCGGCACAATTTAGGGGCCGTGGGGCTGCCGAGGAGGGCTCTGAAGGCTGCACTGTGGGCTCGGCGCTAATGGGGCATTGTGCGAGCCCGGCCAGCGCCCGCGGCTCTGCAAAGTTGGCGAGGAGGAGAAGCGAAGGAGGAGAAGCCTTGTTCCGCCGGCAATGCCTCCTCTGATTTACGGCGGCTCCCCCGCGCTCGGAAGGGCTGCGACGTTCCCCAGTAAATAGGGATGTATGAACGATTCTCTTTCCCTCCTTTCCCTCCTCTTATCCGCTCTTCCCAAATATGTAAACACTGAGCAGGCTTTATTCTTCTTCAATGATCATTCAATTGTCTCCAGACTGTATCTTTTGGTAAATTTATTGCTGGCTATTTAAAAAAAAAAAAACAAACTCAAATGCATTTTGCATATTAACACGTAACTCTTGTTCCTGTCTGCTCAGTTTGGAAATGGTTGGATTGCTTTTATAAAGAAAAAAATGGCTAATAAAATTGGCCTCAGCACCGTTGCTTTGCAATTCTTATGAACAGTAAAGTGCCTCTTACAGTCATTGATGTTAAAAGCTATTTCTAAATTATGGTGCCATTTATTATCTCTAGTGTCCAAAGTAAGTTTAAATGATGCTTATAATTCATGTTTTACCAAATTTCCTTTTCCCCCTGAGGATACCTCTGATTAACTTATGCACATTTAAGCGCTTTTTAAATTCTTCTTTTATTGCCATTATGCTCTGAAAATCTCAGCGATTCTCAAAAATGGGTAATAAACTTGAGATAAAATGCTGCAGTTTTAGATCAATGCTGACATATCACTGTGGTGATTTCTTCAGAGCTAAAGTGATAATGCTTCATATTTACAGAATATATACTAGGTTATTACTACAGTATTACCATTTTGTTCTAAGATGAAATGAGTAATTTACCAATTTATTAAACAGTTACATTTAAGTATTGCTTAGGACATTACCACACCAATCTGTTTACTTAGCTTGAAGAGTTACCATTAAGAAACCCTGTTTATTTAGGTAAAATTTGTAATGATCGTCCCCTTCATTAAGAAACTTATTTTTCTGCAAGCCTAATTGCTTGGAAATGAGTTTCTCCTTATTTACTATGGTGAATTTTGCTAAGCCAGCTAAAACCATCACCCTCACAAGAAGTGCTGGAGAAATTAATAATACATACATGGAACAGTTTTAATTAGTATAATACCAAATGTTAATAAAAGATTTATGATCCAGTTAAAAGTTCTAACGATCACAACAGGAAAAGGGCTGAAATGTGGTGGCAGTGATCTGTTAAAAATAAACAAATGCTGCCAAACTCTCCAAATCGAGGATAGAGGAGATTTTTTTTCTTCTCCTGCCCTTATGTGAGTCCTGGCTCGATGATGTGTAAGGTCAGGCTCTGACCCAGGGCAAGCAGAGTGGCTCCAGAAGGGCCAGAGGAGAGCCCTGGGGTCACCCTGTGTGCCAGCAGGGCAGGAGGTGTCCCGGCAGGGGAAGAGGCTGCACTTAACTCAGCTGGTGCCCCTGGGCTGGGAGCAGGCAGCTCCTGCCTGGGACACCCAAACACAGCCTGCCCCACTTTAGCAGAGCTCCAGCATCGCTGGCACAACCTTTTAGCCCCATTCTAGGAAAATAGGCTGTGTTTCAAGGAGCTCAGAAGGCAGCAGTGGAGGATGCAGACAGAACCTGCTTGGCTCCAGCCAAAGGCAGATGCAATAAGTGGATGAATTTCCAGAGGTTATTTCCTTAAGAGGAGCACACCAAAAAGCCTCTCAAGTCACAAATAGCCCAGGTGGCCCTTGCAGCCCTGCTGGTGAGGAGCACAGACAGCAGCACAGATGGAGGAGCCCTTGCAGAGCTGGCCTGGCTGCTGCTGCTCGGGGAGGGCTGAAGGAAGCACAGCACCCACCCCAAGTCTCTGAACACTGGAACGAGGATTTCAGGTGGGAGACCCTCTGTAACTGCATGGGTGTGCTGGGGAAGGAGCTGTGTGGGGGGACATTGAGGGACATTGATCACTGCTGAGACCTGCTCTGAGAGTATTTAGTCAGATGAGATAGATAAATGAGGATCCTGCCTTAAACCCCCTGGAATGTGCCTGGCTGGGCATCTCACTGCTCTTCAAGACGAAGCTCCAAATATGATGTTGGAAACATGAAGATTCGGAGTAGAAATGGATATTGCTTGCTTGGATTTGGGGGATTTTGGGGCAGGAACAAGCTCTGTGATCTGTATTGTTTTCTTGAATGCTGCCTGGATTTGTCTCCCAGCAGTGCTGACAGGAGTGGGACTCTTCTGGCACAGTTTGGGGATGCTCAAAGCAAGTATCAGGAGCCAGCCTTGTGCTGCACCCCATGCAGGGGCTCTGACCCAGCACAGGCTGGATCTCATCCCTGCGTGGGCCCAGCAGGAGCAGAGACACTGCTCAGAGAATGCATTACCCAGGGCAGGCACCAGCACAAGCCAGCAGTGAGACCCCGACCCGAGGGGCAGCAAGGGGAGCTGGGGATGAGCACTCCCAGCAGATCTGCTCCAGATGAAGGCCTGCCACTGGAGCATGAATATGTAGAATGTGTAAGATCACAGAATCACAGAGAATTAACTAGGTTGGAACAGACCCTTGGGACCATCGAGTCCAAGATGAAGATCTTGCTGGTGGGGCTGGGCTTCTCTGATGCATTGAACAAATGATTGATGGCAAAGTTTGTGTCAATAACAAAATTGGATGTCCTATCCCTGTCGCAACCTTTGCTTTTGGAGCAGTGAATGGCAGAGCTGTAGGAAACCCAAAATCACTCTGTCATTTCCTTTTGCCAGCCTGCTGCGCCAGGCACAGCTCGGGAAGGTGTTGGTGAACTCCTCTTGTTCCTCAGCCATAAAACTCTGCCTTGCTCATGGCGCCAGGCCCTTCATCTGGACTCTCAGCATGCTGGTGTGGATCTACACTTCTGCTGGGGCCTGCTTCTTTTCCTTTAATTCCTCTTAGGAAGTTCCCTGTGAAAAACCTGAAGTGGAGTCCCAGGCTGGGTCTCCAATGTTGCCTGTCCAGAATGGAGATGCACTTCCTCTGCTCTGGAGAACAAATGAATGTCAGGAGATTTACTGAATTGTCTGGGCAATGCAGAGATTTTATTCATTCCTAAACTTCAGAATGTGACTTTCCTTATTTGTTCTTCCCAAGGCCAGAAAAGGAAAAGCCATTTTTATTCTTGCTAATGTACCAATATTGATTAAGTCATAAAGCACATACAAATACATATTGACTCATATTACATTAAAGTATCTATCACTTACTACTTGTTCCTCAATAACACTATAGTTATATATATAAAAAAATGCATTAAAATTGGCATTACCTCAAGGAAAGTAGGATCTGCCATCATTATTAATACTAGGTTTCAGTGAGAAAAAAAAAAAGTATTAAAGAGGATGCAAGTGTTAAAAGTGGAAACCCTGGAAACCCACCCCCCTTTTCCCCGAGCAGTGACTTCAGCCACAGGTCCTGAACTCTCGGGTCAGCACTTTGGCTGTGTTGGAAAACTTTGCTGTGGGTGATGTCCTGCACGATGGGATGAGCAGTGGATGTCCCTTCAGCACCAGCACGTCCCTGCAGAGCCGTGGGTGCTGCTGTTCATGGCTGGAAGGGGAGGCCAGGTTTGTGCTTGGTTGGTGCTGGAGCACAGTGGGCACCATCCTGCCCAAAGCCGTCTGCTCCCACTGAGCTGACGTGGTTCAATGGAGGACCTCACAATCCCCATTTAATTCCAGAGGTTCCTCCCAGTGCTCTGCACCCTGCTGTCTGCCTCCCAAGTCTCCTGGGTGCCAGGATTTTGGCAGGTTTCGAATGCTGCCACGGATGAGCTCACTCTGGTTGTGTGCAGCAGGTGCTCAGCCCCACCCACGATGGCACCCACGGGAGGCAGGGGTTTGGGATCTGCTGTGTGCTCAGTACCTCTTCCCCCAAAATGCTGATGGGGCCTTGCAGGTCTGCAGGTGGGGTGGGCACAGAGCAAGGCTTTCCTGTGTTCCCATGCAGGTACCTGCTCTATAAGGCAGCGAGGGTTTGGGGCATCTTTCAGAAAACAGGGTCAGATTTCTGCTGTAATCTGAGTAGAAGAGGACCTTCAGTCTAGGTCCTCATCATCCTAAGGATCACTGTGTGTGTTTTGGGTGAGGAAAGACTCATGGTTCGCAGGCTTGGGAGCAGGGAGAGCAGCCACAGCCACCCCCTCGGAGGAGCAGATTCCTCTCTCCACTGAGGACCCAAGAGCTTTGGTGCTTCCAGCTTCTGTCTTCACATACTGGATTTTGTCTCCTGGTTTTAAAGCTGAGCTTTACTCCCAGATATAATCTGGGAATGAAATGCAGAGGTGTTGGACAGCCAGCCCATTAACCCTGTGAGCCTCCAGGGTGGTGAGGGTGCTGCAGAAATTGTGCTCACTGGGAGCCACTGGGTGCAGTGGGAAAGGGGAGCTGCAGGCAGTGATGGAAGGTGTGGTGGTTTAGAAACTCAGCATCCCCACCAGACTCTCCCAAGCCACACACAGCTGCTTGCTCCCCTCTTCCCCTCCACCTTCCTGCTTTGGAGGATGGAATTGAGAACTGGAGGCACAAAAGACGAAGATCACAGGTGAGATAATAATATAATCATAACATAACAAAAGTAATAAGATAATTTACTGGAAACAGCAATGAGATAAGAAAATGAACAGCAACAATATTAATAACAAAAGTACACAAAAGAGAAGGTGACTCGATGCAAAAAAGCTCCCTGTGGACCCCAAACAATGAACCAGGGCGGACAATGTCACCATGTTTTCCCACTGGAAGTCTTCCTTCTCAGAAGACAGAGTGTCCTTTTTCCCTGGCCCCAGCAATGACTTGAGGTGGAATGGAACAACCTCCAGGTCCTGGCCAAAACTAGGACAGAAAGGTAAACCTCATTTCTGGGAGTACAAATAGGGCAGAAATTGCAGGAAGGGCACTCAGGTTCCTGCTGAGGGAAATCAAACATCCTTGGACTTCGGGGCTGGGCGAGGTGACTGATGAACACACCAGGCTGGTAAGAAACCAAGTGTACCCAGGCTCCAGGGATGCTCAGGAGCTCCAGGGCTGCTCCAGAGGAGGATCATGGCCATGGCAAGGGGGGGAGCAGGAGGCTGGGATGGGCTGTGCTGCCTTGCTTCTTCTGCTCTGCAATGCCTCCAGCACCTGGAACTGTGCTGCAGGTGGATTGTGCAGAGATTTAAGGATTGCTGTTAGTTTTAAGAAGCTTGGTCTGTATGAGGATTTGGCCACTGCTTCACACAGTGTGGGAGGTTGTCTGAACATGTGCTGCCTTCTCACGTACAGCACTAGATTAACGAAATCAGAAGAGAAATTGTTTTAATACTTGTATTTCTTTTTTGCAGAATGCGTTTAGCCTTTTCTGTGCAAAGAAAAACTCCAGCAAAATCCCGTGCACGTGGCTATTTTATGCTTCTGCATGTCTTTTCTTCTCTTTATAATTAGCCTAATATGATATCTGATCCCTGCTCTTTTTAGTGTTTGTGTGCCGCTCTGACAGCCCTAGTGCTGTTATTTCTTAGATAAGTTAATCACTTCTTAATGACTGGACAAGGTATCTTTATTTAACTGCATAAAGAGATTTAACTTTTCCCGTTAAGATGTGGCTGCTGGTTTATGTTTTGTTAATGACATGTAATGCTGGTGCAAGGCTCAGGTGGTACACACGTGCCAGAGAGGGCTTGGGCGTCTGCTTTTAGAGGCTGTGAAAGGGGTGGGGAGGAGGAACTTATTCTCTATTAATCTGAATTTATTAGGAAAGCCCTCTTGTGAGCCTGGCTAGCTGCTGCTGCTGCTGCTTCACAGCCCAGTGTGTGGCCACAGGCTGGTACTGCAAAATCAGAGGTGGCTTTAAGTCACATCACCTCCCTTGTGCTTATGGCTGAACACACAGAGAAGTGCTTATTTGTAACATTATTTTAAATGCTTGCTGCAAGATTTTTGTAAGGTTATTATCTTCTTATAAACAAAAAAAACATTCCTAAAATGTGGGGGCTCAAGGAGCGGTGCTCAGTTGGATCCATGAGTGAGCAGTGCAGAGAGGTCCCCCTTGGCTTGTCAAGCTGGGGGAGCAGGGGAGCAGGGCTTGGGGGAGCAGGGCTGTCTGTGCCAGGCTGGAGGATGCTGCTGGCTGCAGGACTGGGGGCAAGACAACTGAATTTAAAAGCTTGATCCTCTGTGCCCTGAGATAAAGGGCCCAGACACAGAATGGGCTGCTCACCATTGTGCAAAGATGTGCTTTTTGGGTAAGGTGTACTCTGTGAAAATGAAAGAAGACAAGGCCAGTGAGAATAGAGCAAAGCTCTATTATGTGAGCTCCAAGAAGTTACTGGAGGTTTGGCCAGGAGCAAAACTCCCAGCACCTCTGAGATCAGAGCTCATGAATCCTCCTGCTCCAGCTCCACAAGCCTGCAGATGTCAGGAGGGACTGGTTTTAACTGGTTTTATCTATCAACCCCCTGTGCATATGTGCTGCTGAGTTCTGGATGCAGCTCCAAGCTCACTGTGGGGCTCTGAGCCTGGCTTTCCCTAGCATCATTTAGAGCCTGTGGAAGGAAGCAGAAACATGAGATGTTCCAGCCCCGAGCCCAGGTGTGCTGGTGCCTTCTTGGGGCTGGGTCCTCTTCTGGGGCAGGAGGACAAGAGCTCAGATCAAAGCTAGGCCCTTTAAAGCATCTGAAACTGGTCTGCCAAAACTGAAGGCAGCAGAAGCCCTTCCCTTCTTTATTTGAAAGTTTTGTCCCTGACATTTATGAGTATCTTAAAGTGTTGGGCAGAGAATCTTGTTCCTGCCTGACAAGAAAAAGGCCAGGTCATTCCTTGGAGTTTAATTTTACTGGCTGCCTCTAATGTCAGTCTTATCTATGATGTCTTTTCTTCCCCAGTAGCATATTCTAATAAGAAACTAAATCACAAAGACAAAAAGCTTCTGCCATCTCCATTTTGTGGGCTTCTGCCTCCATCTATGGCACGTTTACAAGACACATTCATTGCTGGAGCACTCGCTTGCAACATGGAAAGAGGTGATCACAACATCTTTGAAAGCAAGGTCCCACTCTGCTCCACAGGCTGGTTGGTCCTGGGGATCAAATCTGGAGCAGGCTCCAAACCACAGCCTGCAGCTTTGGGCCTCCACACCAGGCACTGGGCAAGGAGAAGCAGCAGTGCAGAGGAGCAAAGGGATCCTTCAGCTGTACCTTCCAAGAGGGCTGTGCACACACAGAGCAGAAATGGGGCTTCTTGCCCGGATTTATGAGGGATTCACACCCGGAGCTGAGTGTGAGCAGTGGAAATCCAGTTCAGAAATACAAAATTAGATCATAGCTGCATCCTGCTGTGGGCACAGGAATGCAGCGGCAAAGGGGAAAAAACATCTGAAAGTGTTGAATACTGTAAAGAACTCTTCAAACACAGCAGAATGGGGAATCTCACGGTGTTTTCAGGCTGCGCTGTTGCAAAGCTTGTCAAACCCACCCCCGTGCCCTGCCTGCCTGTGTGTCAGGAGCATTAACACCCTCTGTGGAGAGCGGAGAATGAGGGGAGCAAGAGGTCAAGTGGCTTCATTAGGCCATGGAGGATTTCTCAGCGGGAGCTGAAGGCTGGAGCGTGGCACGGGGAGAGAGCTTTGTCCTGCACAGGCCTCAGAGGGGAAACGCTCACACGCTTTGGCCTCGCCCTTGAACCCGCAGTTAATTCTGTCCCTCGCAGGTAACTCTGTCCCTCACAGGTAGCTCTGTCCCTTGCTGTTAGCTCTGTCCCTTGCAGTTAATTCTGTCCCTCACAGTTAGCTCTGTCCCTCGCAGGTAACTCTGTCCCTCACTGTTAGCTCTGTCCCTCAAAGGTAACTCTGTCCCTTGCTGTTAGCTCTGTTCCTCGCAGTTTTGGCTGCTGGTGCAGCAGGTGCTGAGGGTTTCTGGCTGGGCTCTGCAGGCTCACAGGGTGGCTTTGACACCCTCACCACGGAGGGGTCTCTGCTGGGCCCTGGTTGTGGTGGGATTCTGCCTCCTCCCAGATCCCACAGGGGCACAAGGAGCAAGAGGCATCTCTGGGCAATTCTGGCATCAACTGCAATAGTAATAACAATTAGCAATTATGCAGAGTTATACGCCTTTGGTGCCTATTACAGGCATCAATGAGGAGTTCTGTTTCTGTTTCCTACTTGTAGCTGGCCTGATCTTGCCTTTTAATGGCAGATGCTCTGAGATAATTAGAGCGGCTGCAGATGAGCGCCGGGGGTGGTTTGCTGCTGCTGCTGCAGCGTGGCATGGCCAGTCAACCTCCCCAGCCCCCCAGTACGTGCCAAGCCCTCGATGGCTGAAGGCCACATGTCATACAGCCTGTGTTTTAGAAAGGAAAAAAAGAGAAATGGTTTCTGCTGCCCACAGCAGAGCTATCCTGGGGTCCCTCTCTGGGTGATGGAATGGGGAGCCAGGTCCCTGTCTGGAGCTGTGGGGCCCGTGGGGATCAGCCCTGGTGTGCTCTCTGTGGCTGGAGCTGCAGGAAAAGAAGGTGGAAATGAGGCAGGGAGGCTGCAGAGGCTGCAGAGGCTGCAGAGGCTGCAGAGGCTGCAGAGGCTCCCTCCTCGCCGGCACCGGGAGCACACTGCCAGCAGAGGAAAGGCAGATCTGCGCTGCAGCTTCTCCTCCCTCCCTGCAGCTCCCCGAGAAAAAAATGGTTAATGTAATATTACATCAGATTGGACTCTGAGGAGCAGAAAGCCAATTTTGGGGGAATGTGAGCCAACCTACATTTAACTGGGAAGCTGATATTTACTGTTGCAGCGATCCGGGCCTGTAGCATGGGTGAAGTCGCTGGCTGGGGATTCAAAGTCCAATTAGGCAGTGTTAATAGAGGAGGCAGTGATGCTTCATTGAGAGAAATTACCAAAATTGTACTTTCAGGACAGTCAATTAGCTGTGTTTTGACAAAGCAACAAAAAGATGAAACTGAAGCCCTTGGAAAAAAGAATGAGAGAATTCAGAGGGAACATGTCTGTTTGGGGAATCCTAATATTTTTTGTTGAAATCATTAAGTGAAATTAAATACTATTTTAAACCGAAGGGATAGAATATCTAATTAAGATAGAAAAAAGGTTTGGGGAAGGGTATTGTTGAGGGGATTAGAGAAATGGTTTACAATTCATGTTGACTGAGGAGGGGCCCCCTGGATGTATTAGGTATATTAGTAACGGGGATGGGAAAAATCTCTCAACAAGCAGATCTGAAGTTTAGAAAGGGTTTCTTTAGGGTGACTTGAAGGCTCCCAGACTCCGGAGTGAAGCATGGGAAGGAAGCCAGGGAAATCAAGGAGGACAAGGTGTGCTTCTGGAGCTGTGCTGGGGCTGCCAGGCTGTGCTGTGCTCCCAGTGCTGCTGTGGGAGTCACTCCAGCAGCAAAGGGCACGGCCCAGCAGCGAGGGGAGCAGGACCTGGGCAGTCCAGGGCCCCTGGCAGGTGGGAGCAAGGGGAGTCCTGCCCCGGGATAGTGCAGACTCTGGCCCCACGGAGCCCATCCCTGAGCCCTGCCCGAGCTGCTGCCAGAATCCCTCTGGAAAACACACAACAGGAGCCTTTGTGTGCTCACCCTTGGGCTGGTTGGGTTTATTCCAAGACCTACATCTCTGCTTTGCCATTATGTGTTCAGGCCTTGGTCTGAGAGCAGCGTGCTCCTCCAGGACAGAGTGGGGGTGATGGGCTGGGGTCCCTCCCAGCCATTCCCACGATGATTTGTGAGTCCCTTGCTAACATCAATCCCTGGAGCAAACCCCAGCGCATGGACAGGGCTGGCTGGGAGCGTCAGGAGGTTTCTCTGGCAATTCCTCAGTAACCTGGAATGATTTTCCCATATTTTGCAGCCAGTCCTCCCTCTCTTACCACACAGCTCCAGTAAAACTCTTCTGCCTAAAGACCGCTCCTAAAGAACTCCATTTTTGACCGATATCATCCTACTGCTTAATTCATTTGATATACAGTTAGTGAAATATGCATGCTATATTATATTAAAGAGAAATGTAACCTTCAATTGGTATCTGATGTGCACTTTACAATAACTGCTATTAGTTGTCTATAAAACTCCTAGACATCATTTGATTTTATTACCATTGTATTATTTTACTTGGAAACATATAGGAGGAGTGGTGATTGCAGGTCTTCAAGTGCTTACTGGGAAATATTTAACACAGAATGTTTTATTTATTAGCATAAAGAGACACAACAGATTGTTGGTGATTAAAGTGATGATACTGCTGCCATACTTGTCAAAAATATAGACCTAATTCAATAGAAAGGCGACAGTCAGTCTCCATGTTGATCTATGCCGCAGCAAACTGCCTCTGAAAGCAGCACAAAGCCTGAATTGGCCTCTTAATTTTATGCTCTAGGGCATAGTATAAAAAAGGGAATTCTTTCTAAGTGCCTGTAATTGCATGTTAGTAGAACCTAAAATATAAGCCAAATTTTGAAATCATAAGTGTTAAGTTTTCCATTTCAATTCCTTCCCCTCATCCTCCAAAAAAATATCATCAAAACAGAAGAGCTTTAAAATGCCTCACTGTCCCACATCATTAATAAAATATAGAGTATACTCAGCCTTTAATTGCAAATGTACATTTTGAAAGAAAATACTTTAAAAGAAATAACTCATTTTCCTTCTCTCTGGGCTCCCAGCACTGGAGCAGAGGCCACGCAGTACACGTCACTCTCTGCTTTGCAGGGCTGTGTTTCAACTCTGTGCTCATGTCCTGCCTGACTCAGGTCTGCTTGGATGGGCTGGGCTATTGTTTCCCTCCCCAAGCTGGGGAAAGCTGTGAATTAGGTAAATGGTGTAGGTCACTGTGTATCAAGAGGAGGGAGGCAGCCCCACAGCCCCCGGGTGGCTCTGGGGTCACTCTACCCAGGCTGGTGATGTTGGGGCTCCTGCCACCTCCCAGGGGTTGAGTCAGGGTGGTGATGCCTGGGAGGTTGGTCAGCGAGCCCAAATCACTCAGGGGGAGCAGCTTTCCACAGGGAGTCCGCAGTGGGAAGGGCTTGTGTCCTTCCCTTGCCCTGTGTTAAAATCAGATTCGCCTTGCACAGACACAAATCAGCATTTGCCTTGAAAAAAGTTCAATGTATCTCCCCCGCCACCCTCCTTGCATGGATCAGTGTTTACAACTTCACTCCTCTGAACAGACAGCAGGAAAAAAAAATAAGATTAACCATTTTGTACACTTGATGGCTTCATTGGACAGGCAATAAATCAATACAATTGAATTGAAGCAGATAGTGTTCAAATGCTATTATCTGTCTCTCTGTTATTGAGCTGGGATCCTCGGAATGACACAGAGAGATCCCTCTAGCTCCAGGATTCCCTTCCCTAGGAAACCTGCAGGATTCGACCTGCTCCAGGGCTCACCCCAACCCACTGGGCAGCCCTGCACTTTGCTGCAGATTTAATCCTTCCCGGGTTTGCTGCCCAAACCTCCTCTGTTCCAGGTTTGCTGTTCCATGGTTGCATGCAAGCAGAAAATCATCTTAAATGCTGACGCTGGTGACATTTTGAGACACTGTGATCACAATGAGAGAAGTCTGCTGGTGGAGCCCAGGGTGGCAATGCCGTGTGCTCCAGGAAGTGTTTCCAGGGCTGGAAGCAGAGGCTTTGGAGAACTAATCTGCTCCTGTGTGTAATTTGTTGTTGCTTTCCTGCAGTGAGATCGCCAGCGAAGGTCTGGCTGCTGCAGCCCCTGCAATCGTGGCCATTTATTTATTCAGGCCTGCTTGGAGAGCACAGGGATTTCACCAAGGAATTTCCGGGTGCTCCCTGCCTCATTCAGGTGCCTGTATTTCCATAGCTTCCCAGGATGGATGATGGCACTGTGAAGTTTGGTTTTTGCAGAAAAGAAGAGTCATCTGTAACAGTTTAAAGGCCAGATTTAATGTTGATTGAATGGGTCTGACCCCAGCACAGTCACTGTTAAGTTACACCTTCACAAAAGTAAGGTCAGTCCAGCCAAAACATGAACAGTGCCAGGACTGAGGTTGAGTTCAAGACTTCAACAGTGTTTTGTTTGCACAGTGTTCTGTTTCTGTAGCACAGGGCGCAGTGTTTGGGGATCACCCTCCTGTGGGGACACAGTCTGGGTGATGTGTCTGGTGCTGTGCCCGGTGCTGTGCCCGATGCTGTGTCCAGTTCTGTGCCCAGTCCTGTGCCCAGTCCTGTGCCCGGTGCTGTGTCCAGTCCCGTGCCCAGTCCCGTGTCCGGTGCTGTGCCCGGTGCTGTGTCCAGTCCCGTGTCCAGTCCTGTGCCCGGTGCTGTGTCCAGTCCCGTGTCCAGTCCTGTGTCCAGTCCCGTGTCCAGTCCTGTGTCCGGTGCTGTGCCCGGTGCTGTGTCCAGTCCCGTG
>VZRF01001587.1:69395-94111 GCA_013396875.1 Vireo altiloquus
GGGGGCTCTGCCGGGGCCGTGCCGGGGCTGTGCCGGGACCGTGCCGGGACCGTTCCCGCGCGGCCGCCGCGGCCTTTCCCGCGCGCGCTCTCCCCACGTGGCGCGGCCCGCACGTGGCGCGGCCCGGCCCGCTTTGTTCCCGGTGGCTCCCGGCCGTTCCTAGGGACGCGGCGCTGGGAGCGCCCGCGGAGCACATGGCAGCGCACCGGGGGCGGAGCACGTGGAGCACCGCGCGCCTCGCTGCCCATCGCCCCGGGGCAGGCCCGGCCGCCCACTGCGGGCTCTGACGGAGGTGGCATCGCCGCGGCCACCGCCAGGGCCGCTGGGCGGGGATGGTCCTGGAGCTGCTGGGCTGAACGGGCCGCGCGGGGAGCTGCGGGCTCGGCACAGGCCGCGCTCGCCCCACGTGTTCCACTGCGTGCGTGCCCACAGTGCCGCTAGCTCTCTGCGAGTACACGGCCTGGGAGCAGCAAGGTGCAAAAACGTGGTTAGCGAATATCTACGTCTTAAATAAAACGGTAGACATATAATTAAATTGTCCTTTTACAGGCTGCGAGCTTAAAGCGGATAAGGAGTATCAGTTTAAAATAGATGACGAAGAAAATGAACATCAGTTGTCTCTGAGAACGGCAAGTAGTGTTTGGTTTTTAACTTTACATTTTTAGTGGTGTGCTGTGGTGCAAGAAGTGAGTTTTTTAATGCGTCATTTATTTCTCCAATCTTAATTCTTCGAGTGATAAATGTTATGTAAATCTGTTCATAACCATCTCTTATGAACGGTGAAGGATATACTGTAATTTTCAGATTTTTTCTATATGGAAAAAGTTCCTCCACGGATCTTTTATGTTGACAGCAAGCAGTGCAAGGCTGGAAAAGGTTAAAAATCGACTCCCAGTAGGTTAAGGAATACATACTAAGTGGAATTAAATGCCAAACTATACACTTAGGGCATCCCTAACACAAATAGTGCAGATGTTACAGGAGCACAGGGGGAAGGATGGGTGTGTAAGACTCATACATAGGCACACTTCTGTGGACTACTAAAAACTTGCTTTTGAAAACCATTTCAATGTGTACCCAAACATAACTCAAGTTCTAATTCTTTCCCAGAAGCAGATAATAAGTAAATCCAAATAAGAGGGCAAAAGGTTTATGTTTTGATTTTTGTCCTTGGTTTGCCCTCTCCAAGGATGTAACTGGGAAACTCCATATTAATTCAGGTAGTTCATTTAACAGACTCTGGACAGTTATTGGATGTGTCCTTGGAGCTTTCTGGTGCCACTGAAGTCAGACACAGTATTTCAGGGCTTTTGCTCTGGACTGACCATGTTTTTTTGGGGTAGCAAACAATAATATGCCCTAGCTTCAAAGACAAGATATTGAAGAGTTACAGCATCTCTGTTGCTTATTGCTGTGTTTTTTTAAATACTAAGAGATGCTTTGATACCTGGAAGCAAGAGAGTCTTAGAACTCTCTTAGTGGACTAATTCCTGCAGCAGAATTGCTTCCTGGAGGTCACTTGCATAATAATGATTTCCAAAACTTCATAATGTTTCTTATAACATTTCTGTGCTGGTTATGTGAGTCATGTGTTTTCCATCCTTGTATATTATGGAAAGCACAGCCTGGACTTCACAACGAGTAATTTGTTCTTAATTACAGTTTCTTTTGATTGACGAATATAACTATAAAGTATAGGGAAGTCCATATGCAAAATTCTTGTATCTTAATGTTTGTAATGCAGATAAAATTTGTGATACTTTAATTGTATGGTTTTGCCCAAAATTCCTTTTCTGTTTTTATTTTTTCAAAGTTACCTGTAGCATCTCTTCAGATGTTGTACACTGTGAGGGATGAAGCAGATTGATCCACAGCACTACTTTGCTGTTAGGCTTGGGGGAAGAATAAAGTCTTATGTCAGTAGCCTCTTCATAGAACAAAAAGGGATGATACACAGGAGAAATGGGGTTAAGATAACAAAGGACAAACCAGGAAATAAAGTTTAAGAGATTTGATGACTTAGAAAGGTCTGGGATGTGGTTGCCATCAGAAAATGCCTTGTTGAGCATAGGAAGAACTTGGAATTAAAGTACTGTAGTATTGCTTGAACTGGGGCAAATGACAGGAGTAGTAGGAGGTGGAGAGCATGCTCTGAAATTCTTGTCCTGCTGGCTGAAAATTCAGTGTTCTTGACAACACATTTGAGAGGTGAGATCAGCAACTTCACCTCTTTAAATTGCTAGTAACTAAATTTGCCAGAAGTAGCAGATCCACTAATCTGTTTGGGAAACAACTAAGTGTGGACCATGACAGCCTCCTGAAAGCTCAGCTCTTGCAGAATGGATATCTAAATTGTATGCCTCTGCCTGAAGTGTTCACACCCATGTCTCCTGTGGGGGTTGGAAAGCTTCTTTTCTGTGGGCTTTAGGAGAGGAAACAGAGCATTGTACACTGCTGTGGGGAGTAGTTGTAGTACAAGAGATTCTTGGTTTTCACATCTTCTGCATGAAGTCTTGTCTGAGAGGCCAGAAGTTCAGTGAACTGGAATTTCAGGTCTGACCAATGTCTGTCACTCACTTGTCTCCTTGCAGCAATGAGTTTTGACTCTTCAGAAGGTGCCAGACTCAGAGTAAGGAATGCAGGCACTTGAGTTTAGAAATGCCTTGGGACAGCAGTTCTCAGTCCATGGTGAATTAAAGCAATTGTGTGCATAAATCATGGTATTCAGCTGAGCTGGTGTTAGGCTTGATTCCTCAGTTAATGTCAAGTAAGCAGAAGGTGCACAGTGTGAGAAAGGGGAAGGGATTGGCAGATGACACATGGCAAGAAGGGGAAGGCTATAGGCTCTGATTCTGTAGAAGAGATGATGTATTTGTGCTTTTTTTCTTGGACCACCTGTAGGGCTGACTGAACTTGCTGCCTCATTTCAGTGCAGTGATCCAGCAGCAAATGGCCTCATTTTAGTGCCATAAAAACATGCCTGAAGGTGCACCTTGGAGAGAGCTGTGGAGAAAGAGTATTGGAGTATTGGCTTGGGCTGTCTATTGATTAAATCATTAGTAGTTAGAAATGCACATTTCAGTTTTAATTGATGCAGAACAGTAGATGGAGTTTGGAAGACTTTAAAATATTTGGGAGATGCTCAGACTGTGCCTTGTTCTTCACAGGTTACTTTAGGAGCTGGAGCCAAAGACGAATTACACGTTGTAGAAGCAGAGGCACTGGACTATGAAGGCAACCCTACTAAAGTAGTACTGGCATCTCTGAAAATGTCAGTGCAGCCCACAGTAAGTGCAGAAACTTGGCAAAATCTACTGTAGTATTGGTTTCTAGTGAGAAAAATGTTAGAAATATCTCAGATCAACTGAATTTTAGTGAAACTGAACAGTGTTCTGACAAGTGTCTGTTTGGTGGTAGGAAATACAAACATCTTTTTTGTGCCCAGTAGATTTACTGTAGTCGTCTATAGATAATTGACTTGTTCAAATTACACATTTTTTTAAGTGATTGTAATTATGCATGTCATCTGTATATATGCAAGCAGATGCACCTTAAGGCTGTGTTGCTTTCTTTAAACCTGGGATGAGAACAATCAGTTTTTTCTGTCAGTCCCAAGCTCTTTTGCTCTAAGAGCTCCCTGTTGTCATTTCTGCTGTCTGGAATGTAGTTTGACTCAGTTGCTGATGATGTACAAGTAGAGCTACACAACTCTGGGGGCAAGTGGGATGAATAATGTTGGAATTGACCTTGCTGCCAAGTGGAGTAGATACAAATGTGTATTGGTCTGGCCTTGGTGTGCTTAAGTAGGATAAGTAACAAATGTAGTTGTTACTGTTGGTGGCTTATTGACCCTGAGTTGACTCTAACACTTGCAGAATATTCTGTCAATAGGAACTTCGAGTAACTGTGTTAGCCATGGAGTTTCCAGCTGTAGCTGCTGTTGTTTCCACTGGGATGGAGTGTCTGTTGGGTACACTGCTGGAATATTTGACTGATTAACAATGCTTTGTCCCACAGGTCTCATTAGGTGGCTTTGAGATCACACCACCAGTGGTGCTGAGGTTGAAATGTGGTTCAGGACCTGTTTACGTCAGCGGTCAGCACCTCGTAGGTATGTACAGCTGCTCACTGCTCTGCTGGCACCCACAGAGCTCCAGGGGATGTGTAGCAGTGCTTTTGCTGATGCTGACCCTCTGAACCTTACAGTCATGTCCTTGGTGGCATGAAGTGGCTGGCAGTAGGACAGAAGTTCATGGGAGTGCTCGTGTGCCTTTGCTTGCCACTTGTTTTGTATGGGTAAGGGGCATTTGTCGGCCTTGCAATTTGGGTTCTAATTTCTCCCCTTAAAAGTGGGTGTATATGTCCCACTGTTGGCTTTTTACTTGTCAGCTGAGTGTGAGAAGACTAGCCATGAAATAGTTTTGATTTTTAACTAACCTGGCCCAGGACTAGCCTTGTCCTTTGGAGAATTGTCTTTGATCTTTCTCTCTACTAGTCTTGAAATGTGTTTCCTTAGGAATGGAGAAGATTTAAGTTTCTATGGTCTGTTGTGTGTGAGGAGTGTTCCAACCAGTGTGTGTGGTGGTGGTTCACCTGTTTCGGGTTTCCCTGTAGTAGTATCTGCATGCAGTCAGCTGGAATACTTCTGGTCAGTGGTTGGGTTCCCACCAGTGACCTTTCTCCTGTCAGTTCAGCACCTCAGCAAGACCAAAGCTACTCCGTTGTGGGTGACACTCTTTGTTTTTTACTGGCAGTCTTGCTTTGCTTACTGTTTAATGGAGGTGAGGTTTTTACATGTTGCCTTTGCTTTATCAGCATTAGAAGAAGAACCAGAATCAGATGAGGAGGAAGAGGATACAAAAATTGTTAATGCTTCAGCAAAGAGACCAGCAAGTGGAGGAGGAGCTAAAACACCACAGGTATACAGACTTGCAGTCACTTTGTTCACAGCATTTTCTGTGTTTCTAGCAGTAAGCTGTTAGATGGCTTGCTGTAATAAGTGTGAGGGAATTATTCTGTACTTATATACAGAAGTATAATTGAGTACGGAAAGCTCCCAGAGTTTTGCTGGAGGGGGTGAATACAATGGCTACTTCTGTGGGACTTCTGTCCCCTGCAGTAACTGCAGGTGCTGCTGTAAACATCCGTGTAGTGCAAGAGTTGAAATGCTGAAGGAAAGGTTTTTCTTTGTATACTCAGAGCAAATGCAATAAACTCATCAATAGCTTTGCAGTTGGCAGCTGTAACTTCCTGGGTTTGGCTAAATTGATGGATGGTGTTGTGCTTATGGCACAGTTGTTTTGTATGACAGTTGCTCTTTATTACCACAAAATGGTGTCAGTATTTAACAGAGTTTTCTTTTTTAAAGAAAAAGCCAAAACTAGCAGAAGACGACGAGGATGATGATGAAGATGATGACGACGATGATGAGTATGTATTCTTGTTTTGATAGTGTATTTTGAAATACAAGGTTAACTTCCAGAATATGCATTGTGTGACATACCTGCATCCTAAGTGAAAAAGCTGCTGTATCTTGGCTAGGGAAAAAACATATTTGCCTTCTTTATCTCTGCAATGCTATCTAAATTAATGTTATTTAGATATGTCATACTGGGTTGTAACTTGGCTTCCTGTTGTAACAATAGTAGTGGAAGACCCTAGGCTACATCCCTTCAGTATTAAAGAGGAGGGAATGCATGTAACTGCTTTAAAGGTAGTGCTTGCTCTAGCACTTAGCCATGTGTTAAGGTCTAAGGTAAACTTAAAAAGATTGCTTGCTTCCTTCATGAATAAAACATTTTATTGGGAGGGAGGGGGAAGATCAGTTCCTAATGTGAATCTTGAGAATGGTGAGTGACTTCCTTTCTAATTGTAGTGATGAGGATGACTTAGAGGATGATGAGGAAGAAATTAAAGCACCCATAAAGAAAGTAAGTGGCTGATACTGTGATACTACAGTAATCTGGCAGGTAGTCCCTTAAATCAATGAGTGTTAGCACAGCTGGCTGTGAATGCTCAGTGTGAATGGGGGATGCATTAGATTTAGCTCAGTCTGTATAAAGAAATTGTAATGGGATGTGTGAACACTTAAATGTGAATGTGCATCCCTCCAGTCCATGTTTTATTTCCTTGGCTGCAAAGGGGTGATCAGGTTTTTACCAGGACAGGCATGCAGCTGTCACACTACTGTGGGCTGGGGTGGCTGTTGGGCAGCAAACAAGATCCTGCTCAGAGCAGGTTGTGCTTTGCAATTTCAGTCCTGTGTACTATGGAAGGGATTTTTTAGCGACTTTAAATGCAAAAGGCTGTGAGTGTGTGAGCCTCGGAAAGGCTCAGTGTGGGCAGGGAGCTTGGGTGTGCCGTTCCACCGAGCCTCGAGGGCCATCTGGTGGTGCAGTAAATGCACAGCAGCTGCACAGGGAGAAGGGAGGTGTTTGCTTTTTCTTGTGTACTTTGGCTTGGATTTTTATACTCATATCTACTGTTTAAAACAAATATTCAGTGTTTTACTTCACCATGTGCTGCTCTGTCCCTGCTGAATTTCCATAGGTGATAGTGCACAATGGCCTGGTAAAGACAGTCTGAAGTGCAGATTGCTGCCATCTGATATAATCCAGGGTGCCTGAATAAAATGATCCCTTGGTTTATATGGGAATGTTAGACTCCATATCTTCAACGTTTGTGTGGTATCATGTCCCAGGCACATCCCAGACAGTATTTCTGGATAAAATGCCAAGTGAGGTAATGGTTGTGTTAACAGAAAAAAAATTGCACTGAATGAGGTCATGGAGCTGCAGTGCCACCAAGAATTAATCTTAAAGCCATACCTGCCCCCAAAGACTGTGTGTTAATAGATAAGGAAGGATGATATATTTAAAGAAAGCATAGTGGGAGTCCCACATAGTTGTATGGTATCATAACAGAACTTGTTCTTGGGTATATGTTACTGTGCTGCACCAGCAGGTTTCCTTTGGATTCCTGTAACATGCTGTCTTGAGTTTACTTGCAGTTCATTTGACAGATCAACCTGTGAACTTTCTTTTCAGCCTGTTCGTGAGATTGCAGGAAAAAATATGCAGAAAGCAAAGCAAAATGGAAAAGATTCTAAGCCGTCCACACCAGCATCTAAATCAAAAGTGAGTGAAAACAACTGAGTAAAACAAAGGTTTATTGGAGTGTGGAACTAGTTTTCTTGCCTAGTGGTAACTTCGAGCAGCATACTAACATTCAAGTTAGGTTTTTTTAATCTCAATATGAAGCATGTTGAGGATACTGTTAACTGCTTCATGTTCTCAGTGAAACTCCTCAGTGATCACTATATGCCTATAACAGCCAAGATTTGAAATCAGCCATACTGTCCTTTGGGAATATTGGTAAATCTTCAGTCTGAAACACAAAATCTATGCTTTTGTGCAGCACCTTGTAAAGGAGGGTGACAGCCAAGTGTGTTTGCACTGGAGAACAGCTGGAGGCTGCTGAGGCTCTCAGGCACTGACCCACTTGAGGACTGACAGGTCTCCTGTTCAGTGCTGTGCTCCTGTGTCTGCTTCCTTGTGCAGCTTTTCCTTGCTGCACCCTCTTGGACGTGATGCAGGAAGGCTCATGCAGAAATGAGCATGGGGTACACAGCAGGACAGCATCCAAAAGCAGTGCCAGGTGTGTCTTGTAAAGCATCACCTAATCGAGCTGAGATGTGGAGTAAACTCTGAACCACTAAGTGTGGCTATTTTTGGTTTCAATTCTATTGAGAGAAGGAGCTGTGGAGGAGCCTGCCTAGAAGCATAAGATAGCAGCTGTGCTAACAATAACTCCACACTCTTTACTTGCTTCTGAGGAATGTGTGGGAAGCACAAATTTAGGTTTTGTGACTTTTTGAAAACTATATGGACTATAAATGTGATAGCTTGTTCTTCTGTTCCACATAAAATCTACAGTGGGTTCTCATCTACTGTAACCTTGTTTTTATAAAATTTATCTTATATTCTGAGTAGCTTTATGTACAAGTTACCAATGAAATGAAATTATAATTTTCAGACTCCAGATTCCAAGAAGGATAAAACTCTAACTCCAAAAACACCGAAAGTCCCTCTGTCGTTAGAGGAGATCAAAGCGAAAATGCAAGCATCTGTAGATAAGGTGAGTTTTGGAAATGAGGTTTCTCAGCTTTATTTTTACAGTTCCACAGATAAGAATTGGATGCTTTGAGAAATGGTTATGATGTTGGTGATTGCTGTGCTGTTACTGTCAGCGTGTGTTGATGTTGAAGCTCAGAGAGATGAAAACACATTGGGGAAAAAACCTCCTGTGTACTGTGAGAAACAAACCCACTTTGTTTGTGTTCCTCCAGTAGTGCTCAGCAGCAGTTGGGTGTTTCTTAGTGAACTGTCGCTGTTAAAATTTTTAAAAAAACCAAAACCACAAAAAACCCTGAGTGATATTTATTCTAAAGATGACTTAACTAGTGTTTTACATACATTTTAGTTTACTAAAGTAAAGTGGAGTAAGTTCCTCACATGCTTGGAATGCCTTGGTCTTCAAGCAGTATCCCAGTGCTTGTAAGGCTCAGAAACTTCCAGAAGAGGGAGATAGGTGCTTGTGATAGGAGTGGATGATGAAAGTATAAAATAGAAAATTCAGTTCTAGGCTGGTTGGGTGTAGCAGGTGATGGTTTCCCTCCTTAGCCGGGGTGGAAGTGCATGTGCAGCCAGGGGTGTGTTCTGAGCCCCTGTGCTCGTCCCAGGTGGGAGTGAGGACCTCACTGGGTGTGCTTGGCTGGCTCAGAAGTGCTGATCTGGGTGCTAGGAAAAATGGTTGGTTTGCTAATGGGGTTTTTTAGTTCAAGATAATGCCTTTCTAACCCCATTCAAGGGCAAACAAGGGTCATCTAAAGAATTAGGATCATCTTCTGCTTAGATTGTTGGTGTTTGGAGGCAGCTTTGTTCCAGGAATGCAAGGCAACACCAGAAGTGTTTAAATGCAGGGTGGATGCAGAGTGAGCAGTGACAGGCTGTGATGAGGATGGAGAGGCACAGCCTTGGCCTGTGAGCCTGACCTGATGGATGGGACATTGCATGGGTCACAGTAACCCCTGGATGCTGCTGTGGTGTGCACAATGACTCACAGGAGCAGTGGTGGATCTGCAGCGTAAGCACTAGTGCCTGAGCTGCTCACAGCTGACATTTCCCTGCAGAGGGAAGCATGCAGAGCAGATAATTGGCAAAAAGCTCTAAAAGACATTTTGTGGTGCTGAAGAGCTTTTGTTGGGAAATGCTGTCTGAGCTTTGTAGTAGGGAGCTAATGTAATGTTTTTTCTAGGTGGTGCTGGAGCATCCCTCAGTAAGGAAAGGGGAGGTGTCTGCATTCTGTATAGGCAGGACTGCAGCTGACAGCCAGCAAGTTAACAGAGTTTTTAAAAGTCACTTACTAGATTTAGAGCAGAACTCTTTTATTCAGTAGGTGTCAGGAAGCTAATAGAAAAGCATGGGGTAAGACAGTGGTCAAATCCAAGCCTTTTGGCTGCAATATTGCAGTTTGAAGTATTCTTGGTGTTGCTGTTTGCTGTGAACAGAAGTTGCTCTCTTGTGCAGTGTGTTGAGTAGCAGCTCAGTGCTCTCTCCTAATTGACATGGGATATTTCAACTGGAAAATTGGGAAGTATTTCTCTTGGGACATGAGAGAGGAAATCAGTGTCTCCTAAAACAGCATGCTGTAGTATTTTCCCTGGAGATACTAGGAGCCATAAACCTGTATCTGAACTGTTTACTGAATCTGCCTTGTACATTTGAGCATGTGCAAAGAAAATTCCAGGGATTACGAGGAACTGTTTCTAGAACAATAAGTTAATAGAAGTGTAGTGAAGAGTGTAGTGTATTAATGAGTTTTAAAGGATAGGTGAGAGGTGGGTTCATGTTTTGCTTTAGAGAGCTGAAGTGCTGAAGTTGAAAACCTACCTGTGAGGGGTAATCTCAGGTTGCATGCTGTAGTAAGAGTCCATAAATATGGAATTAGTTCTGGTTTATCTGTGTAGCATGGGGCTGTTGGCTGCAGACTAAGTTTTTAAGTGGTGAATGCTTGCTGTTGTGCTCTTCAGCATCAGCACAGAGTCTTGGACAACAATTGAGTGTGTAGCCACTCCTGTGAGAAATGCCTGGCTGTGGTAGAGAAACAAACCTTCTAAAATGGTTTAAAGCTGATTAGTGTGGGAAGTTGCAAGGTGAGTTTGGATTCCACGTGTGTTGCAGAGGGTTTTCAGCATCATAGGCTATTTGTTAGAAGTGTTGAAGGACCTGCAGACCCTGAAGCTTGCTTTCTTTCCAAATAGGGTACCACCCTTCCAAAGCTGGAGCCCAAATTTGCCAACTACGTTAAGAATTGCTTCAGGACGGAGGACCAGAAGGTAACAGAATTCATCAGAGCTTGATAGAGTCCAAAAGCTTTTATAACCTGTCCTAGGGACTCTTTCCCACTTCTTAATCTTTATAAGCCTTGGACCATTTCAGAGGGTTACAAACCACAAACAATACTTCAGATTAAATAAATGGGAATGGTTTTAAGGGTTTAGTTGGCTACGATGGAAAGCTAATATTTTATTACATTTTTCCAGCTTTTATATGGTTGGTAAATTATCTCTCGCTTGCTAAACCCACAGAATTTTCCTTTTGGCACCATATTGGCTAAGGAAATGAGCTGTGGTTTTCCTTGCTGCTGAATTTGGCCACCTAGGCCAGTCTGCTGTTGAGCCCTTTGTTGGGGAGGGTGTCTGGGAGGGGGAGCTGTTTTGTGATGGAGATTGTGGCATTCTTGCTACATTCCCTCCCAAAATCAACTGAGCTCTTGAAAGAGCACAAGCCAAGAGGTGGTATCAGGAAGCAAGTTTCTGAATCAGTTATTCCTTAACACAGACTAAGCTGAAAATGTGTCTTAGATTTCCCTATCAAAATCCCTTTAAGTTAATTTTTTTCCAGTGACAGAATTCCTTATGCTTTCCTGCTTCCCTCAGTGGTTCAGAGTAAACCTGTCTGATGGACAAATTGATATGTTCCTGAAGGAATGTTGAAAGGCAGTGAGCCTCAGCCACTGGAGCTGCTGTGGCATTAGCCAGGGTAGGCAGAGTTCAGCCAATGTTTGCCTAGAGTCCACACCCATCCTCACTCACCTCCACTGAATTCCTACTGCTGGGACCCACTGTGAGCAGCAGTCTCGGAGCAGAAGGACCCAGTGTGATGCTTTCAAAGTGATTCTCTCTGAAAGGAATGCAGTTTTTGTTTTAATGTCAGTTTTTATGGAGTAAGTGGAGATAGTAAACTGAAAATAATTCGAAAAATGGATTTCAGTTTCTAACTTTTTGTGTACACTTCCAGGTCATTCAAGCTCTCTGGCAGTGGAGACAGACCCTGTAAGAAAAGAAAACAGTTTAAACAGTTCATTAAAATCTGCAGTCTTATTTCTGTAACCATTATTTGGCTGTTCTTTTTACAAATGCTGAAAGAGCTTTCCCTCCTGTGTCTGATAAATGTCATCCAGATTACCTTGCCAAGAATGTGTTGTCCAAAATGCCTGTTTAGTTTTAAAGACGGGACTCCACCCTCAGCTTCATTTTAAGTATGTATGGAATGTTTTGATAAGGCATGGTGGTGGTCAGACAAATGGAAATGGTGGTGAGACTAAATGTATGTGGAAAAAATAAAATTTAGTATTTTAATAAAGTACTATTGTTTCTTTTTTTATGGATTGGGGGAGTCTGCATACTGAACCCAGAGATCATGGAGCTTTAAAGTTCTCTAAAGAACTACTTCTGAGTATTTTAGCTGCTTTACCAAGTACACACAAGCTTTCCTTTTGTGTTGTCAACTTCAAAAACAACTCCAGCTCCATGAGCTTTGGAGCTACTGAGCAGATGTTGGTGAGAAGACTGAAGTGGCAAGTCAGGCTTTATTCTTGTCTGAAAGTGACCACTAATTATATAATTGCCTAAAACAGCCCTTCCTGCATCTCAGTTTCTGACCTGCTTCACTGCACTTTGGTTTATGGTTTCTCTCTAACTACTGAGTTTATAGGGCCTGGGACTCCTTGTAAAATGCAATACTTCTGATTTGGGATTTGCTGGCTGTGCTGTTCCTCTGAGGAGCTGCAGAGTCTGAGGTTGCCTCACGTAATGACTCTGTGAGGGTTTTGTGGAGAAAAGAATTAGCCTGAGTGCGGTAGGGTGTGCCTAGAGAGCTCACTGAGCGACATCAGAGCCTGTGAGTGAATTAAATTCCTGGGAATGCTGAGACTAATCTCCAGCAAATCCAAGATCTTAGATGGGCAGGCAGTCCTCAGGTCCTCTGCTCTGATTGTGGCCTACATGTGATGCTAAGAGGCAGAGGTAAGATTTTGGCATTGTCACATGAAGTAATAGCATCAGAAGGGTGCAGGGGCTTTCAGGTGAGGCATGGACAGTGCCTCGATGAGACTCAGGGCTCCCACTGTGATCTGTGTCACTTCAGTGCTTCACTGTCCTGTCCTGTGTACAGTAACTGCAGTCATGGGATGGGGAGAATACTCAGAAAACACTTCAAACACTTACATGGTAATGATTGAACTTGGCTTTAATCCTCTGTGTTTGAGAATTAACACAACTGCCTTGTGTTCCTCAGCAGCTCACCCCAGAGTGAGAGTAAAGCAGGCCTTAGCATGAGGCCAGGATGATTTTTTTGCTTTTTCTTTTATACCCCTCTTATATAACCCTTTTATATAACTTTATGTATTCTCAGTGCTTTTAGCCTACATAGTTGTAGCTTCCCAAGGCTGATAACTCAGCTCAGCCCCACGGCACCGTTAAACCAGGAGAGCAAACATCCTGGGAGCCCCAGACACCAAGGGCCTCTCCAGAACACATTTTGGAACCTCAGACAGGCCCAGCCAGGGGGAAGGTTCCTCACAACGAGGGCTTCACTCCAGCCTCTCATTGGGGAATCTTTGATAAATACGTTAATTTTCAAAGCCTATAATTGTGTGTATTTTGGTGTGTGAGAAGCAGTTTGTGCATTTCAAAGCCTCCCACCTGGATGAAGTGCTGTACCCAAGGATCCTGAAATAAATACCGAGGTAAAAAAACCCTTTTTCCTGTAAACTGTGTTTTAGTTTTAAGACCAAGGAAAGGCAATAGCAGGTTGAGGTTTTCCCCACTGGAAGGACTTGCACACTTGGGTCCTGCAGCACTTGGCTTTGCAGGACATGCAAACACACCCTGGCCTGTGCTGCTTGGCCATGAGGTCTCTTCCTGAGTGTTCTTAACAGGCTGTTGAAGTAGGATGTACAATTGTAAAATTGCCACTGGAAATACTTTTTAAAGTTTGCTGTTATAAAACCCTTGGGTGCTGTAGGTGGGATGCTGGGTGCAGTGGAAAGCAGTGCAAGTCTCCGGAAGCAAATAGTTCTTTTTGGGAAAACAAAACAAGTGCAGTGCATGATAGAGGAGCAAAACGGTGCAAGTCTTGTGTCAAAGATTCATTTAAGCTTGAGTATAATTGCAGCATGTGAAATGGCAGAGTATAAGGGCTTGAAATGCCTGTTTTGGTGGGGTTATGTCAATAGATGATGTCATATGCACAAGTGAGAGCAGATTTCCCTGGTGAAATAGACCTAATGGCACAGACAGGCTTATTTAAGCAAAATTGCCCTCAATTTTGGCTGAAAGAAGTGAAAATTGTACAGTAATTTCAGCAAGAGCCTTTCTAGCCAATAAAATATTATGATTATTAAAGTTTTAAGGAAAGCTGGGTGTTGTCTGTCTGTAGGTGACTGACCAAAGCAGGTCTGGGGTGCAGCCACCCTGCAGGGGCATTGCAGGGGGAGCGTGGAGCCTGTGGGGGCAGCTCTGAAGGAATCCTCGCTGAGGTTCATTGTTGAGGTGCAATGTAGGTCAGGCTGTTGCCAGGCTGCTGTCGCACATCACGAAGCATCTTTGAGGCACCCTCATGGCATAAAAATAACTTCACTTGGCCCTGGTTGGCTCACGCCCTGTTTGCTGCCCGTTTCTGGGGTCAGGAGGGGTGGTCAGGGTGGTCAGTGGCTGCCCTGTCCCTGCCTCTGCTGCTGTGGTGGTCTCCAAACCCTGGCTCCGTGTGGGACTGGAGATCCCTGTGCAGCTGCCAGTTCTTTCCCTCAGAACAGAGTCTCAAAGGTTGATATAAAAAAAAGCTCAGATGTGCAAATACCTGTTGAAGAGACAAATACCAGGTGGGTTTTGAAGTACTGCTCTTGACTTCCTGCAGAGCTGAAACACGTTCTTGCCGTGGTAATGATGGCAACGAAGCTGAAGTGTTTCAGTGGCTGTGTTGAGGGTTCTAAGCCTCTGTGTGATCGTGGTCCTCGAGGATGGAGCTCCACAGCCAAATGCATTGGTAATTTCTCATGCCATGGTGGGAAAACAGCTTGACTTCCCTTTACAGGACAGTGAAATGCCTCTCCAGGTAGCAGTGCCTTCACCTTCCCTTTGGACTTGAATTTCCCCTGCTGCTGCCTTTCCTGTTGCACAACCTCTCTTTCCTGGCTTTTTTCACGTTTCATTTCCTTCTGCAAGTGTTTCATTCCTTACAGTGAACAGCTAGCAGGTGTCCCCTGTGGGACAATGGGAGGGTGTGACCATGCAGGGTTGGCTGCAGATGGAGCTGCTCCATATGGATCTACTTGGCCTCAAAGTCTCTGGTGTCTCTTGGCACCTAATTGCAGAAGAGGTGATACCTGAAGGATCCTTTCCTGTCAGGAGCTCTTGGTCTGTGCCTTGTTCCTAGGGCTGTTGAAGAGAAGTGCTGGTGGCCACCTCAGGTCAGTGCTGGGGTTCTGTTTGCCCCTGTGACCCTAACCTGCCAAAGGGGCCTTTCAGAGTCCAGGGGCTGGGATGAGTGTGAGGCTCTTATTTTGCCTGTGCTCAGCAATTGTTGCAGCCTCTGGAGAGAAGCAACCCGAGCGTGGCTGGCAGGAGGGTGGGAGTGTGTGTGGGCTGAGGTAATGGGAAACAGGGCCAGGATGGGTGGCGGTTCTGGGCTTCTTGCCACCCAGACAGTCCCTCAGGGACTGAGTTCATGCTCCTACCCAGATACCCCAAGCTATGTCCTGTCTCTTGTGTGTGCCATTACTGACTAGCAGCCAAACGCCCTCAACTCTTCCTTCCCTCTCTGTGGAACCAGCACCTAGGTCCTTAGTCCCCTTGCTGTTCTCCCAAAAGGGCATTTAAGACTGGATCCTACTTAGAAATGTCATAGAAAAAGCTGCAAAAGAATGGGGTGGTTTGGAGCTCAGTGCTGGACGGAGCACAGCGCCCTTGGCTAGTGGGCAGCAGGGTCTGGCAAGCAGCAGCAAGTGCAATCGCTTGTGTTGAGTGAGGTTTGGAGGTTTTGTGATCTGGTATTTATTAAGGATTTGTCTGAGCCTGGTTCTCAGTCTGAACAAGGAGAGCTGAGCGTGTGTGGTGAGGTGCAGGAGAAGCAATGCTGGACTTGCAGGTGTGCCTGAAGGGGCCTGACCTGTCCTCCTGTTTGCAGGTAGCACAGGGAACACCCTGGGGGCTGCTTTGCCCCAGGGACACTTTGGGGAGCAGTTCTGTGTTGTGTTGGAGCAGATCTTCAGTGGCTGGCCTTTGGGTTGTCTTGTGTAAATGGGTTTTAAGCAGTGCCTAACTGGGACTGAGTAAATCAATCAAATGTATCAAAGTTAATTAAGATGTGTGCCCTGGGGAGCACGTGTATGGCCTGTGTCCAGTTGTGTGAGATGACTTCTGCTCTTCTCCTTACTTTCTTCGAAAACTTTCTTCTCTCCTTCCACCACTTCTATCACCTCTCCCCAGCCAAGCCCTAAGAGCCTTTACAGGAAAGGGATCTGGGGAGAAAACTGTCAGGGTGTTCTTTGGACCCTGCTGACTCCTGGCCGGGCTGTGTTCCTTATTTCAGTGTCCCATGTCCCAAAAAGATGAAATGAGGCTTCTTTCTGCTGTTTCAAAGCTTGTTTATTTCTGGTTCTTATCAAAGTTTCGGAGGCACAGACTGTGCTGTGACCTCCAGGAACACGAGGGCAGAATGGCAATGGCTACCCAAAGCAGGTAGCTTTTATATCTATTACCAACCAGTTAGAAAACTTCATGTATCTTATTTTGTTCCCAAAACCAGCCAATATCAACCTTATTGATATGTGTCCTCTACACTAAATTCTATCTACCAATTAACAAGTCACAGGAACTCATGTCAGAGAGGAAAGGAAGAGAAGGAGAAGAGAGAAGATGCAGAAGGAGAAGCCAACACCCTAAAATCTCCATGTTGGCTCTATATAATATATATAGCAAAACCTAAAAACTCCAACTCCACACTCTGTGGTGCACTAAACAACATCTCCTCATTCCTTTGGTGCTCTCAGCTCACCCAGAGGAGCAGGAAAAATTCCCAGGTTTTTCCTAGACTCCAACAAAAACAAGCAAGAAAAGGCAATGAATAAAAGAAGGGGGAGAGAGGTGTCTGAGGGTCAGAAGTGAGAAGGGGCAAAGTTAGGAGCCTGGGAGGGATGCTCCTCTGGCAGTGCCCACCCTCACTGAGCTGGCCAGGGGCTGGTCCAGCACGAGGGCACAGCCATCACCCCACCTGAACTGCAAATGGCAAAGAGAGGGAGCAGAACTGAGCCACTCAGGCTTGATGCACCTGATTGACCTCAAGTGCTTAGTTTATGCTGGTACTAGAAACAGTCTTTGTTTTAATTGAAGGCAATTTTCTTAGAAGGGTCCTGCAGTCTTACTCAACTAATTGCTGAGGCCTGGAGCCTGCTGAGCCCCATCCAGTTCTGTTGACTTACTGTATTTAAGAGAATACAGAATTCTCTTGCCTGTTTTCAAATTAAGCCTTAGGTTTTACATTGGTTTTGGGTTTTTTTTAATGAGTAATAACTGCAGGGAGAGTAGAAGGTGTATTGTAGCTGTTGAGGAATTTGGCATTTCACTGCTGCAGCTACCTTTATCCGTGCCTGTTCATGAAACTTTTCCCTCTGCTACTTCCGTTTGTCCCAAAGCTTGTAATTGTGCTATTTCCCCAAGAATGTCCTTGATGAAAGGCTTCTAGCAGCCCCTGTCCTGCTGTTTGGAGGCAGTGAGTGTTATCAGGGCACTGCTGGGAGTGCTGCTGTTCCCTGTGTGTAAATGTGTGTGAGGACACCAACAACAGGGCACAGCTACAGCTACTGAGTAAAGCTTTCAGCTTAATGATAAGGCCACCTCTGGTGTTCAGGACATTCTTCCCTGTTCCTTATATCTTTTTCCCATACTTTCAAGCCTTTCCTTCCAATTTTCTGTGTGGAAAATAGATTTAAACTAAATAACTATAGCTAAGGGCAATAACATGTCATGGGAGCACTATAGTGCAGGGCACCCAGCCAGTCCTTGTGATCTCCAGAGAGCACAGAAGGACAGGGAGATTGGGGGATCTTGGCTTCATTTTTAGGGTCTTGAATTAGGAGAGATGCTTCTACTTGTTCCCTCTAGCTTCAAGGTTCTAAATAGTCCTTTCCAACTCATTCCCAATTCTGCATCTTGCCACAACCTTCTCCTTGCTTAGTCCTTCACTGCTCTTCAGACTTCTCAGTCTTCTGATCATTATCAGTTCCTCCTCCAGGCCTCCCTGCCCACTGGAGCAGCACGGCCTTGCTCCATGGTCTACAGGAGAAGCTTGGGCACCACTGCAAGCCTGGTGCTCCATGGATCTGTTCCCTTTCTGTGCTGCTTGGCAAAGTGTCCTGAGAGCCTTCAGGTCCTGGTGGGGAATGCTGATAAAAAGCTGCTGCTGTACCTCAGGGTGGATGGAGCTCTGCTTGTGGGAGACCCTTGTGCACAGCCCAGGGGAATGGGACCTCCAGAGATGTCTCTTATCTGGGACACTGATGTTCCAGAAAAATGCTGTGTTCCGATGTGTTTTTGTGTAAATGCACCCATGTTATGTTTTTTGTATTCTTGCTCTGATGCAAAGTGTGGCTGCAGTTCCTGTTGCAGGAGGGTTAGTGGCAGCATGAGTTTTCCAGCGCTGCTGTCAGAAACTCTCCTGTCTCACAGCCCACCCCGAGTTCCCCCAAGGTCCCTCATTCACTTGTGCCATCACTGGGGACAGTGGCACAGGGCACTGAGGGGTCACTTGTGCCATCACTGGGGACGGTGGCACAGGGCACTGAGGGGTCAGCCGTGCCACCAGTGACCACTGCAGTGGTGTGTGCCAGCTGGGGGACAGGGGGGTCACACACCTCCTGGGAGGTCCTGCCCTGAGCCAGCAGCTGGGGCCGAGGGTGGTGGTGTGGGGAGGAAATGGTCATCCCACAGACAGGGCTCGAGATGGTGACTTGCTGGAGACAGCTTAATTCAGGAGACTTCATTCAAAGAGGTTTATGTTTAAGAGCTGTTGAGCTGAAAAGCTCCAAGTTAAGGAAATATTAAGTTTTGAAGCTTAACACCTTGTGATTTTTTTTTTAATTTTTTTTTTTTTTTTAAGGGAAAAATGAAACCATAGAGGAATATAAATCCAAGGAGCCAAGCCCTAGGATTTAATGCAGTGCGAAGGCTGAAAAGTGGAATTTCCCACTGGTTTGTGTAGGGTTGTTTGTCATTGCTCTGCTGATAAAGCACTGGCGTTTGTTTGTGAGTGTGCTGGAGCTTTCAGAGGAATCTGAGATTTTGGTCCCCACATTTCCCCTTTGAAATCCAAGAGTTGTTCCAGTGGAGAAAAACCTTTGTAAACTCTCAAACCCTGCCTGCTGAATAACGCCTGCCTCTCTTGGGTTTCTTTTCTCCTATAAAGCAATGATTCCCATCAGAGGAAGAGCTGTAGCATGCTGGGTTCTCCCTTTGCCAGGGGCCACGAGACATCCCTGGGGCCAAGAGCTGCAAGGGACGCTGCCCTTGCCTCTGTTCCCAAGATGTCCAGGGATGGCTGTTGGCTGCAGGAGCTCCTGGGGACATCCCTGCTCTCTCTGGAGTTGGGGTGGCCTGTCTGCAGCACTAGGCTGGTGGCTTTTGGGATTTCCTGGCCCCCTCTCTTCTCCCACTTCTCTGCCCTGCCCCAGCTCCCTCCCTTTGTTGTCGCTCCTGTTAATGCTACAAAACAAAAGCTGCCATGCTTGATATCCTATTTGTTTTTCTTTATATGATTCCATTTTCTGTGACTTTATGTTGCTTTTTATTTGGCATGCATTAAGTGCCCTTTCAGCCTGTGTTCTTTAAGGCAGGAGCTCCTGCTGGCCAAAGGAAGCCTGCACTGGTCACAGCAGGGAAAACTCTGGCTGAGCTGGGCTGATACATCTGTGTGAGCTCTCTCCCTCCCCACCGAGGTGCTCCAGACCATTCCTTAGAGATATTCTCTGCTGAACTCTGCACGATGGCTGTGTTGCCTTTATCCAACCTCCAGACTGGATAAACTTCTCCTCTTTCCAGCAGGGCTTCCCAGGAGCTGTGGAATAGCAAATATTTCTTGCAGAGGCGATGGGTGATGCCACACCTGCACCTCAGCAGTGCCAGTGTTGTCTCCACTGCAGCCCCAGCCCATGCAGTGCTGGTCACTTCATGGGGACTGACTGGTGCCTGTCTGTACCTGCAGGGTCAGTGCTGCTGGTCCCTGCTGCCCTTCCCACTGGCTGGCATAGTGCAGTTCTGTGTTTCAGCCTGGATTTGTGGCACTTACAAAGCACAATGGTCACAAGCTCGAAACTCTGAGCAAAGGGCATCCAGCAGCAAAAGCACTGCTTTGGGTTCTTTTTTTTAGCATAATGAATGCTCTGTGCCTCCCAGGCTTTGTGATGGCTGAATCCAAGGCCTGTCTGTTCTTCACCAAGTTCCTTCTGCAAGATTGTGCCCAAATGTGGTGGAGCTGAGGCTGAAGTCCTGTGCTCCTGGACAGCTCAGGGTTGTTTTGAGGTGGCTCTTTTGTCAAAAGGCAGTAACTGCAAAGCATCCCCTCCTTCCCTGTCTGTCCAGACTATGTGGCAGAAGCATTTCTTACCTTGGGATGGAGTTGTCTTTTTGTGTGTAAACTGGATAAAAACAGAACAGGCACCTCAGCCAGTCTAAAAGTTGTCTTTCCTTTTACCAAGGCTTTCAAATTCAGAAATCCTCTTCAATCTGATTTTCTGTAAGGAAAAGTTTGCTGATTGGAACAACCCAAGGCTGGGTTGTTGCAGATGACAGGAACAAACAGCACACAGATTTCCTCACCAGCAGCAGGGCTGGGATGCAGAGCTGAACTTGGTCATTGTAAAACATCAGCCCAGGTTTTCTCATTTTAATTTAAATCTTGGTGTGCCAGATGCAGTGGGGCCAGATCCTGGCCGTTCCTGCNAGCTCCAAGTTAAGGAAATATTAAGTTTTGAAGCTTAACCCCTTGTGATTTTTTTTTTTAATTTTTTTTTTTTTTTTAAGGGAAAAATGAAACCATAGAGGAATATAAATCCAAGGAGCCAAGCCCTAGGATTTAATGCAGTGCGAAGGCTGAAAAGTGGAATTTCCCACTGGTTTGTGTAGGGTTGTCTGTCATTGCTCTGCTGATAAAGCACTGGCGTTTGTTTGTGAGTGTGCTGGAGCTTTCAGAGGAATCTGAGATTTTGGTCCCCACATTTCCCCTTTGAAATCCAAGAGTTGTTCCAGTGGAGAAAAACCTTTGTAAACTCTCAAACCCTGCCTGCTGAATAACGCCTGCCTCTCTTGGGTTTCTTTTCTCCTATAAAGCAATGATTCCCATCAGAGGAAGAGCTGTAGCATGCTGGGTTCTCCCTTTGCCAGGGGCCACGAGACATCCCTGGGGCCAAGAGCTGCAAGGGACGCTGCCCTTGCCTCTGTTCCCAAGATGTCCAGGGATGGCTGTTGGCTGCAGGAGCTCCTGGGGACATCCCTGCTCTCTCTGGAGTTGGGGTGGCCTGTCTGCAGCACTAGGCTGGTGGCTTTTGGGATTTCCTGGCCCCCTCTCTTCTCCCACTTCTCTGCCCTGCCCCAGCTCCCTCCCTTTGTTGTCGCTCCTGTTAATGCTACAAAACAAAAGCTGCCATGCTTGATATCCTATTTGTTTTTCTTTATATGATTCCATTTTCTGTGACTTTATGTTGCTTTTTATTTGGCATGCATTAAGTGCCCTTTCAGCCTGTGTTCTTTAAGGCAGGAGCTCCTGCTGGCCAAAGGAAGCCTGCACTGGTCACAGCAGGGAAAACTCTGGCTGAGCTGGGCTGATAGATCTGTGTGAGCTCTCTCCCTCCCCACCGAGGTGCTCCAGACCATTCCTTAGAGATATTCTCTGCTGAACTCTGCACGATGGCTGTGTTGCCTTTATCCAACCTCCAGACTGGATAAACTTCTCCTCTTTCCAGCAGGGCTTCCCAGGAGCTGTGGAATAGCAAATATTTCTTGCAGAGGCGATGGGTGATGCCACACCTGCACCTCAGCAGTGCCAGTGTTGTCTCCACTGCAGCCCCAGCCCATGCAGTGCTGGTCACTTCATGGGGACTGACTGGTGCCTGTCTGTACCTGCAGGGTCAGTGCTGCTGGTCCCTGCTGCCCTTCCCACTGGCTGGCATAGTGCAGTTCTGTGTTTCAGCCTGGATTTGTGGCACTTACAAAGCACAATGGTCACAAGCTCGAAACTCTGAGCAAAGGGCATCCAGCAGCAAAAGCACTGCTTTGGGTTCTTTTTTTTAGCATAATGAATGCTCTGTGCCTCCCAGGCTTTGTGATGGCTGAATCCAAGGCCTGACTGTTCTTCACCAAGTTCCTTCTGCAAGATTGTGCCCAAATGTGGTGGAGCTGAGGCTGAAGTCCTGTGCTCCTGGACAGCTCAGGGTTGTTTTGAGGTGGCTCTTTTGTCAAAAGGCAGTAACTGCAAAGCATCCCCTCCTTCCCTGTCTGTCCAGACTATGTGGCAGAAGCATTTCTTACCTTGGGATGGAGTTGTCTTTTTGTGTGTAAACTGGATAAAAACAGAACAGGCACCTCAGCCAGTCTAAAAGTTGTCTTTCCTTTTACCAAGGCTTTCAAATTCAGAAATCCTCTTCAATCTGATTTTCTGTAAGGAAAAGTTTGCTGATTGGAACAACCCAAGGCTGGGTTGTTGCAGATGACAGGAACAAACAGCACACAGATTTCCTCACCAGCAGCAGGGCTGGGATGCAGAGCTGAACTTGGTCATTGTAAAACATCAGCCCAGGTTTTCTCATTTTAATTTAAATCTTGGTGTGCCAGATGCAGTGGGGCCAGATCCTGGCCGTTCCTGCTGGCTTCTCTTTCACATTCCAAAGGGGTGTCCGGGGTGGGAAGGCTTCCCACTCAAGCATGCTCTTAAGTCCTGGGCCCCATTGAAGGGCTCTGTGCTCTGTGAAAGCTCCTGGGCGATGTGCACCAGTGGAGCAGGGCGAGGGAAGCTCATTTCACCAGGGGCACCTTCGCTGCCCTGCAAGTGAAAGGTCAGGCTGCTCAGACTTTGATTTGAGCTGCTGAAGGGCAGTGACTAATCCAATAAGCCACCGGGGCACTGTAGGACACAGCCTCAATTCAGGCATTTGCAAGGGTGAGCGGAAGGCAGCAGCTCCCAGGGCCCTGCTCCTCAGGGCTCGCTCCTACCTGGCCTTCATAAAGTGTTGAGAACATCGAGCTCTCAGGAGCGTGCTGCGCCAGCCTTCACACCCTGAGCGTGCTGCAGGAAAAATAAACAGCTTTAAAGGTTTTCGAGTGGGCATCAGCTGCTCTGGCTGGATTTGTGCTGGGAATCTGATCACATAGGAGCAACAGGTCTGGCTGTGGAGCTTTTAATATGAGATACACAGACACACACACATATATTCATAACAGCGTGCAGCTAAAGGATATTTCTGTGTTTTCAGAGATACATATGACCTGCCTCATCTCTGTTCAGTGCCCCATCTGTGGTGTTCAAGGCTGGTAGTCTGAGGTTCTCCCAATATTGGGATATTAAAGGTTAAGGGGTTTTGCCAGACTACTGAGGCACAAAAGATGGATCTAGTTTAAATAAGGAACTCATGCGTGGTTGCAAATGAAATAATTGAAAAAAGAAAACCCCCATCTGCCCTCTTTAAAACAAGCCCTTGTGTTGCCCTGGCGGTTTGTGCTGTTTGGGGTGTCCAGGTGCTCGTGCCCTGTGTGATCCCAGTGCCTGTGTGATCCCAGTGCCCTGTGTGATCCCAGTGCCTGTGTGATCCCAGTGCTTTGGTGCAGTGGTGTCGTGGCTGTGGGAGGCAGCTCCCAGCATGTGGCTCCTCAGCTCTGGGCCAGCATCACCTGCCATGAGCTTCTCCACGTGTAGCTCACAGCTCTGTTGTAGCTGCTGTAATTTTACCTGCTGTTGGGGCAATTAAATTGATAAATGTTAGCAGCAGCTTCACAAATTCTTTTTCTAGCTGTTCTGCTTCCACCCAGGTGCAGCAGCCCTGGGCCAGCCTGGGTGTTGGGCAGAGCCATCAGTCGCTGTCTAAGGAGCCTTTCTTGGGGGCAGGTGGTGGAGCTGCCACCATGAAAACCTGAGGAGCAATCAAAGCTCACGGCCACAGGTGACTGTGAGGGTTTGGAGGAGTTATTGCCTCTGGCTTTGCAGAACTCCTGCGTGCATTGGGCAGCAGATACTGGACTTGGCAAGGTGAGGGGCTGGTGGAAACCCTCTGCTGTGGGTGCCTTTCCTGTGGGACTGAGCAGCACCTACTGGCATAAGATGGCACAGGCTGGGCTTCTCCCGCACAAACTGCTTCCAAGAATGAGGTATTGGTGACCATTAGGGATATATGGAATATTTTCACATCTAAGCTAAATACTGTCATCTTGTGACTCCCCAGATTCTGTCTCGTTCCAGCGTGGGCATCTCGTTGAGCTCAACTTGTAGGGCTCAGGATGGTGGCTCAGATGTTCTTGGCCACGAGTGAAAACAGCTTTCAGCTGTGGCACGGTGCCGTGGGACTGCTGGGATGGGGATGCCTGGGGCCTCTGATGTTGGTGACATCAGCAACTGACAGCAGTTCTGCAGTTTGGGTTGTTTTGGTTTTTTTTTCACTTGCAGATCCATAAGACCAGAAGTGTGAAGTCTGTTAGATACATCACAGACATGTGTTAGTGCTGGAGGTTTTATAAGGACTCGCTTTGATCACTGTTTTAAAACTTAATGTTTTCTGTGCCTCTTGGGCCTGAAACTGTGGGCTGAAAAACCCTGAGACTTGATGCCTGAAGGGTCCCCAGTGATGAGCTCCAGGGATTAAAGATGCTGCTTGGTTTGTGGCTGAGGGTGCCGGGGGAGCAAGCAGCTCGGTCCCTGCAGAGGGGGGAGCAGCTGGCCCGACACGCTGCACTGATGCACGCTGATATTCGAGTGGGGAGTTTGGAAAGCTCCGAGTTCTGAGCTATGGTTATGTTCTCACTTAATAAGGTGTTAACTGACGTTGGGTGCTCTTTGGAGAGTTTGGCTATGCGTGGAGGTTAATGGTTCCTGGCATCTTGTCCGCTATAAACGAGCTTTCAGACAAGAGGAAAGACTTACCACACGCTATCAGCGTGTGAATTTTTTTCCTTAACCTAAAACAAACCCCAAAACAAACCAAAAAACNTGGACCGGGGCTGTCCCGGCCCGCGAGGAGCCGTGCCGGGGCTGCCGGGCCCCGCTGCTCCCCGGGGCTCGGCGGGCACGGGATGCGCTCCCGCCCGGCGGAGGGAAGGGCGCACCGGGCCCGGGGGCCGG
>VZRF01001587.1:94588-118927 GCA_013396875.1 Vireo altiloquus
GGGCCGGGAGGGCTCGGGGGAGCCCGCCCCCCTCCCTCACTAATTCTGTAGAAAACGCTGCCCGGGCCGGGCGGTGCCCGCTCCGCGCAGGCGGTGCCAGCCCCGGGGCCGCCCGGGCGGGTCCTGCCTCCGCCCCGCGCATCGCCATGCCGCCCGCCCGGAGCGCGGGGTGCGGAGCGGAGCGCAGCCCGGAGAGGAGCCCGGAGCGCGGAGCGGAGCCCGGAGAGGAGCCCGGAGCTCAGCCCCGAGCGCAGCCCGGAGCGCGGAGCGCAGCCCCGAGCGCAGCCCCGAGCGGGGCGCGGCGGCGGCCGAGAGGCTCCATCCGCCCGGCGGGGCTGGCCCGGCCCGGGGGGGCGCGGGGGGGCACCTGCTGATGATCGGAAGTTACTGACAATAAGCACCTTCATCCCCCCAAAGGCGGAGAGAGGGAGAGGAGGAGGAGGAGGAGAGACAGGGGGAGAGGAGAGCTGATGCCTGACGAGTCACTCGGCGGAGGCAGAGCGGGCGGTACCACAAGTTCCCGGCGCGGAGCGGCGCGGAGCAGCGCGGATCGGATCGGAGCTCGCCGGCCGGATCGCTCCCATGTCAGCGCGGGGGACTGCGCTCCGCTAGCCACCAGCCGCCGGCCAACCCCCTCCTCGCCCAGCGATGTATTCACTGCTCTCAGCCTGCACTTGCCTGTAAGGATTATGGCATATTTCTTTTTTTCTTTTTTTTTTTTTTTTTTTTATTTTTTAAAAAATTTTTTTATTTTTTTTTTAAACTTTCATTCTGGAGTCTCCGGTTGCATTTTCCTTGCGGCCAGGTGGTAATGGGGACTTGAGCCTTTCTATAAGCAGAGCATCACTCTGCGCCCTTTAAAAAATTGCAAACAAAAACAAAGCAAAAAAAAAAAAATCAACTTTAACCATTTTACCGCATCATTTGATCTTTTGTTGCTTTTTTTTTTCTCCTCTCCAGATGTTTACATTTCCTGCTGCTGTGCTTTCAGGTACAGGTACGTGTCCTTTCTGTCCTCTCTCGCTTTTGGTTGTAAAATAGAAACAAAGGCGGCGTGCTGACCTCGAGTGCCAGGCAGGTTTGGCTGGGGCTTTCACTTGTTTCGCGCTAGTTTTTATGGCTGTATTAAACCGAGCCCCGCACCAGATGCTGCAGCGTCACTTGCCCCGGCCCGGGGCTTCCCCCTGCGCTGGGCTCCCGTTCCGTGCCGTGCTCGGTGCGGGCTGGGTGCCGCCGGTGCGCCGGTAGCCTGCCTAGCGGGATCCTCTGGAGTGCATTAGCCTGGCTAATGATGTGAGAGGGAGTGCTGGACTCTCCTTGCACAATGTTGATTGATGCACTTGCCTTGGAAGAGCAGGCGCTCTCCTGCTCCCCCTCTTTTCTTTCCCCGTTCTTTCCACCGCCCCCCCCCCCCCCCCCCCNCCCCTCTCCGGGAACTCACTCCCAAAAACTGATGCTTTGAAAAACACAAGTTTCCCTAGCCAGGAGAAGGAGGCTGCGTGCTCCCTCCCCATTATTCAGTCGAACGCCGTCCAAGTCAGCTCCAGCCTTTGATCCTGCCTCGGCAGGAATGGAGCCGTTGGAGGAACACCCTGAGCGGGGCCCTGCAGCCCAGGTGCCCGGGGATGGGCACGGCAGCTGCCCCCAGTGCCACGGGGGCTTCAGCTGGGCACCCTGGAGCACAGCGACCTGCGGGGCCGGGCACAGCAGGTGCCACTCGTGCGGTGGCTCCAGCCACCCTCCTGCCCGGGCTGGGGGACGCTTGTGCCACCCCTTGGCCCCGAGTTGCGCTTTGGCCGGGGTTGCACCTGCCCACCCTCTCCGGATCCCCGACGGCAGCGAGGGATGGTCCTGCATGAGCAGGGCCTTGGAGGGGGCTCCTCTGGCCAAGCTAAAACCCAAACCAGCCCCATCCTCTGCTCTCCCACCCATCCAAAAAATCCCCGATCACGTTTTTTTCCTCATCCCCTCCAAAAACTGCAGCTCGAACCCGACACCAGCAGAGCCTCCCCTGGCGGAGCAGCCTCCCCAGCAGGACAGGATCCACAGCTGTAAATTACCCTGCGGTTGGAAGGTGTTTGCTCTGTTTCTCTGCGTGTTTTTTTCAGCCCGAGGAATCACAGGCTGCGCAGGGCTCGCAGCGCCGGCACCCTTTGCAGCAGGGAGACTTTTTTTGCGCTTGTGCGGTAACTGAAGTTAATCAGCCCTCCAGCCCCTTCCTCTCCCCCTCCCTTCGGTGCTTTCAGTGAATCAGAAGAAGTTTGGCTGGCTGCCTGGAAAGCACTTGCTAAAATCTGATCTCTTACTTCAGCAGCCTTAAAACAAAGTTATTGGCATTTATACAGTTGGAGCTCGCAGGCTTACAAAGCAATAAAATAATTTTTAAAAAAAGGGAAAAAAGAAGAAAGCTCAGTGCTGTGGTGCTATCAGAACCATACTCGCTCCCTCTCGTGCTGATCTTGCAGCGTTCTGGGGGCTGTGAGGTGGGCTGGGCTCTGCCGAGGTGTCCCGGCCGGGCTGGAGGAGCTCGCTGGGTGTCACACGGAGCGCGGAGCTCCTTCGGCGATCGGCGCTGGGAGCCAAAACATTAGATTAGTCATACTCGAGGGCCTTCGAGTGAGTGTTTACAGTATTAATGGTAGATGAAAAGATGTGAATGCTGTAAGTTTTTATTGCCCATTTTGTTACACTTTCTTTCTGGATTTATTCACGGGATTACATGTTTTGAGCCTGAATGGGAGCGAGGGATTATAGGATTTCTTTTATAATGATCAGTTTGGGTAGGAGTTAGCCTTTGGTGAACTGGAGTAAATTAATGCATCACTTAGGTTTAATATTTATTTAGTCTAAAGGAAGTTGTTTAGCTTTGCTTAAAGGGCTCTGTGTTGTATTGGGGAGATTTAAGAGCTCCTGAAGTGGATTATATTCTAAGGCTGCCTCTCGCCCTGCGTTCAAGCCGTGATCTGTGGCTTGTCCTGTGTGCTGGTCTTAGACTTACTCTCCTCTGCTGCTGCCTGGCACCCTGTGGCTGTGTGCAGAGGTAGAAATCCCTCCAGCATGTGTGGGGCTGGAGGGATTCTGGGACAAAACACCACGGTTTGGGTATGTTCTGAGTGTTCTGGCAGCTCCCCGTGTACAAGGGCTGTGGCAGGTTGATGTGTGAGCCGCTGCAGTTCCGTGGCTGGGGGCTCAGCTCTGGCTCAAAGCTTTTTCTCAGACCCCAAGGCAGCCCCCCAGCCACCAGTGGGTGACCTGGCAGCTGTAGCATCTGCTGTGGGCAGGTTCTGGCAGCACGAGGGAGGTGTTCCCCAGCCCTGGCCACAGGCAGGTTGGAGGGCCGGGAGTTGCCAGGAGCAGGATTTAGACCCCTGGATGAGTGAGACTCACCCAGGGCTTTGCCATCGTGTGACATTTCCCCCAAGGAGCAGGGGGACCAGCACGTGGTGGGGCAGAGGGGAGTGCTGCTGCAGCAAGGGTGCAGCACAGCCCTGGACCTCACAGGGCTGCCTGGAGGGACATCATTCACCTGTCCCTTGCCCTGAGTCAGCAATGGCCCTGTCTTGTCTTCCTCTCTTGCATTTTAGGAAGTCCTGGTGCTTAGGACTGCTGGAGTTCCAAAGCAGGGACACTGGATACCCTCGTGGACCTTGGAGACATTAATTTATTTATGCATGTCGTTCTTAGGGCTGCCCTTTCACTGATGGGTGCTGAACTCTCCCTCTATCACGTCTTCAGCATCCTTCAATTTATTCTCCTACTTTTTCAGGAGCAATTTCTCTTCCATGTGCTTTTTCGTTCTGTGTATCCCAGAGTGGTTTTGGGTTTGGCTTTGGAGACAATCTCTGCTCTTCAAGCACTTGGGAAACCCCAGAAGCACCTTGCAGGGCTGGAGGGGATTGCCCCATGCTGCGCTGGTTCTGGCATCACCAGTGACCCTGAGGATAACAAGTTTGGGGACAAGGGACCTCAGAGGGCCTCTTTTGCCAGGGCGGGTGGGGGTTGCAGGCAGCTTCAGAGTAGGTTGAGCAGTAGTATATGAGGTGTTGAGTGCTGTCCTGGTTGGCAAGAGCTTGCAGCCCTCCTGTCCCTGAGCCACCTCGAGAGCGTGGCCAGGCAGAGCAGGGGCAGTGCCAGCGTGGGCTGCCCTGGCTGTGCTGTGGAGCACAGGGTGGTCCTGCCCCAGCCTCTCCCCTGCCCTGATAAACCTCGCCGTGCTCTCCTACACGGACTGCATCTGTCTTAGATTATGAAGAGGTCCCTGATAGGGCCAAATCCTTTGCTTTTATGGCTCTTGTAGGTTAAGATCCAGCTTTGGAATCTGATCCAGAAGCAAACAGGAGGTCAGAGGAACGCACAAGGCAGCACTGGGCTATTTTCACATCTGCTGGTGTTGTGTAAGAGGAAGGCTGCTGTGCGCCATGCCAATAGCAACTTATGTTTCTCCTAAGCTCCTGTGCAGCGACAGACAGTTATTGTTTGGGGCTTTGTAAAGTGAGACACGGAGAAGTGTTGCTTCCACACGTTCAGTGAGCCAGATCCTGCGGTCTGGCGAAGCCACGCGCAGCACATGTCGGAGGCGTGAGCCTGCTGAGCACTCCCTCCCCTCTCCCTGCCTGCTGCTCCACAGCCATCCTCCCCAGGACCAGCAGGACGAGCGCTGGGTGCCCTGAATGGCTCCAGGGGTACCACTGTGGAGAGGCCAGAGGTGGTCCTGGTCACAGCCTGCCCAGCTCACCTTGCCACCCTTTCTGTGGGTGTGCAGAGCCACAGGTCCCTGCCTGCCCTGCCTTTGCCCTCCTGGTGACAGCACCGAAGGCAGGGTGCTGCACCACACACCACAGCAAGGTTATTCTCATGTCTGCCCTCCCTGCAGACAGACACCCAGCCCTGTCCGCCTTGGGTGGCACCATGTCCATCTGGAGGCAGCCGAGGCTGAGTGTGCTGCCAGGGATGGAGCTCTGGGCATCACCACCTTGCTGTGGGATGGGGCAGGAGGTACCTCCATGGGCTGTGCTGCTCCCTCCTGCGTGCCAAGACTCGGTGGGGCCCAGAGCCCCTCAGGCTGGCTGATCCCGTGCTGCCCTCTCTGCTCAGCCTGGACTGGGAGCACCACGTCCTCAGCACAGCATCCCCGTGCCAGCACCTGCCTCCTGCTCCACGAGGGTGGAACAGTCATGCCGAGAAGGACAGAATATGGCAAATGTGGTCTGTGAAAGGCTGGGCACCTCTGCTGATTTTTCAGATTGCAGCTGCCTTGGTTATTAGGCAGCGAGAAGACCAGAGAAGCGGCGTGAGCAAAGCCTGATGTAACGAGCAGAGGAGCTCAGCGATGTTGGACTGCGTGGTCCCATCCTGGGCTGGAGCTGATGGTCCCTGGCTCTGGCTCCGTGCTGCTGCTGGACTCATGGTGGTGGATGCAGCTCCTGATGGTGTGGCTCTGCTGGCCTGCAACCTGCAAGGGCAGGGTGCTGTTGCATGTTTCCCGTTTCGAATGCCCTTGCTCTCCAGGAAACAACCATGTGGCTTGCCACAAGGGATTTTTATTCCCTGCTGCTGACTCATTGCACCAGACTATGAAATGTGTCCTGAAGCTGCCCTGTGAATCCTGCTTCTGCCTCCTGACCCTTGGAGAGCTCAGGCTTGTGGAAGAAGAGGAGGCGTTGGAGCAGCTGCCTGGGCTGGAGCAGGGAGGCTGAGTGGGCTGCTGCTGGGGCTGCCGTGTGCTGAGGTTCTCCTGTGCCAGAAGTGAGACTCAGCTTAGCCTGGGGTGAGGATAGGTGTGGGTTTTGCTCCTACACAAGTGGGAACAAGCAACCTGTGCCCCACCAGCCGCTGTCGGCTGCCTGCCCTGGGCACACCCTGCCTTTGCATCTCACTGAAGGTCCCCAACCCTCCACAGCGCTGGGACAGGTCCTCTGCCACAAAGAGATGTTTCGCACGAAGATTTGCAAAGCCGTTTCCAGATTCTTACCCCATCGAGGCTGACACAAACGTGAGCTGCTTCAGCGTTTGGGGGCTTGGCTTTCTGGGTGTGCTGTGGCCATGGGCAGCAGAGCAGAGCTGCACCCCTGCCTGAGTGCAGTTTGCTTTCCCAAAGCTCCAGAGATGCTTCAGAGGAACAGAGATGGTCGTGGGCGTTGTTGAGGAGACAGCCAAGAAAGGCACCATGAGATTCAGATATTAACTGGATGCAGTGGTTGTAACTGAATTTCTGTTTTGCTTTCCTTTTTGCACATGACACGAACAAGAGTGGACAGAGGCGAGTGGTGAGGGGTTCGGAGAGGAGCTGGGTTTGGAGGGGTGCAAGGCTCAGTGTGGGGTTTGGGGCAGTGTGGGGTTTGGGGCAGTGCTGGGTTTGGAGCGGTGCTGGGTTTGGGGCAGTGCTGGGTTTGGAGCGGTGCTGGGTTTGGGGCAGTGCTGGGTTTGGAGCGGTGCTGGGTTTGGGGCAGTGCTGGGTTTGGAGCGGTGCTGGGTTTGGGGCAGTGCTGGGTTTGGAGCGGTGCTGGGTTTGGGGCAGTGCTGGGTTTGGAGCAATGCTGGATTTGGGACAGTGCTGGGTTTGGAGCAGTGTGGGAGTCACATGAGGAATTCCCGCTCAAACTCACAACTGGTTTTTGCTTGCAGAGCAGCTTGGCCATAGCATACCAAGGTGGGAGAGAAAAGAGCGGAATGGGCACGGCCCGAGCTCTGGGTGTGTTTGGGGTGTGGTGGTGCAGCTGGTGGCAGGAGGGATGCTGAGGGCTGGGGGGGGCTCAGGGAGGATGAGCAGCACTTTGGGCTCAGGCAGCCACACTGAATATTTGATTTTGCTGTAAGCTGATAGTGCTGAGCTGGTTGGCCAGGCCAGTGGGTATCTCCCTCTGCTGTGGGAGGCTGAGCTCACTAGAGAGACTCCCTTGGGACCAAAAATCATTATTTTGGATCTGTAAGGCTACTTCACGGATCCTTAGGAGTATTTTCATGTATCTCTTCCTTTCCTTAGGACTCTGTTGTGCTCTCTCCTCTTCTCCCTTGCAGAGCTGCTTTTGCTTTGTTTTCCCACAAATATGGGTACTTTAGATACAGCTACGATAGGTGTGGGTGAAAAATGGAACATGATTTAAAAAGGGAAAAGAGGAATGGCTGCTGGTGGTGCTGTTGGTGCTTGGACAGGGATGGGGATAGCTGCTGCCAGGGTCTCTGCCTGGGGTCTGCGAGCTGCTCCAGCCCTGGGAAGCCTGAGGTGGGTCCTGCTGGGGGAGTTGGAAGCCCTGGGCCCAGGGAGGCACCTGAATGCCCTCCTGCCTGTGAGATGCTCTGCTGAAGGGCATGACCTTCCTGTGCTCTGCTGCTGACACCAGGGTGCTTCCACCTGGGTATCTGTGGCCCAGACAGGTCCAGACGTGATTGTTTTTTCTTTCCTTCCCCGGGTTTTTGTGTTTTGATCACCTGCTGTGCCATAACAGCAGGTACAAGCAGAAATTATGCAGAGCTGTGCAATGTGCTGCCTACCTGGTATGTCGCCTCTGTGTGCTGGTACCTCCCCAGATGTCCATGGAGGATTAGGCATCCGGCAAAGCAGCTGGAGGGAAAGTTAGAAAAAAACCCCCAAAATATAAAAGACTGTCTGGCTCTGCCAAAGTATTTTCCTGTTGCCATTCAGCAGCCTCGCCACAGCATGAAGAGAAAGAAAGGGGAACAGAGAGGAAGGAGGAGGCTTAGCCTGTCATGGTCTGTGTGTTTCCCTTTGTGCTACCTCCCCGCAGCCCCAGGGGCTGCAGTGGGTGGGAGCTGAGTGCCAATCTTCCCCTGCAGGGGCTGGGCTGTGGGGCTGTGCCCCACTGCTCCCCTGTGGGGCTGCCTTCCCCAGCTCCCTGCCTGCTCTGCCCACACCAGCAACTGCACTTCAGGCTGAACCACGAGGCAGTGTGGTCTGCGTGGGGACAGCACATCCTCCCCTCTGCCCGGCTCTGCTCACCCCCTGCTCCCTGTCTGGGGCTGCTTTTGCCTGGAGGTATTGGCTGGGAAATGCCTTCACCCTCGGGGCTCTGGGGGCAGTGGCAGTGCCTGGTGCTCCTCCTGCTCTGGCCCCTGCCAGGGCTGCTGCTGCCCTGGCTGAGCCCTGGCGCTGGGCTGGTGATGATGTTTGAGTTACTGCCAATGCTGGCTGAGGTCGATGTGTCTTTGGAGGCTGCAGGAGGAGAGGGGAAGATCTGAGGCTGTAACATTGGGGTAAAAGACCTCAAGTTGCACCAGGGAAGGTTTAGATGGGATATCGGGAAAAATTTCTTCAACGAAAAGTGTTGTCAAGCACTGGAAGTGTGGAGTCACCCTCGCTGGAAGTGTGGATGTGGCACTCGGGCACGTGGTTTGGGCCTGGCGGTGCTGGGTGAACAGGTGGATTGGTGATCTTAGAGGATTTTTCCAACCTAAATGATTCTGTGATAAGAGGTGGGCAGTGGGGAATGGTCCAGCACGTCCTGCTCACTGCTGTGTGGCCAGTGATGGTGGGACATGAGGCAGAGCCCAGCCCCAGGGCTCACAGGGGAGGGGGAAGAGAGGCGACCTGGGGGTGCTGGCACTCGCCCCAGGCAGAGGCAGAGCCCAGTGGTGGCCAGGCTGAGGGGCTGGGGCTGGCACGGAGGGGAAGCAGGGAGCCCAGTGTGCCCTGTGATTCCTCTGCTCATCTTGTAATATTCAAAAGGATGAATGCTAAACCTTGTCCCAGAGATGTGCATATTGTGCAGATACAAATACCAGGATGCAGCAATCAATAACAGATTGCTCTTCCTACAAGGTATTCCCAGCACTCCTTGGTCCTCCCAGTTCCTTTTTCTCCTGCTGCGTATTTCAAATCCCTTTTTTTCCTGCTAGAGTACTATCTTTGGCATCATTTTGAAGGACAGCTTGGTAAAAAGCTTTTGTATCTTTTGGAATACGCGGAGCTACTCTTGCACAGAAATGCAGCATTAAGGGAAAGGCACAGGGAGCAGTGGTGAGCCTGGTGCATGTCTGTGTGCAGTGTGTGCTGGTGCCTGGAGCAGCAGTGAGCCTGGTGCATGTCTGTGTGCAGTGTGTGCTGGTGCCTGGAGCAGCAGTGAGCCTGGTGCATGTCTGTGTGCAGTGTGTGCTGGGGGCCTGGAGCAGCAGTGAGCCTGGTGCATGTCTGTGTGCAGTGTGTGCATGTCTGTGTGCAGTGTGTGCTGGGGGCCTGCGGGCACGGCTGCTGGGATGGGAAGCCCTGGGAATATAAATTAGATAGTGGCATGGAGGACGTTTTTGACAGGAGGGCATTTTGCTGCCACTCTGAGGCTTTTTATCACCGAGGAGAGGGATGGTCTGGGGAGCTGGCCGAGCTGTGGCCACGGGGACTGGGGTCACTCCCTTCCTGGCTGGGTGATTCCTGCTCCCATCAGGTACAGCCTGATCAGTTAATCGGATTTCCTTTCCCAAGATGAATTCAATCACAGGTGGAACTGGACTGGGTTGTAGGAATGTACCAATGAGCAGCGAGTGCAGTGAGCTCTGCGTTTCCAGCCCTGCTCTCCAGCTCTGACATGGGAGCTGCTTTTGGCCCCCTTGCTCTCCCAGGCCGGGGGCTCTGATCCCGCAGGAGCAGCCCCAGTGCCCAGTGTGGGGCTGCACTGCAGGACTGCACTATTGATTAGCTGTACAATAAATGGTGATGGATGTCGTGCAGGTTTCTGACCCCGTGGTCGCGACCTTGCTGTGATTGGGGAGAGTCCTGGCCAGCTGAGATCAGAGCAGCCAAGCCCCAGAATCGATAGGACAGCAGCAGCTCTGCTGCAGGAGCAGGGCTGGGGGCTGCAGGCACGTGGCACCCTCATCCTGGGGAGCAGGCAGGGCACAGATTCCCCCGGAATGAAAGGTGAGGTTCCAGGGTGGGAGCTGTGCCCTGCCCGCCTGGCCACGGGCGGGGGGACCAGAGGGACTCTGTGTTTGCCATCAGGGCTCTCAAAGCTGGAGCATCTCAGGCTGGGAAGGACGAGTGAGGGCAGCTCTGGCCAGCACAGTGTCTGCCCTGCTCATCATGGAACCAGAATGGTTTGGTTTGGGAGGGACCTTAAAGCCCATCCAGTGCCACCCCTGCCATGGCAGGGACACCTCCCACTGTGCCAGGCTGCTCCCAGCCCCAGTGTCCAACCTGGCCTTGGACACTGCCGGGGATGAAGAATCCACAAATTCTTTGGACCAGTGATCTTCAACATCTTTATTTGCAAATTGGATGCAGGACTTGAAGGGATACCAAGTTTGAAGAGATACTCAAGTAAATTTGCAGATGATAGAAAATTTGGAGTAGCTGTTGACACCCTTGAAGGCAAAAAGGCCTTGCAGAGGGACCTGAACTAGTGAGAAAGCTGAGAAATCACCAACAATACGGAGTTTTAACAGGGGCAGGTGTCAGATTCCGTGAGTGAGATGGGGCAGCCCTGGATGTACAGACTTGGAATGAGATGCTGGAGAGCAGCTGTGGGAAGGGACCTGGGGGTCCTGCTCCACGGCCAGTTGGATCTGAGCCAGCAGGGACATCCCTGTCCTGGGGACATCAGCCAGGGAGGGATTGTCCTGCTCTGCTCTGGGCTGGGGCAGCCTCACCCCCAGTGCTGGGGCAGTTTGGGTGCCACAACATCAGAGAGAGCCAAAGCTGCTCCAGAGTGTCCAGAGGAGATACCCAGGGATGGGGAAGGGTCTGGAGGGGCCACTGAGGGCACTGGGCTGGTCCAGCTGCAGCAGAGGAGCTGAGGGCAGAGCTCAGGGAAGGAGGGAATGGCTGGAGGGGGAGGTTTGGGATGGAGAGCAGGGAAAGGCTCTTCCCCAGAGGGTGCTGGGCACTGCCCAGGCTCCCCAGGGAATGGGCACGGCCCCGAGGCTGCCAGAGCTCCCAGGGATGCCCAGGGTGGGGTTGCTGGGGTGTCTGCAGGGCCAGGAGCTGGATTGATGATCCTAATGGGTACCTTCCAATTCAGAATATTCTGATTCTCTATGCAATCTGTGCCAGTCCCTGACCACCTCTCAGGAAAGAATTTCTTCCAAACATCTAATCTAAATCGCTCTTCTTTTACTTTAAACCCATTCCCCCTTGTCCTATAACAAATGGGAGTAGTGTGCCAGCGGGGCAGAGCGCTTGCTTTGTGCTGTTTATGTTGAATGAGTAGGTAATAGGAATTTAATTGCTGTTTAAATGTAGCAAACAAGAAAATGGAATTTATTTGCTCAGCTTTCGTTTCTGGGAGCCTGATTTCCCCAGTGTGCACCATCACTGCGTGTGCCAAGAAGCTGAGCACCGCCAGGTTCCATGGAAGGGCTTCACCTCCAAAGGGGATCTGTGCAAAGCCTGACCCGAGGCCAGCAGGGCTGAGCTGGCAGAGCTGCTCTGTGCCAGGGTGGCACCCAGGGGTGGCACCCGGGGGTGTCCCCAGGGCAGGCAGGGCCTGGGGGTGTCTGGGCGAGGCAGGGGCTGTGCAGCATCCCTGTGCTCTGGGCGTGGGTGCTGCTGGCTCGGAGAAAGGGCTCCTGAGGGATCCCCAGCTTCGTGCCACAGGGTCCCACCTCTGTGTCTCCGGGCGTCCAGTCTGAATTTCCCCCCAGCAGCATTTTCCCTACTGCTGGTGACTGGTGATGGATGCAGCAGAAGGTGTGGGGGTCTCCCTGGTACCCCCCTCTGTGCAGGGATGCAGGAGCCCAAATTTCAGTGATTTCAACACCACTTTCTTTATTTCTCCCCTATTTAAAATGTTTCAAAAACAGATTTATTTTCCAAAACTGTTGAGAATTGTTCCCTGAAAATGGGAAACCTGCAATCTAAATTAATTAATACCAAATGAGATTTTCCCTAACTCGACAAAGCAGAAAGATAAGAAATCCTATTTGCCCAGCGTTTGCAGTGTAAATATGTCCAGGCAGAAGCGTGGCTAATAGAGATCAGAACAAATCTTCTATTAGAAAACAAACCCTGCTTTTCTTTCCTGGCCCTAGGCTCGCGTGTTTGTTATATCGGATCCTGGAGGCAGATTGACAGTTTGGTTTGGATTGAAGTCAACACATGCTTTATGCCATATTTTTGATAAGGCTCAGTAGTAATCTGATTTTTTTTTCCGGGCTGTCTTTAGTACATAAGCAGCAGAATTGTCCATTCCTGGGAATATTTTTGCAGTGAAGCCATTGAGGAATTTATTTCTGGAGGGAAGATGAAATTACTTGTTTTAAAAACTCTTAAAATCCCACGTAACATTGAAATCCATTAACTGCAAGCTGTAAGCTTGACATGAGCTGGGCAAACGTCAAGCTATTTTATTAACTGATCTAGAGAGTGTTTTCTTTAAATACCTTTGGAAAGGCCGAGGGGAGGAGGCTGGCCCGTGCAGGGGCAGCAGAGCAGGTCCCTGTGCTTTGCCACCAGCACCCAGTTCTGCCCAGCAGCAGTAAGAACATTGCCCCTGTACCTGCTTGTGAGCTCAGGTTTCCTCACGGGAACGACAGGCATTGCCTGGCTGCTGCTTCCCTCCTCGGAGTGTCCCAAAGTGGGCTTTGGGTGCCCTTGGCTCCCTGTAGCTGAGTATTTGTATGGTATCCATTCATTCTAATCATAAGGAGATGAGTGTCTTTTTGCCATTACTGTGTTCCCTAGAAAGAAAGTGGGGGAAAGGAGTAGGAAAATTGGGAATGGGGAGGACCAAGGGAGGAACAGCTGAGCAGGAGGGCCCAGGGGAGGAACAGCCTCTGAGCTCTGTGCCTGCACACCTGAGCCCAGGCTCTGTCCTCGCTGGAGCACCCAGAGAGCTCTTGGGGCTCCTTTTGTGGCCACCTCCACCTCTGATGCCAGGGTGGAAACTTCCAGCTGGGGTTGTTTTATCAGGATGGAATGGATCCCAGAGCTGTCGTTGAAGGTACCTGGTGCTGGCAGGAGCTGCTGGGGGATTGTTCAGTGCCAGAGCCAGGCACTGCAAAAGCTCTGATTTGGTGGTGATGCTGAAGGCAATGAGATACCTGTGCTAGCTGTATACCAGCTGCCTGGGAAATGGAATTCATGGAGCTGAACGTTGCCTGCATCTGCATTCATTTGAAGCTGCCTCCAGCAGCAGGTTGTGCCCAGCAAGGGGCTCAGGTGAGCTCTGCCCCGAGGGAGGTGTGGTGGGGCGAGGTGCCTGTCCCTGGCTGGGCTCCCTGCACCCCTCGGTGCTGGGCGAGGGGAGAGCCCCACCCCAAAGGGGAAGTGTGTGTTTGCACAATCAGCGTGGCCCCTTCCTTCCCCGGGAGCAGAATGGTTTATTGATTTCTGTGGCCCACTCACCCCCACCTATTCAGCAATAATGACCCTTCCACCCCAACTCTAAATCATCCCAGCCTGCCTCGCCCCTAAGCCCTCTAATCTTTTTGGGTTGTTGTTGGTATTTATGCTCGTGGAGGTTTATGATCTGTCGGTGCTGGCTGCTGAAATGCTTTATTTATCCATAGGCTGGGCCACACAGGGAGCGTCCTTACTCTGGTATCATGTTCAGGATGCTGCAGTTAAGGGTTGTGTCAGCACTTCCAGGCACAAACCTCGTTATTCAGGGGTTTTGCAGTTCCGTGGAAAAGGAAACCAGCGACCTGGCACGGCGAGGGGAGGCTCAGAGGCACACATGAAAGCCCAGCACCCACTGCCCATTTAGGGATTATTACATGGGCAACCTCTTCCCTCGAGGAAAATAGCCAAGAACACCCTCCTCCCTCGGTTTGATTTGTGCACACACCCTTTAGTGTGCTGGTGTTGGGGTGGGATGGAGAGGCAGGACCCTGGCTGGGATCCTCCCTGGGTGCTGAGGAGCAAACCTCAGAGCAGAGCTGCCTCCTCCTCAGAGCACTCTGGCTGTGGAGCTGCTCCAGGGCCTCCTGCTCCACCCCAGCAGCCCTGGGAACAGCAGGTGATGGGGTTTGTAAATGTGATTTATGGCCCTGGTAGTGCAGGAGCTTGCGGGCTTATAAATTATTTGGAGATTTCTCGATAATAGAGGGAGTGTGCTATAAACAGGAGAGATAATGGGGCTCAAGGATGTATTTCAAAGTGCTTTTGGGGAAGGAGAAGTTCCATGGCTGCTGGCAGGTATGGGGTGATCCTGGCTGTGCTGGAGGAAGAGCCTTTCAGATCAACCCAGCCAGGATATTTTTTATTTCTCCCTCTCAGTGCTGATGGGTTTTGTGGGTGCTCCATGGATCAGCCTGGAGCAGAGTTGATAATTTGGAGCAAAAATGCTCGTGGAGCCCTTTGGCCCAGGACAGCAGGCTGGGGTTGGCATCGAGGGTGACTTGTGCAAGCAGAACAGAGCAGTTCTCAGGCTGAGCAGGCAGGGGTGAAGCACTGAGGGAGCTGAGATGGAGAGACAATGTCCAAGGTCGTGGGGTGCCAGGACAAAAGGGAACAGCTTCACACTGCCAGAGAGTAGGTTTAGATGGGATATTAGGAAAAAGTGCTTCCCTGGGAGGGTGGGCAGGCCCTGGCACAGGGTGCCCAGAGCAGCTGTGGCTGCCCCTGGATCCCTGGCAGTGCCCAAGGCCAGGCTGGACATTGGGGCTGGGAGCAGCCTGGGACAGTGGGAGGTGTCCCTGCCATGGCAGGGGTTTGGAATGAGGTGATCTTTGAGGTCCCTTCCAACCCAGGCCATTCTATGACTCCTCCTGTGGTTCCTTGGGATGAGGACAGAGGGAAATAAGATGGAAATAAGATGGATTTTCCACAGAGGGAAATAAGGATGGCAAAGAGCTTCTCGATCCTTTTGTTAGCAGGTCCAAGGCTGGTGTGACTGGCAGCCCTCAGCCTCCAGAGCCTTCTCTCCTCTCTGGGATGGTGCCAGCAGGGCTCTGCTGCCGTGTGGGGCAGGCTGGAGGCAGCAGTGCTGGCCCAGCTCTGCTCCTGTCCTCTTCCCTTCCCTCTGCTTGCTTAGGAGCCTCCAGCCTCATCTCCACAGCAAGCCTGCCTCGGGCACAGCAGTGCTGGGCACCCCTCGGCCCCTGCAGGGGTGGGGCAGACAAATCCCATGTCCTCTCTGTCCCCTTTCTGGGAATTTGGGGGTTTGGCACAGCTGTGTACTTTGCTCTTGAGGGAGGTTGTGTGTCTGGCTCTTCCCACAGTTCCTGAAGCCAGGGCTGCTCTGATATTCCCAGCATCTCCAGTGCGTGGGAACTGGAGGGAGAAACAGGAACGCCAGGGATGGTATTTTATGGGGCTTTTAGACCTGAGAAGTCACTGTCTCTGAATCATAGCTTGAAGTTTGCAGAGATCTTCCCATCCAGCTCCTTTTCCTGACTCGTGGGATCAGCCTGGCAGCCAGGGAGGGGCAGGTGCAGAGTGACCCTGCAGCAGCAGCCTGGCTGTCACAGGGGCATGGAGAGAGCAGAGAGCCTGTCCCCAGGCTGGGCATCCCCGTGGGGTGCTGGAATGGAGCCAGGGGTGGTTTCCATACCATGGATTTGGTACTCACCCTGAGCCTGCAAATGTCTCTTCTCAGAGCTGGAGATGGTGGGAGGGAAGGAGCAGCTTGGGAATGATGGAGAAGGCAAATTAAAAGTACAGAGGGGAAGGGTTCAGACTGTGGAAGGGATTTTGGGTCTCAGACAGCAAATGTCAGCCAGCCCTGAAAGCAGGCAGGAAAGAAATGGAGACAGGTTAGTGGGGAGGAACCCGGGTAGGAGTGGGGTATCAGCAGCACAAATGCTCCCAGTGGAACCACTCCTGCAATTTCAGTAAATCCCCTGATGGGCCTCCAGTCATTGTTAGGTGGATTAACCTCCCTGTCCTTGGGCACGACCATTATTCCATGTTCCAGCACTGCACAGAGGCTGCCAGACCATGGGGTGGGTGAGCAGGGTCCCTTCCCTTGGTACCAATGCCACAGAGGTGTCACCTTGTCAGAACGAGCAGGAGTGGAACCGACCAGAGCTCAGTAAAAGATTCCAGGGAGGACACCTGACAGAGGGAACTGAGGGAGATAACTCAGCCGGGTCCCAGGCACCTCTGCTGAGTCAGCTTTTAGAGCAGCCTCCTCTCACGGGAGGTAGGGGCTCAGGAGCAGCTCTGGGGATGGCTGCTGGGCACATCTCTGATTTCCTTGCCAATGCAGTGCAAAAAGGCACTTGGTGAGTCCTGCCCTGAGCTGGTGTGCACTGCTCGGCAGTTGCCGTGTTTTACCCTAGAGGGAGTTGCTTTTCTGCAGTGGGAGCAGGGATCTGTGTTCCTTGGAGGATGTCAGGGGACCAGGATGGAAGGAGCTCCCGGGGTGAGCCCTGTGTCACCGCCGAGGTGCTGCCCCTGCCCGTGTGTGCTCCTGTGGGGAGGCTGCTCTGCACCATCTTCCGCCTCCTTCTGATGGCAGGGCTTTCCTGAGCCCCCCTTGGGCTTTCCTGAGCACCCCTTGGGCTTTCCTGAGCACCCCTTGGGTTTTCCTGAGCCCCCCTTGGGCTTTCCTGAGCACCCCTTGGGCTTTCCTGAGCATCCCTTGGGCTTTCCTGAACCCCCTTTGGGTTTTCCTGAGCACCCCTTGGGTTTTCCTGAGCCCCCTTTGGATTTTCCTGAGCACTCCTTGGGTTTTCCTGAGCCCCCTTTAGGTTTTCCTGAGCCTTCCTTGGGCTTTCCTGAGCACCCCTTGGGTTTTCCTGAGCCCCCCTTGGGTTTTCCATTTCTTGTGCCTTTGCTCCTCTGTTTGTGGAGGTCTCGACAGGGCTGGTATCGAGCAGAAGAGCAGAGATGGCACCTTGAACCTGGAGGGCCTGTGCTTTATACTGGCATTTAAGTCCTTGTGGCAGATAACTCTGCCTTTTTCCAGGGTTTGGGAAAAGCCTGAGCAGTTCCAGGGGAGCAGGCTCAGGGTTTCCTCTGTGCCCTGCTGCTGTGGCCAAACAGGTTTGCAGCAGGAGAGGCTGCTGGTGGTGGTGGGGAGGGGAGGAAAGGTCAGGAGTGCTTTGAACCTGGCAAAGGTTTCTCAGTTATTTGGCTCAGGTCTCACGTTAGGAGGTGAACAAATCATTGGTAAGGATTTTTAGTGGGCTGCTGCAGCTTTTGTCCCAGGAATGCCCCTCTGGGAGCTCTGCCCTGGTCTGCACTGCAGCCCCACTGCTGTGGCCAGCCCAGGCTCCTCCAGCCCCGGGGGAGATGGGTAAAGAGCAGAGGGGTTGGGAGAGATGGGTGAGCAGCAGAGGGTTTGGGGACAGGTGGGGTGAGCAGCAGAGGGGTTTGGGAGAGATGGGGTGAGCAGCAGAGGGGTTTGGGGACAGGTGGGGTGAGCAGCAGAGGGGTTTGGGACAGGTGGGGTGAGCAGCAGAGGGGTTTGGGAGAGATGGGTGAGCAGCAGAGGGGTTTGGGGACAGGTGGGGTGAGCAGCAGAGGGTTTGGGGACAGGTGGGGTGAGCAGCAGAGGGTTTGGGGACAGCAGTGCCCTGTGGCAGGGCAGGCAGCTCCCAGCCCTTTGCCCACCTGTGCTGAGCCACCTCCACTGGGCAGAGGCTCTTAAATTGTTTAGGGGCAAGGTGGCTGCTGGACTTGCTGCTAAAGGAACCTCCTCCTCCTCCTCCTGCACGGCTCAGGTGGGTGATGTGCCCTGCTCAGGTGCTGTGCCGGGAGCTGTGTGTGCTCTGTGTGTCTTGGGCTGATGAGCCTTGGTGGTTTCCTCTCAAGGTTTTGTTTCCTGAATGCCTTTTTCAACTGCTCAAAACCAGCAACACACAACCACTTGCACTAGACTGAATTGCAGAGCAGGTTTGATTCCTGCTTAGCAGGGCAGTTCATGTCAGCAGGAGTAGTTTTTGTTGAGGTGGTGGAGGCAGAGGGAGCAGCCAAGCTCCCCAGCCCGGGGTTTCACAGGGCTTGGCTGGGGCTGCTCTGCAGAGGCTGGTGCAGATTTCTGTGCAGCAATAGCAGTGCTGTGAGGAGGGACAGGGCATGGAATGACTTCTGAGGGATCTGAGTGTCCTGCTGTGGGCAGGGACAGGGCATGGAATGACTTCTGAGGGATCTGTGTGTCCTGCTGTGGGCAGGGAGGGGGTGGCTGCAGCAGCACAGAGCCTCTCAGGGGTGCAGGGTCCAGTGTGGCCATGGGAAGTGTGAAGGACATCACCACTGGTCAGTAGAGGGCAGGGGACGTGGATGGATCCAGAAACTCCTCTGGAGCAGGGAGTGCACCCCGTGGGCGCCATGGTGGGAAGGGGGAGATGTTTGGGGTTTTGTTTTGTCCTTGATGAAGTTGGTGGTGTTGGAAATAACTGAGGTGAAGTGGCAGCAGTGGGAGCTCAGCTCTCCCCTGCAAATGCACCTGGGAGGAACCATGGCACACTTCAGCCATAGAGGGGAATATTTTGGGAAGCTTAGGCTTGAGGAAGAGGTGATTTTTGTAGGTCAGGACTGAAAGCTGTTGGAGGGTAACACATCATCCTCAGCCACTCCTGTCTTGTCTCCGTGGGCTGTGTCTCAGGGAGGGTTTGATTTGCAGGGTAGGATGTGTCAGGGGGCTTTGGGATGGAGGGCAGGGAAAGGCTCTTCCCCAGAGGGTGCTGGGCACTGCCCAGGCTCCCCAGGGAATGGGCACAGCCCCGAGGCTGCCAGAGCTCCCAGGGATGCCCAGGGTGGGGTTGCTGGGGTGTCTGCAGGGACAGGAGCTGGATCAATGATCCTGTGGGTCCCTCCCAGCTCAGGATGTTCTGTGGTCCCATGTCCAGAGCAGAGCCTGCCCTGGGAGCTCTCGGGGCTCTGGCATGGGAGGGTTTCTGCCAGCACCAAGGGTCAGACACTGCCACGCTGGGCAGGTCCAAGGCAGGGCTGTCCAGGGAACCCTGGGCACCAAAGGGGTGACACCTGAGTGGGTGACTGGACTGGGAGGTGGCAGGTGGGGATTTCACCCTGTCCCAGGACAGCTCTGCCAAGGTCTCAGGTGAATGGCACAGCTAAATGTTCTGTGGGTGATACTAGCCCAGCTTATTTCTGTGAATATGGGAACAAATCTGGGGCCCTGGAACACAGCCTGTCCAGCTTCTGTCTGTCGGTGGGTTTGACAGCTCCAGCACTCACCTTTGCAGGCTCCTGCAGCCCAGGCTGCACAGAGCTGTCCTGTGGAAGCTGAGGTGTCCCCATGAAATCACCCTGGAAGTGTAAGGAGTCCCAGGAAGCAAAGGAGAAATCTCTTTGATGAGTTGTTTGATTTTCATATCCTCTATTTTTCCTCCTACTTACCTTTTGAAACTCTTATTATTATTATTCTGGAATCATCACTCTTTCCTAAAAGTACATTTTGCTAAGATATGGTTGGATTTTTTATTAACGAAAAGCAGTGGATTTTGTGGGAGTTGTAGCACTGAAGCGAAGCTGAGCTGCTCTGCACCCCCGTGGGCCCTGAGCCCCCCTGCACCTGTCTCTTCCTGAGGCAAGATCACCTGGAGCAGCACAGGTTTGAGCCAGGCTTGCTGGGGTTGCTGATACCACAGGTGTGCTGTGAGACCACAGCGTTTCAAAGCTGTGTTGTGCTGTTGTGTCCCAGTTTGGGAAGCCTGGACAGGACAACCAGAGCCCCTCCATAAATGTGCTTTTCAGTGTGTCCTTTTCCACCTGTGTTGCAGCATCTCCATTTCCCCCTCGAGGCCGTGGCCAGGGCTGCAGAACCGAGCAGCTGCAGGTCCCTCTGAGCTCAGGGGGACCCACAGGGACCCTCCTGGGCGCTGCTGGGGGAGGTGAGGTGCCAGAGCTGGAGCTGTGGCTGTGGCTCGGTCAGACCTTCCAGCACCGACCTCCCTGGCAAGCCCCGAGGGCCAGCGCCAGGCAGGACCACCCAGTTCTGATAAGGGCAGTTTAGAAAGGAAGGGGGAGATTGTGAAAAGAGGGGCAAAGGGGCACAAAGGGAAGAAAAAACCCACCCCACCGGCGAACAAAACTGGAGATCAAGACTGCTGTTAAACACACTGCCTGCGAGGGAGGTCCCTCCGTGCCTTTTCTAATCTAGAGCCAGCCAGGATTGTATTAACAGCTTCAACGCAATGGAACAAATTAATCCCTGATGTAATTGAAATCGGTGAGGTCTCACAATAGGTGAGTTTGACCCAGTGGGGTAGAAATAGAACAAGTATTGGAATGAAGGAGTGAAACGAAGTCACACTGTTCAGCCATTGGTATTTCATTCCTAGAAACAAAGGCCAGACAAATGCAGAGAATACTTGGCTCTGCTGGGCATGGTTGAAAGCTGCTCAATAATATCAAGCTTTGAAGGAATATTTCTGTGTGGAGAGGAAGTATGTAGCAGAGATATAACAAGCCTTAAAAAAGAAAAAAAAGACAAAGAAAGAAAGGAAGAAAGAAACAGCCCTGCTTGCTCCTTGCCTGATGGATTGGTGTGGTAAAATAATACCAGCCCTTGACTAATAATAATAATAATAATAATAATAATAATAATAATAATAATAATAAAGATATATCACAACTGGAGAAAAATAAGAAAAAGAATTAAGATCTGAATTGTATTTCTGGAGACTCAAAGTGCCAAGAGCCCGTGGCAAGCCATGGCATCCTGCAGGTCTCCCTCAGCTGAGATGCATGGGGTTGGTTTGCTGTGGTCAGCACAGGTAGCAGGAACTGGTCCCACTGGGAAAGAGCTGTTTTGGGTGCTGGGAGGGGGCTCAGTCCAGGCCCCTTTGGTGCTGCAGTGCCAGGCCACAGCTCAGGGGCACGGGGGACACTGGGGCTGCTGCTCAGGGTGACCTTGTTAATAAATGTGTGTGACCTGGGGGCTGCTGGCTGTGACCTGCTCCGAGGGGGTGAGAACAGGCAGGTGCAGGTGGAGAGGAGGGGCTGGGGGTGCTGGAGCCCCTCTAGGCAGGTGCAGGTGGAGAGGAGGGGCTGGGGATCCCTCTGGGATCATGGCAATCCCTCGGCAGTGCTCTGGCCCTGGGCTGGGCTGGGGTGCAGGCACTGTCCTGCCTCCAGATGGGCTGCCAAAAGTCATTCATCAGGGCTGAAACCCTGCTCTTCCCCAGGATTAACCATTTCCCAAGGGGCACCAAGTTCAGAACGGCACCGTATCACAAATGGTGCATTTCCACAGTTCTGGCTATGGCTCATTCCACCAGCAAAAGGAGAAACTTCGTTTTCTTGAAGGTGGTGTCATCTTTCTCTAGAAAATGGTCAAATACTGACTGATGGGCCATAAAACATTCATTTCCTCAAACTCTCAGGTTCCAGTTTCTTGGCACTCGCTCCTGCCTGCCTCCTGGTTCCATACCAGGCTCAGTCAGGCTGGATCTGCTGTCCCAGCTGCTCCTGCAGGCTCGGGCAGGGTCCCGGGAGCTGCTGGGCAGCGTGGCTGGGTGTGTGTCTCAGAGGGAGCAGAGGTCTGACGCTGCCCAGGGAGATTGAATCAGCCTCTGAATGCACAAGGCAGCTCCCTGGGGGAAAGGAGGCTTCGCTTGCAGGGCAGCTTTTGGATCCAAGTATGTGTCACCTCACGGAGCTGTATGTCCCCTTTTCCAAGCCCTGGAAATGTGTTCCCTTTGGATCTTGTTTAACAATTCTGAAATCCAAAGGGATGGGCAGGCTTGACCCCCTCATCACCCCATTTCCTTCTCCTTTCCAGCTCCATCCCTACATGCACTTCACTTCGGAGCTCATTAAACAGAGAGCAAACTTCCCTGAATTTCACCTTCTGCAGCGACTTGAAAATGCTCGAGCCAGAGAAAGGAGGGGCTCGGTTCCAGGGCGTGTGTGTGCAGGAGCAGGGAGAGCTCTGGGGTTGTCTCCCTGATGGGCTGACACCTGCAGGGAGGCAGAGCCTGTGGCAGGGGAGGCAGAGGAGCTCTGCTCTTGGCTTTGCTCCTGCCCCGCACGGGGAAGGGCAGGTTGGGAAGAGAGCAGAGGGAAAGGGAAGAGCCTGAATGCACCGCAAGGAGAAGCACAAAGGTGCTCCTGAACCCCAGGAAGGGACTACACCCGAGCAGTGCTCACCCACTCCCGGCTGGCTCCGGACTGGGCTCCGCGACACGAAGGTAACAATATCCCGGTGATGGATTGACTCTGCAGTTAAAGGGAGGAAAAAGGAGCACTCTGTGTTTCACTCTGTGCCAAGGGTGGCTGCCATGGGGAGCGAGCAAATCCTGCTGTAATCTGCATACAGGAATTTTGCCAAAGTCATGGAAGTGAAGTGGTTTGTTACTTGCCTTTGAGAGAGATCTGCCTTGGATATCCTCTTGTTGACCTGATTGAGTTAACTTTCATGTGTTTCGAAGGTCATGGAGAAAATCATTAATATTAGGTTGATTTGATGGCTGAAAGGTAATAAGTATTTCCTGCTTATCAGATGGAGTTTGAGAGGACTTTGAATAGCCTGATTTGTTTATCTTTTGCAATCGGCACGGCCCTTAGCGAGAGGGATTTTGTATTCCTGGTTCAGCTGGGGGAATGACATATGGTTTGCTCTCTGCTGAGCTCTCCGCAGCATAAATAGCAAAACACCAGGAAATTCTGAAGTCCAGCTCCCAGCTCACTTGGCCACGCTGCAGGCCTTGGACATCTCATGCTGTAACGCTTTATGACACGAACAATAACAGATTAACATCCCCTGTTACTGGAAAGCTCAAAATAGAAAATCCCAAGTGCGTGGAGGCTGGTTGGGTGGAAAGCCAAATCCTGTGAGCGTGGCTTGGCACGGCCAGGGTTTCATTGACCTTGGCGGGGCTGGGAGTGCTCCATTCACGGGAGGCATCTGTGAGGGATGGGGCAGAGCCCGGGCGGGGCTGACACCGCAGAGCTGCTCCTGAGCCTTGGGCCGGGCTCGAGCTTCTCTTGCGTTAATGTGCGGTGAAACCTTAAGCTGCACACACAAAATGGTCTTTCCCTCGCCCTCTGCCTGGGATTTAGCAAAGAGGGGAATCATTCTTTGAGCTGAAGGATCGTTGTAAAGCCATTTAAAACGAAATCCACTCTCATTTGGCAAAAAAGCACGTGGAAGTCTCCCGTTGTGGACTTGCTAGAAGACAGATGTCGGTTCTGGTTCCTTTGGCTGTTGGGAAAGGAGGTAGGACTGAATGCTGCACCTTGAATGACTGGGCAAGAACAACAGAGAAGGGAGAGCAGCTTCTTTTCAGGAGTGAGGCATTTCTGTTGCTTCTGTGGCTTGAGGTGATGGTTATTTTTAAAAGGAATGATGTTTATTCCCTTGCATAAACTCTGTATTGCCAACTCTATCTGTACCTGTATATTATCACTGAAAGGTGTAGTGACAAATAAATAATGAATGGATAAGGAACTGATGGAAAATAAAAAGAGAGGAGGAGTGAAAATGAAACCAAATTCAATGCTCTGATTTAACAACTGGGAATTTGCAGGTTATAAATTGTTGCCAAAGAATGAGATGGAGTTCTATGAAACCACTGTCCTGAGATGCTGGAGTTGGCCTGTGCATGGACAGTGGCTCACCCCAGCTGGAGAGATGCTGGACAGACCATAATGCACCCCACATCCCTGGAGGAGTCCTGTCTCCTGTCCCCAGGGTGTCCCACAGGCTGCTCGGGAGCTGGAAGCTGCAAGCAGCCCTTCCCTCAAGGGACCTGTTGTGTGGAGCTCTGGACCCTGAGTCTGTTTTGCTGCCTGCAGCCTGGAGGTGCAAAAAAAGGCTCTCGTTTTGTGTATGATATGTTTGTCTGCAGTAATAGCATTTCTATAGTGATAATTAAAAAGGAAATCTTGCTTTGGTGAACAGGAGTGAAAGTACTTTAGTTTAAGGGACTTAAAGACATTTCTGTGTTCAAATGTATTTGGGGGTGGATGTGTTTGGTTTCAGGTGACCTCCTTGACTGGCGATAGTTGCCAAAGGAGACATATGTTACTAATTTTTTGAGATTTATAGAAGAGTCTCTCTTATGGTGTATATATATGGACTTTCTTATCTCAGAGAGGTCTGCTGCTGGAGGGAGTGCACCCTGTGGGGAAGGGGTCCTGTGAGAGTGGATTTTAGCAATGATCGAATAGGTTTTATCTCATGAAATCAACACTGCATGAAATTTTATTTTTGGGTGTCGATGTTCCCTGCTGCAGGCCAGATGCAGCCCAGGCTGGCACAGTTATTTCCCCTTGGCCACAGCCCAGCAGAGCACCCTGTTTCCACTGAGTGGTTAAGTGTGAGCTTGTCTTCAGGCAGGAGGCTGAATCCAGGGGTTTCACTGCACCTCCTCTCCTGGCCAGGGGACAGAGCAGTGCAGGGGGGGCCTGAGGCAGCTTCCTTCCCAGGAATTTTGCCCTGGGTCACAGCTGGGCCTCTTCCTAAGGAGATGGAGTGATACACACCAGGCTGACTCTGCTTCAGGATCAGCATCACCTCTGATCCCTGCCTCACCTCT
>VZRF01001587.1:126307-148807 GCA_013396875.1 Vireo altiloquus
GAAGGGAAGGGAAGGGAAGGGAAGGGAAGGGAAGGGTGACACGGTGCCGGGTGTGACCTCCACATGCCGCGGGCGCTCTGGGGACAGACGTCACGCCCCACACAGATGTGATTTTTGGGTGGTACAGGGACAGGCAGGAGCTGAGGCAAATGGGTGTCTGCTTCCTGGGCCCGCTCCAGCCGGGGTGATGTGCCCTGCAGCCCCCACCTTCTGCTCGAGCTGGAGCTTCCCTGGGATGCCAGTGGACCTGCCCACGGAGAGCACATTACAGCTGTCTAGACATCAGCCACGTTCCATCCTGCCAGAGATTTCATTTGTGGTAGAAGTGGGCTCTGTTCCATGAGGAGGTGTAATATGTGTGGAAAATATTATTATAGCAAAATAGCCTCCTTTAATTGACTCTAAATTTTGCAGGATTCCTTCCCAGGTTTGGGTAATCCAGTGCTCTCCAGAATTAATGGCTGACATTGCACTTCTCCGGGTTTGGCAGCCTGACAGCTAATTTAGAACTCCCTAAACTCATTTCACTAATGACTCCCATTTGTTCTATCTGAAAGCCTGGAAACAAATGCAAAATACCAGTGCCATTGTCCCATCTTTAGCAAGTCATTCTTTCCCCTCAGTATTTCTGGCACCTTAACAGCAAGCTGCCTTGGGAAATCTGATTAACCCTTTCCCTTCCTGGAACAGTTTAAATCAATTTTGATCCTTCTCCTGGGAAGAGCAGGAGTAAAAAAGTAAACTCATCGTGGCTGGAAGGCTCAGAATTTGTCTGCAAGAGAGATAAGAGACGTAGTCCAAACAGCAATTTGGATTTGTGAAATACAGCTGTATTTCCACAAATTTTCCACGTGTATTTCCAAGCTGCTTTTCTTCCCAGGAACAGGTGCGTGCAAGGGTTTCTGTGTCGGTGCAGCTCAGCCCCAAATCCCACATGAGCTGGGATCTGCTTTGTAACTCATTGTGCTGAGCCATCAGGATGGCTGTTTCCCATTTAACCGACCTATCGCTGCCTCCAGTCTCTTCCCATTACAGTTTTGACATCACGACAAGACAAATAAATTTTTTAAAAGACCTTTTATCTTCTAAACCATTTATTTTCACTTACTTAGCCCGGGGGCAGAGCTGACCTCAGCGCAGGGGATGATCACTCACCATGGCAGCTGTAGAGTCACATGGGTGCTGGGGATGGCCTGAGCCGAGCAGCCTGAGCCGAGCAGCTCTGGGCTCTCCCTTCGTGCCCAACCATCCCTGCGAGCTCTGTCCCTTCTCTGCTCCTTACAACATCTCCCAGCAGGGCACTGGTGAAGCTGTCCCTTGGAAGCAGATGAGGGAATGAGCTCAGGGCTTTGCTGACCCTTGCGAGAGGCAGGAGCTGGGGATGGGAATGGGGATGGGAATGGGATGGGATGGGATGGGGTAGGAGTTGGGGCAGGAGCTGGGGCTGGAGCAGGAGTTGGGGCTGAAGATGGAGCTGGGGCAGGAGCTGGGGCTGGGGTTGGGGCAGGAGCTGGGGTTGGGGCAGGAGCTGGGGCTGGGGCAGGAGCTGGGATTGCAGCAGGAGCTGGGGCTGGGGCAGGAGCTGGGATTGCAGCAGGAGCTGGGGCTGGGGCAGGAGCTGGGATTGCAGCAGGAGCTGGGGCTGGGGCAGGAGCTGGGATTGCAGCAGGAGCTGGGGTTGGGACAGGAGTTGGGGCTGGGGCAGGAGCTGGGGCTGGGGGTCCCAGCTCTCTCTAGGGAGTGAGGGGTCTTGGCTGCCCTCACCTCCCTGGTGGCTCTGAAAGGTTCCATTTGAAGCATGCTCTAAGCATCTCACACAAACCATCTGTACATCAGAGATATTTTTAGTTTTTATTCTGCCATAGTCTATGCCTGTGCCAGGGCGGGGAAAAGCCTTGCTTAGGTGGGATGAGAAGTTTACAAAAAATTTAAGCATTTTGCTTTTTGATTAATGACAAACCTATTTTGACCAATGAATTTGCTGCCAATTTCCTTTACTTTTGATTTTGGTAGCTGCTTTCCTGAGCTCCTGCTGCAACCAGCGTCACACCTGAAGTCCAGTCTCTCTCCAGCCCTTGTTTTGTACCTGCACTAACAGCAAAACCTGGTGTTTATTTTACCCCTGACACCACACTGATTTTGGAATTCCCTGCTTCTGGATCTTTAGATAGCTTAAAGAGACTTGACCTGTGTGGGAAAAAAAAGAATCTCCTTTTAACTCTGTGTCCAAACTTCAGGTCTCCATAAGCACTGATCAGGGTTTGGAAAGCATAGGCCTGTCTGTCAGCAAATATTAGACCCAGAAATAATGAACAGAGGTTAAATTTAGAGATCTGCTGATAATTTGTCATTTTTAATTTCTGTGTGGAGTGGAAAGTGAGCTACAAAGTGAAAAATCTTTATTTTCATGCAAGTCATAAAAGGGTTTTTGTTAACAGTTTGTGTGTGTATATAATTGTGCACTGTGATTTAAGTGTTCCCATTAGAAATGCAGAATAGGAAATAGGATCCCATCTGTGAGCAATTTAAGAGGAAGTGAGACAATGGAGTAGATTGCTGCTTCAGTTTAGATAATCAATACAAATATTATTAGTATAGTGATTTATCTTCTTAGACACTTTATGAAAATGTGAATGCCAGACCCTGAAGACAGGTCAATACGATGTTATCTGCTCCTGCCTTGCTGTGTTTGTGGTGCTTTCCCATGATGGTCAAGCAGCTGCTTTGTTAAATGTTCCTCCCTGGCTCTGATGAAATAACACAGAAACAAACTTGGGGCTTTCCTTTCTCCTCCACGGCCCTGGAAATGCACTGTGCATGTCAGTGCTGCTACCTGAAATCTCTGCTGGGGGCACACTGGGAGGTGATTTTTAGGGTCCCTTCCAACCCAAACCATTCTGTGATTCTATGACGAAGTTCTGGCATGGTTTTAAATATATTTCTAGGCTAGGAGTGATTCCCTGCACAAATGCTGAGAGCTCCTTTGGGTTGGTTGCAGCTGTTCTGTGTTGGGGTTGGTTACCAAACCTTGTTTTGTGCTCTCTGAGGTTTTCCCATGTCTAAGCATTTGGCCAGGCATTCATTAATTCAAGTCGGTTCTTGGGGTGCAATTAAAAGTACCCTGCAAATAGGCTAGTCTGCATTTCCAAGAAGGTTTTTAATTGGTTTTACTTTGGAGAGGAAGGGAGGAAAACATTGTCAACAAATGGTCTTGAACATTTTGCTTTGGGTGAACATCCCCGTGCTTGATGTCAAGGGGACAAAGAGATTTTTTCCTTCATAAGAAACACTTGGAAGAGATGAGAAATGTCAATAACCCTATTAAAAACTGCCTAATTAAAGGCAGGATGGGAAATGCCGAAGTTGATGTGAAGATTACACTTGTGCCTGAAGGTACTGTGGAGCCTCACTCGGCTGTTGTTGGAGACTCCTGAGTTCAGCCTCCCGGAGCCCTCGTGGTGCTGCTGGCTTTGGCCACATCACTCACCTGGAGCTTCTCCTGCTCCCCTTTGCCCTCTGGGGTGGGGGGACACTGGGGCTGGACCCTCCAGACACTGGGGGCAGAGGAACTTTGTTCCTCACGTGTAACACAATGGCGTGAATTTCATCATCTCGGCGTCCTCGTGTGTCCCTCCCTCAGCCCAGAACAGTTTCCCTGTTCCCTCACCTCGTGGTGTGCCAGCAGGATAAAGGCTCTGCAGATGGAGGGATGCTGAAGAGACAGTGCTAATGGGGACCACACTGGTAGCCTGGTTAGAAGCAATTATTCAGTGCTTTTAAGATGCTGTGAGACCGTTCCTGTTTTCGGGTTGGGGTTTCCTCAAGAAAGGTGTTAAATTTATAAAAAAATAAGGCACTCCAGTCGCTTGGATTTCACCTCAGCTCTTTGAAAAACCAGATAGTCAGGAATTTCCGCAGCTGCAAGGTGGAGCACAGCAAACATTAACAAAGCCAGTGGTGCTGTGAGGCCGTCTGCAAGAGCAGGGAAGCACCCAGGCCCTACAGAACTGCACCGAAAGGTGAAAAATAATGAAGCTGTGAAGAGGAGAAACTGCTGATGTGTGACGCTTGGAAATCTGGAAGAGTCCAAAAAGGGAGCTGAAAATACCCCCCAAAAATGACTATCTGTGGCTTGAACGAAATAGTGTCCGATCAGCACTCAGAAACCGCTGAATCCAGGCCGTTCCAGCACTGGCATTTTCCAGACTGCCTGCCAGTCGGACGCGGAGGAGAACACGTGTGGAGTGTCTGCGGCCTCAGCACTCGCGAGGAGCGGAAGGAGAGCTGCGAGTCAAGGCAGTGAGAAGTGCCACTGAAAGAGAAAAACCCCCAAGTTTTCCTGCCAGTGAGGAAGAGCAGAGCTGCTGGGGCTCGAGGGTCACAGGCTGCGCTCTGCGAGCATCCCTGTGAATGAGCTGTGCCAGCAATCAGGTGCCCACTCTGGTCCCTGAAGGACTTCCAGTATTTTCTGACTGCCCGTGACAGACAGTTCATGCTTTTATGGTGACCGAGGAGCTGAGACCCTCTCAGTGTATCCTGACTTTGTGTCCCTGAGTTGTGCTGCAGCTGCCCTGGGGATGTGTCTGTCTTTTGCTGATGCTGCCTGTGGTGGCTGAGATTGGAGCATGACTGGGTAGTGCTCACATTTTTTTCGCCCTTGTCTCTGCCAGCTGAAACCTGTGCTCAGAGGCCTTCTCCTCCTCTTGCAGGTGCCAAAAAAGGTGCCTTTCTTCCCGAAGCATTGGAACAAACCCTGCCATCTGCCGTGACCCTGCCAGCTGTGAGGAGTTTGGCTCTTGTCCAGCAGCGATGGCAGCTGTGCTGGCTGGAGGGGCCTGGCCCCAGGTAGCTCTGTGGAGAGGAGTCCTTGCTCTCCAGCACTGCTCAGCTGCTCCGGTGGCATGGGGAAGGAGCTCCATGGCGATGTGAGCCTTTGGCATTTGACTGTATGATGACAAGCCTGGGATCCTGGCTTCGAGCTGGTGTGGTTTGGTTCATACCTGATGTTCTCAAGTGCTTCTGGAAGGACAAGCAGGAGAGGAAATGGCTGTGGGAATGTGAGAGGGGAGCTCTTAGCATCGGGGGATGCTGCCCACAGCCTCTGGAGGCAGTGAAGACCTCAATGTAGAGAGGCAGCAGGGAAGGGCTAGGAACAGGATGGCATGTGAGCACCATATGTATCTGAAAAATAACACCCAGGTGTCTCCAGAGCTTGGCCAGGGACAGCTGCACCTCCCAGTTTGCAGGGGTGAGTGCTGAAGCAGACTGGGGGTGCTTTGGGCTCCTGGTTTCAAAGCACATGTTGGGTTGAGTTAGAGACAAACACCTCAGCTCCCCAAACCTGGTCTTGTCCTGTCGGGACTGGTGATGTAGTCCCAGGTTCCAGTGGCGAAGGAACTTGCCTGAAGGTAACTGCAGTATAAATCTAAATAAGGTTTCTGCTGGTTGCATGGAGGGATCACAGGGCTGGATCTCTGTTACAGCCAAGGCTTGATTATCTTTTATCCTACGCTCCTGAAACTCCACCGACTTCTACAGAGCCATTCCTGGAGCTCCTGCGTGAGACTGAAAGGAGATTAAGTGCCCAGCAGTGCCTCCCATTCCTCCTGTGTCTTGCACCTTTGTTCAGACCTTGCATTTCAAACCATTTTAGCCGGTGGGAGGCAAATCAAAGCTGTTAGGTTTGAGCCGGTGACAATGGCCTGGTGCTGTGTGGTGTGCCCAGCCCCTTGCCTTTGTGCAACGTTTGTGATTCTTGCCTTTATTTCATTTGCTTCGGCATCTGCATTTGTAACCGTTTTTTTCAAGTGAAGTTTCTGACTGGTGACTCATTAGGAGTAAATAGGCAAAAGGATATTGACTTTACACCTACTAATTTGGGGGTGCTAACAAGCACATGTAAGAGCTTTATAGTCACCGGGTAAATTGTCCCACCTGGGGGGGCTGGAGGAGGGGAGATAAAAAGCATTACAAAGAAACAGCACTTTTGTTTCTCGCTCCTAGCCTTGGCTGTTCTGCCGCTCCTGGGGCTGGCGTGGATGTTTGATGGCCACCACTGCTGGAGCTCCTTCTGCGCTTCCCCAGGGCACCCTGAGACCTGGAGGGGCACCAGGCTGAGATCCCAACCATGGCATGGATGCGAAATGTGTTCGCTCAGAAATGGGTGCCCTTTGCATGGGCTGGGGGGACAAAAACCCCCCTGAGCTGTGGTGGGAGTCAGGGTGTGCAGTGAGGGTGTGCTGGGCTGCAGTCAGGGTGTGCAGTGAGGGTGTGCAGTGCTGGGAATCAGGGTGTGCAGTGAGGGTGTGCAGTGTGCAGTGAGGGTGTGCAGTGCTGGGAATCAGGGTGTGCAGTGAGGGTGTGCAGTGTGCAGTGAGGGTGTGCAGTGCTGGGAATCAGGGTGTGCAGGGCTGCATGTGTGCTGTGCTCGCAAGGGGAGCTGGGGACAGAGCAGCTCAAACACAGCCTGTGGAGCTCCTGATCGCAGCAGTGTGGGATGGAGCTGCCCAGCGGTGTGGGATGCAGCAGTGTGGGATGTGTGGGATGCAGTGGCAGCCCAGCAGTGTGGGATGCAGTCCCCTAAAGCCACTCTGGGAATGTTGCCTGCTGGCAAACACGACTTGCAGTGGCTGTGAGGGCACCAGAGGCTCACGGCCGTGGCCAGGGGCAGCTCCCTCTGCTGAGGTCAGTGCTCAGCCCTGCTGGTGTGGGGCCTGGGCCAGCTGCAGATGTGCTGGTCCCTCTCCAGCCGTGCCTGTGACAGAAGCTGCCCTGCTCAGGTGTGCTTGGGTCGGGATGTCACCGGCTCAGACAGGGACCTGTTGCAGGGGAGCTGGAGCACAGCTAGGCAGTGATGGTCCCTGGCCCTGGTGGTCCTGCTCGAAGCAGAGGGTTGAGCTGGGTGACCTCTCGAGAGCCTTCTCAGCCTGAATTATTGCTTTGATGAGTGTCTTTCAACGCTGATTGTCAGATCAGAACTGGTAAAGCTGCCGGTGATCCCTTGCTCTGAAGGCAGTGATTTTCCTTTGGATGCATTCAGTGGCACCCTTAGGAAGTCACTCTTGTGGTTTGTCCCTGCTTTGTGACTTTTACATTGAGATTTTTAAGAATTTGTATTACTTAAAAAATTGGAGATAGGCAAAGTTTTTCATTCTGCCCCTTTAGTCCTTCTGCCCTTTCCCCCAGCTTGGGGTGACCCACCTGGGGAAGGATGGCAGCATCTGCACAAGGGTGTGGAAGCTGTAGCTTGTCTTAGGAGGTGTGTGCTGGGGAGTGCAGAGGCACTCCATGTGCCAGTGTGAGGACCAGCTATCACCTCTGCTCCTCTCTGGACACAAGTCTGCTTTGCTGTGTGCTCGGAACAGAAGGAAACAGTCGCCACTGGCTGTATCCTGTGTCAGGCTCTCACTCTGTGGCTGTGACTTCAGCCTCACCCCTTCTCCTGCTCCATGCCTGACCTGGCTGCAGCCAATATCTGTCTCTCAGCAGGAGGAATCTGAGGAAATGCAGCAAACTTCAGCTCCTGGGGCTAAATTGTTGTGCTCTCTTAACAGCAAACTGTGTTGAACTAATTGACAACCAGCTCTAAACGTACCCCAATCAAGCAAATGCATTGATTTATTTTTTCCTCTCTTGCCGAGCACTAAGCAGCTTCCAGCTTGGTTTCCTCCCCAAGAAGTGGATAACTCATCTATTGTGTAGTAAAACTGATGGGCAGTGTTGACTTCTATACAATCCTTTCAGTATGCTTAGGGAGGAAGGAGTTCTTATGCTTCCATGAATGTTTGACCACTTTAAAAAAAGCAAAACAAAAAAAAGCCCAACCCAAAACCACACACAACAACAAAAGATGATCCATTTTCTCTGGATGTCTTTGAAAGAAGCTTAGTTGAGAGACAGACTGGAGAGAAAGGCTATTGATTTTGTTTGACCTCCAAAGAGACTGCGGTCAGTATATTTTCCCTGTTGGAAGTGGTTCAGGGCTCTGAATTTCCGTGTCAGCGTTTGTATTCTGAAGCGCACTGAAGCTTTTGCTGCTTCTTCAATAAATAGTAAGCTGTAGGGAAAGGTAATGCTGGTGTAAATTTATTTCCCTCTGGATCTGCCCTTCCTTTCTTTTTCTTTCCTATGCAGCTTGGTCATGTTGCTGATGAAGCATTTACAATCTTTTTCATTGAATGCTGTGCAGGTTCATGGGTTAAGCTGAGACTACAAGCACAGTTTTGTAATCCCTCTCTTGCTTTTTCCTGGGCTGAGCCATGTCCTTTCCCAACCTCTCCCTGCACCAGCAAGGAGCAAGATGCCTTCCTGTAATAAAAAAACCCCTAAAGCCACTCTAAAAACCCCTCTAAAAATCCTCTCCTCTACCCTGATTATTCTCAACCATTGCAGAGGAAAGCCTTCCCGATTTTTGCTTAGTCTCCTGAAGTGAAACAGATTATTCTGTTTGGGGACTTGGTTGTACTGGAAGTGCTCTGCTTGGTACAGGTCTGTGTGGTTTTGTAGATGTTCTTGTAAAATGGCTGGTGACAAATGACAAGTGATGTGCCCTTTCTCTGGCAGCCACCTATCAAAGGATGGCTCCCAGGGATGGCAATACCCGTGGGATAAGTTGATTGTCAGGTCTAAAGGAGCTTCCTGGAGCTCCCTGTGAGGTGAGCAGTGCCAGCAGGTATCTCTCCATGCCGAGGTGTCAGCTGTGTTATCTCCTCCTCATTTAACAAAACACTCCAGGTTTTTTGTGGTTTTGGGTGGTGTGCTTCCACCTGCCTGGCCACAAGTTCGACAGAGGCAGTTTGCTGCTGTCAGCACATCAAAGGCAGCCTGACAAAGCTGCCACAGCATAATCGAGTCACGCAGAGAGTTGCTGATGGTGGGTACCAGCTCTGAGCTCCCCTGTTGGCTTTGCCAGCATGAGCTTCATTTCTAACCCACGTGGACAGAGGCTCCTCTTGGAATCCCCTCTTTAGAGGAAGGGTTGTTCTCCCTTCCGCTGCCAGCCTCGCCTCACTCCTGGCTGTGCTCTGGGGCAGGGTGGAGGCTGCTGCTGTGTGAGCCCTGCAGCCTGTGTGGGCTGCTGACAACTGCACACCATCAGTTTCTACCTTCAGCACTCCACTTCCCAGGGAGTGACAGCCCAAAGCATCCCCAAAAATCAGTGAGTGGTGCAGGATGTCTTTGTGCCAAGCCAGGCTGAGGCTGCAGCCCGTGTTGCATGTGTGACTCCTCTGAGGCCCCAGAGCAGGACTTTGAGGGTTCCCCAGAGCCTTTCACTGCTGCCTTTAGCCCAAACCCCCTCTGCCCACATCCGAATATTCAGTTACATTAACCCTTTGCAAATGGCTCAGCGATCACCTCCGGGAGTGGTGAGAAGGGAGCTGGAGCTGTTAAGCCTCTGCACAAACACAAGGCGAGGAGCTGGTGGGCAGAGCTGGTGCGAGGGGATGGATTTGCTCTCAGGATGCCCCAGGCAGGGTGTGAGGCTGCCCAGCAGTGCTTGCTGCTGGACCACGGCGTAGGACAGGGCAATGCAGAGCAGGTGCCACGGGACAATTTAGTAATGTTTATTACTAAATTAATACAACACTTAGTATAATTATTGTATTAATTTATAATTTTTACTTATAATAATATTTCCAAATCAATACAATCATTATTACTAAATTAATACAACATTCATCAACACACTGCTCACTTTGGGAGTAACTAGTCCTGAGCATGTGCTCTGAGCACAGACTGAGCTGTTTAGGTATTGCCCACCTCAAGGCCATCATGAAGCTTTATTAATTAATAAGCAGCAAGCTTTGCCAGGGCTCTGAGCAGCAGGTGGTGGGTGAGCCGAGCATGTTGCTGGAAGGACAGGTAATTGCAGGGAGAGCAGCAGAGCTCTGTGCTACCTGTGCCAGTGGCTTCCCCAGGGTGGGCAGCAGGACATTGTGAGGATGGATCGGAAACACCACAACTTCTTGTTAATGATCGACATCGAGAACTAAGAACATGTGAAAAAGCAAAGATGTCCTTGTCTTTTAAGTGCCTGTAATCTGCTTCTCAGAGCTGGGTACCAGAATATCCCTTTGATTCTCAAAGGTAATTGCACCTCTTAATTAGCTGGAGAAAAAAATTCCCGCAGCCTGAGATCTTGCTATATAAATTATAATTAACCCCTTGGCACTGGAAGTTGAGATTTCCTGCCCCCGAGCACAAATGCAAAAGGCATTAGCAGCACTTGACGTCAGGCTGGGAACCCACGGGGAACCCAAACACGGCACCCGAGGGGGCTTGAGCTGCTTCCTCTGCAGAGCTGCAAGGGTCCCAGCAGGAAGGACAACAGAGAAAAGATCCAGCCCAGCCCTGGGGAAGAGCTGGGAGCGAGGAGAGGGAGTGGATTTGGGAGCCGACATGGCCGGGTGCCCCTCCGTGAGAACTGCCCCACACACCTCCAGCTCACCATTGTCCCGTGCCAGACACACTTGGCTGTGCCTGTTGTGTGCGGGGCTGGGCCACCCACTGCTCCCATTCACCAGCGTCCTGCCTTTGTGTCTGCTTTGCACGGCGCCTCTCGGGGGACGAGCGCTAACTCCTCACACCAGGGTGACCCGAGGTGCCAGGCTGGGCTAACTCCTCACACCAGGGTGACCCGAGGTGCCAGGCTGGGCTAACTCCTGTCACAGGAGCTGACCTGTGCTGTGGTGCCAGGCTGGGCTAACTCCTCACACCCAGGTGATCTGTGGTGCCAGGCTGGGCTAACTCCTCACACCCAGGTGATCTGTGGTGCCAGGCTGAGCTAACTCCTCACACCAGAGCTGACCTGTGCTGTGGTGCCAGGCTGGGCAGTTGGCAGCACTGAGGTGTCAGCACGGCTGGTGCTGGGGGCTGCCCCCAGCCTGCCCGCTCCTGTGACCCCTCCCTGTGCCTGTGACCCCTCCCTGCCCGCTCCCCTCATGGCACTTTGACCTCGGAGCGGGGCCAGCCCTGCCAACACCTCAAAGCCACTTCACACAATCACAGAAGGTCTGGAAGGGGCTGTAAGGGTCAGGTAGTTCCCCACCAGGAGCTCGCCCTGAAGCTCCTTAGTCTGTGTGAGCTTCCTTTGCTCCATGGGGTCCTGGGTGCAGAAGTGGCTCCCTTTTGGCATAGGTCAGGCTGCAGCTCTGTGCTGGGCTACTTGGAGAAGGTGCTGTTGGCCAAGGGCTGCCTCTTGTCCCATGGCTGTGGTGTGTCCTTGGGTCCCTCTGTGTCGATGGCTCTGGCCACGAGTGTCCCAGCAGTGGCTGCTGAGCTCAGGTGAGGTCACTTGGCCACCTTGGCGGGGTTCAAAGGCAGCTTCGTCCTCCTGTGCCAAAGGTGGGGACAGCCTGGTCCTGGCACACAGGTGTGGCCAGCAGGGCTGCCTGCAGGTGTTCCAGGTCTGTGTAGGAGCAGGGGTGGGCAATTCCCTGTGCTCCAGAGGTCCTGCAGGGAGATAACAGGAGCAGAGGGAGAAAGGGTCCTGGCAGGGAGATGTGCTGGCCTGCACGGGGTGGTGAGTGCCAGAGGGAGGGTTTGTGCTTTGGGTCTGTGCTTTGGGTCTGTGCTTTGGGTCTGCGTTTGGATTTGTCCTTTGGGTTTGTGATTTGGATTAGTGCTTTGGGTCTGTGATTTGGATTTGTCCTTTAGGTTTGCTTTGGGTCTGCGATTTGGATTTGTCCTCTGGGTTTGTGCTTTGGATTTGTGCTTTGGGTCTGCGCTTTGGGTCTGCAGATTCTCAGAGCGAGCTGTGTGCTGGTTGCAGAGCTGACCAGGCTGAGTGAGCTCTGCCAGTGTGGGTTTGGATGCACACCTACAGCCCAGGTGGCCCCTGCCAGTGTGGCACCAGCCACCTCAAGGAGTCTTTTGCAGGTCCTTGGGGCCATCCCCGCAGGGTGGGGAGAGGAGGGCAGGATGCTCCAGCACAGCGAGGACAGAAAGAGTGGAGAGAATTTTGGATGGAAAAATGGGGCTGAGTCTGAGCTTTAGAGGCGGCCTGGGTCTCCAGATAAACTGAGATAAATAGCAAATAATATAATAAAATATATGTTTGGTTATGTCAATGCTGCTTCTTTAAACTCAGAATGCCCCCCAAAATAAGCTCTTGGAGCTTATTTTATATTACCTCTTTTCTTTGCTGCTCTTGTTTATAATGCCACAGATGAGGACTGGCTTAGTTCTGTGCTTGATTTACTTTTTATATTAAGATTTAACATGGGATCTGCTTTTCTTAATCCAAACACTTATGGTTTGAATGCAGAATTATATTTGAGATTTTTAAAGTACCTTTATTAAAACATAAAACTAATTTTACAGTTCTGACAGGTCTTATTTAAATACCCAGTGCCAGATGCCTTTTGTCCCAAACGACTCCAGGAAAGGAAAAAAAAAGACTTTTAAAACTTCTCATGCAATTAAAATGCAGTAAAAGGGAAGTATATAGTCTTACATATGCTGAAGACTAGGGGCAACAGTTTAAGAGGAGTCTCGTGATAAATGTTTCCAAAAATAAATATGCGAAACCAAAGGTGCTAAAGGGAGAGTTAATGCGATACCTGATTTTTGTTGGGTTATTTCTGTTGCGTTGGGTTATTTTGCTGCCTTATTTCTGTTGCTCCTGCCCTGAGAAGTTGCAAGGACTGGGCCAGGTCTGTAGGGAGAAACCTCTGCAGAGGGGCTGGTGCAGGGGACTTTCCTCCGAGGTCCTTCCCCCAGGCACTCTCCAGGGTGCCACTGGTTCAGGTGTGTCCCCCCAGGTGCTGTAGAAAATCAGTCCCTGCCCACCTCTTTTAACCCTTACCCCAAAACAGTCACATTCTCTCACACCCTCTTTCCCATAGGGATGATTTTCTGTATTTCATTTAATTTATCTTTTATTTGGCAAAGGCAGCTTCAGCAGCACAAGCATTAAGAAGTCAGGTATCTTTGAAACTGTGTTTGTGACCATTTCTAAGAACAAACCCTTCTTAAAATCTTAAAACAGAGGAATTTTCCCCATGAGCCAGAACATTTTCTTCTGGTAAGTTGTGCTGCTGCCTCTGCTCCTCTGGGCTCCAGAGCCACAAGAATCCCACTGAAAACACCAGAGCATCCTGCAACTTTATTTTCAGCATATTTTTCCCTTTCTGGAAGAAGGGAAGGTTACAATGAGTCCCTTTGAGAAAATGCATAAAGACACCTATATTCTGATCCATAAAGTGAATTATCCCAATTTCAGCTTTTACTGGTGCAGAATAAGAACCCTGCTTGGCAGACCTTAACATCTTTGTGTATCAGGCACGTCTGATAATCTTAGTGCCACCCATCCTGCTGATGCTTTGCACGTTTGTCCTGCTGGGCCCTGTTCTGGAGCACTCAAACACTCCAGAGGAGCTGCATGACCCCAGGAGCGCCTGGAACCATCTCGGGGCTGCCACGGGGGAGAGGTTGATGTGTTTGGGGCTCCTTGGCGAGAGGAGATGGAGGTGCAGACATCACAGCCACCTCATCCCGAGGGAGGTGGGCAGAGCTGCAGGCTCCAGAGCTGTGTCCTGCACTCCCGGGCAGGCGTGGAGCAGCTCTGCAGGACACAGAGAGCACATCGCCTTCCCCAGCTCCTCATCCTCTCCTCATTGTTATTTCTGTGTACACCAGTGCTTCTGTCGGGTCCAGCTGGGACTGGGAAGAAGAGAGTCAAAATAACTTCCTGGGGGTTTGCTCTTGCAGTAATTGTAACCCTCTGTGGGGATGGGAAGGGTTCGTGCTCTCCCAGACCCCAGAGGCTCGGGGCCAGCTCCTGAGGTCGCTGTCTGTCGGGCTTGACTGTGTCAGTAGGAGTTTATTCAAATGAGAGTGATCAAAGACATCAGGGTTTGGCCCTTTATTTTTCATTTTAGGTGCTTTTTCAAGCATAACAGATCTTCTGAACTTTTCTGAGGCTCATCCTTCAGTAATTCCAGACTCAGAGCCTGGCAGCTTGTCAAGCAGCTTTCCTGCCTCTGTAGAAATACTGTCCACTGGAGCTGTGTTTGGAGGCAGCGAGGCACCCTGGTGAGATAGAGGAATTTCTGTGCTAACATTCTGAACGTTTCTCTTTCCAGGCTTATTTCTTAGTCATGGCAAGTTTGCAGGTGGCAAAGTTCAGGGCAGAATTTGTTCACAGCTGTCCCCGCCCAGGTGTTTTTAAAGCACACAACCTGCCCACCTCCACTTGTACTGAATCTTGTCTAGATACACTAATTCACCATCGTGGAAGCAGCTGCCAAAATATTTTTAGTGTCTCTTATGGTGAATTATGTATAAAACATCTGCAAGAGGTCAAGTCTGATTTCCCACTGCTTAATCCTGTTTTCTTAGATGTACAAAAGGGTGCAAATGGCTCCATGTTAGAATGACAGTATTTTACATTCATTTTTCACATGGGTAAAGGATGACCAGCCTCTGGATAGTGGTGGCTTGGGCCAGTAACACAGTACTTATAGCTCAGATGGGGTTTTATCTGTGTGTTTGTTTGTTTGTTTTTCACAGAATTACAGATTCAGGGATTTACTAAAGTTTTATTTAAATTGGACAAGAATCTCTTAGACCTACCTTGGTATTTATTCTGGTCTGATTCTGGTCTTACATCTGCTAAACTGTCAAGCAATTTTCATATGTGTGGGCTAATAAAAGACCTCAAATTAGCATATTTTCATTTAAGCTTCTCCCAAGATGTGGTGAATAGACTGAGGTTGTAGGGACCACGTTTGGAAGCTTTGTCATCCCATAGAAACCTGGGTGGTTTGGGGAAGAGGACTTGTGTGTTTCAGAACCTTCCTTTTACCTTGGTAGTGCCATAAACAGCAAATCTCTACAGGGTGGGGAGGCAGAATCTGCCCGAGATGGTCCCTGAGGAGCTTGGGGAACACCAGCAGCTCAGCATCGTCCCCTCAGCGTGTTGGGTTGGCCACTGCTGAACTGCTAGGGACATTTTTGGCTGGGCATCCCTACAGGTAAGAGCTCTGTGATGCTCCAGGCCAGGCTGGACAGGGCTCAGAGAACCTGGTCTAGTGGAAGGTGTCCCTGCCTGGGGGGGCTGGGGCTCAGTGAGCTTGAAAATCTCTTCCAACCCAACTGTTCTGTGATTTTATGTTTCTGTGACTGGTGTGTCAGGCTTTAATAGTGGAGACTGATAGTGAATAATGTGAGAGTGATAAATAACGTGAGAGTGACCATCCCGGGCTGTGCAGCCTGTGGGGTTAATGCAGCACAGCATGTCCTGCCTGCACAGCTGGCCTGGGCTGGGCACTCAGGCTGGTGTGCTTGGCACCAGCACGGAGATTTCTGCATGTCTTGGCCCTGCGAGCTGCAGACAAGCCCAGGGAGTGCCAAGGGACAGCTCAGCGTGCTGGCCGTGGGACAGGAGCCTCCCTGGCCTGAGGTGGTGCTTTGTGAGTGGCAGCGCCCAGAGGCATCACCCAGAGCCTGAAACTCCCATCAGCTGCTGCAGAGGTGGAACCTGGAGAGAGGGGTGCCAGGAGGGGGAACAGGGGCTCTGTGCTGGGATCCCACACTCATCCTGCTGGGATCCTGCTGGGATCCCACACCCATCCTGCTGGGATCCTGCACTCCTCCTGCAGGGATCCCACACTAATCCTGCTGGGATCCTGCTGGGATCCTGCCGGGATCCTGCCCTCCTCCTGCTGGGATCCCACATTCATCCTGCTGGGATCCTGCTGGGATCCCACACCCATCCTGCTGGGATCCTGCACTCCTCCTGCTGGGATCCCACACTAATCCTGCTGGGATCCCACACTCATCCTGCTGGGATCCTGCACCCATCCTGCTGGGATCCCACACCCATCCTGCTGGGATCCTGCTGGGATCCCACACCCATCCTGCTGGGCTCCTGCACTCCTCCTGCTGGGATCCCACACCCATCCTGCTGGGATCCCACACTAATCCTGCTGGGATCCCGCACTCATCCTGCTGGGATCCTGCACCCATCCTGCTGGGATCCCACACTGATCCTGCTGGGACCCTGCTGGGATCCCACACCCATCCTGCCGGGATCCCACGGGCCCTGGGGCGGTGGGCAGGGAGCAGCACACAGCCCTCGGGGGCAGCTCCCCACGGCCGTGTCCGAGGCTCTGCTCCCACCCTGAAGCCGTGCAGGGATCTTTATCAGCACTCGAGGGACTTCCGATGTGTGTGAAGTCCTTTGTGCAGTATTTACAGGATCGGGTTGCTGTGGTCTGAGTGCCTTTGAGGTCTTCGCTGCATTATAGATTTTCTTCTGATGTCTCCCATGCAAATATTTAACCTGTCTGGTTCCTGAGAGCTACCGAGGCTGTTCTGCGGGTGGCAGGTTGTGTCTGCAGCCTGTCCTTTGTTCGAGCCTCCTTTCCTTGTCCTGCCTCCCTTCCCGCCCCGTGATGGGGCAGGAAAACCTGCCCGGGGACTTGGCACTCGCGGTAGGTGTTGGTGCTCTGAGGGGCTAACACACCCCAAAAAGCCTTGGTCCCCGGGTGGAGCAGTTAGGGTGCTGACCCAGTGACAGGTACAGCATCGAAAAGAAATCCTCATTTAGAGTAACAGCATCTCTAAGAGCCTGGGTCAGCACCGGGAGCTGCTGACACCGAGCACTTCCCCGGCTCGTGCAAAGCAGTGGCTGAAAACAGAAAATACCTGGAGCCTGGGCCTTGGAGCTGCTCCTACCCCAGGAATATCCCTTTCAATAATCTGACATGCATGGGCTGTGCTCAGGACAGACAGGATGAGCTCAGTGCGGTGGTATGTGGGTCAGGGCTCTGCCCTCCCCAGCACCAGCCTCACTGATTGGGGTGGTTACTCCTAATTTGCACCTGAATATTTGAGGAGGGAGTCGGGTTCTGCGGATTGTAACTATTAAATACCACACAGTTTGCAGGACTCTGCAAGCGTGCAGACAGGACTTAGGGATGCAGCCGAGATTCCCTCTCTGGGCCACAGCCTGCAGGCTTCATTAGAGCCTCCAGACTTTACCTAATTTTGCTGTTATTCCCTCATCATTACATCATGGCTGTGCAGACAGGGTCCTTCCCTCCTCTGCTGTGGTGGTGGAAGGGATTCACGTGGTTTTGCTAGGGATAGGCAGTGTTTGAACAGGTTTCAACTATTTTAAGCACCGTTGCCCGTGCTGGGAGTCCCAGGAGAAGATTCAGTCTTAGCAGAGAGTGGATTTTGCTCTCCCATCGGGTGTGACACATGTGCTGTGAGCGGTGGCAATGTCCTGGTTCACAGTGCCTGGCTGAGGAGCTGGGAGAGCTGCTCTGTGCCAGGTGCTGTGCCCCCAGCCCGTGCCAGGGCATCCCTTCAGTCCCTGGAAATGGTTCCAAGCCTGAGAATGGCGTCCCTGAGTGTTTCAGTAAAAGAAGTGCAACAAAAGCAACAAAATCTTGGTCCCCTCTGAGATCCTTTTCCCCAGGAAATCTGATGGAGCTGGCTGGCTGCAAGGTGCCTGTGGACAGTGTAGGCAGCTGTGCTCCTTCTCCCTGTGGCTCCTTTTGCAGGGATTTCACCTGCAAAAGGTCCCAAACCAGTGGATAGACCTGAAGTACCCAGTCCTTCTGCACCCTTCTTGTGTTTTCCCCTTTATCTCTTTCTTTATCTGGAGCTGAGGATTTTGTGGTTGGTACTTGTAAACCTTACACTTCTCAGGTGTCCTCTCTCTCCTCTCTTTCCCTGTGCTTTTCTGGCTCCTGGCCTCCCACTCCCAGGAAATATCTGAGAGATAATTTGGCATATTTTCTGCCACCTTCACATATCTCCCTGACTTCATGTTTTCTTAGCTGGTAGATAGCTTTTCAACATATATATATGTAATCCTTTTCACCTAGACTTGTGAGGAATTCCAGTCTCTTCCAGTGGGAGTTTTCAGGAAGGTTTAGGTTAAATGGGCCAATAAGGCAAAACATGTAGCAGGAGATCTCACCCTCTAAAGACATCTTTTCTCTTTCGCTCTTTTTTTTATTCCCCTGGAAAATATATCAGAATATCTAGCTGTCAAAGAATTTAAACAATAACACCTGATCTGAAGATTGGAGTACAGGGCCCTTGAAAATAAAGATGGTAATCCCTGTGTGGTGTGTGCAGGGACAGATGGAGCTGCAGGTCAGGTGTGCTGAGCAGCAGAGTGCACGGTGGGGCTCATTTTACCTGGGCTCTCCTGGACATTCTCTCAGCACTTTCATTGCTCCGTGGCACATTTATCACAGGACAGGGCAGCATTCCAAGCCCAGTTTGAATTAAGGTAAAATGTGCTGGAGGTGGCTGAGCTTTTCTCCCGCTGTGTGTGAGTGGGGTGGGAGACACGAGCAGCCCCTCGCCCTGGGTCAGCCTCCACCCCCCAGGAACTCTTCTTGCAACCTTCAGGGCTGGGATTCATCCCAGAGGATTTTGGATGTGCTGTTTAAGGTGCCTGTCCCTGCTCCTGAGAGAATTTAGGGAGATGCCTGTTGCACAAAGAAGCCTCAGCTGTCGGGGATGCTGCAGGCTGGGACCCAGCTGGGTGATTAGCCACCCTAAAGCTGCACTGGTCTCTCTTGTACAGAGGGGGGTCAGGGATCCCTACAGATAAGAGGTTTGCAACATCTTAAGGCTCAGATTTCCCAGCAGTGGGAACCTGTTTGAGGCCTCGGTCTGTCCTAGGGCAGCTCAGGTGGCAGCAGGGATCAGACATCCTCTCCGTCCCTGTGCTCCCGGGCCTCGGAGCTGGGGGCAGGGTGGTCCCTGGGGCTTTGGGGCTGTCCCTCGGGGCTCTGGGATGGAGGCTGCAGTGTTCAGCGGCGTCAGGGTCTCCCTGGCTGCCTGCTTGTCCTCTGCAGCTCAGGCTGTGCCGTGGCACTCGCCTGGGAGGGATCTCAGTGCTGCTGTAACCTTTGCAGCCCGCAGGAAAGGTGACTTCCATTTAGTTCTAAATTATGACATTATTTTATTAGATCTTTAAACTTTATTTAAATTTTTTATTTAAAAAGGGGAGGAAGGTATCATATTTTAATTAGTAGTGGTGCCAAAGGAGTCCTAGATTAATTATTTGAAATCACTCCATCCAGATGGTTTTAATTTTCACAGCAGGGAACCGGCATCTTTTTAAGGTGATATTTTTCAAATTAAAATCAGCTTGGATATTACTCATGCTGGCTGCAGAGCGAGGGGGTGGGGAGCACGAGCCAGCGTGTGCCCTGTGCTTGTCCCCGTGGGCAGGGGCTGCCAGCAGGGACCACAGCTCTCCTGCCAGGGCCGGGGGCTTCTGTCGGTGTCAGCTCCTGCTCTGGCTGCCCAGAGCCTGCCCCCGATGGTCAGAGTTACTCTGAGGCTGGAGGGGACAGGGAATGCCTGGCAGCTCAGAGGGAGCTGTCCTGCCCTCGCCTGACCCTGTGCTGGGTGGCCCTGCAGCAGCTTTCGTGCCTGGGTGGTTTGGCCACTGCACATCTGTGGGCAGCTCCTTGGTGCTCTGGGTGTTGGCTCCTAGACCAGGCTTTGCTGGCTCCGTGAGCTTCACTCGTGTGCTGGCTGCTGGTCTCCCTCTCTGAGGCTGACCTCCACCCTCTGCCCACGGCAGGAGAAGCTCTTCCAAAGTCACCTCTTCACAGGCAGACAGTCCCAGCTCTGCTGTTCCCTTGGCCCTTAGTGCTGCATTGCACCTGAGCAGCCTCCCTGAGCTCCCTGGAGGCACTCACCGAGCTCCAGCCATGCTGGTCAGCCTGCCTTGGGGAGGGGTCCCGTGCCCTCATCCCCTCCTGGCTGCCTCGCCTGGATCCCTTACTCTGACAGGTTATTTCTGCCTCGTGGCCCTTCCTCGAGGAGGGGGTCACAGGTGTGACACCACCTTGGCAGGTGAGGGGACAAAGTGGGCAGCACCCACTTGTTGCTTGTGGGCTGCTCCCCCTCACAGACAGCCAAACCCACGATGTGTTTCTGAAAACTTCCATAAATATCCATATCTGTGTATGACTGCAAGTAAGGTCCTGCTGTAATACAGACCTTATCCCACTTGCTGTCAGAAAGAAGTTACAATTTAAATATCCCCTGTGATAACAGGTTTAATAAATACATCTAAATAAATGTAAGCAGCTAGTAACTGGAAACCCCTGAACTTACAGATGTGACTGAGCTGTGAGGGGAAAACTGTTTAGGGCCCTTGTGAGTTAAAGGTTTGTGATATTTGCACTGCTGCAGAAGCCAAAAGCTGACTTTACAAGTGGGAAAAATATTAATGTGTTTAAATGAAACAAACTCCTATTTCTATCCCCACGGTAAATCCTTACAATGGACATATTTGCTCTTAGAGGGCTTTAAAGTTTGAAATATGAATGCCAAAAAGAATGTGACTTTTTGCAGCACAGATCAAACATTCTGCAGAGTTTGGCAACAGCTGTATTTCTACGGTGAGGCTCAGAACTTAGAGGCGTGAGTATTTCCAGAGCAGGAGCGTGGAGCTGCACTTGCTGACACTCACACATTCTTGCATTGTGTTTCAACCATGTCTCCTCTCTCCCCCTCCGTGTCGGAGATGGATCTGAACCAAAATGTCCAGTCTGCCTCTTCCTGCCTCTCCGGGGAAATTCCTGGAATCCGAATCTTGAGCATGACTGGAATTTGTGTTTAGATTAGAAATGGAATAAAAGGCTGAATTTGGACCTGTCTGGGTTTTTGAGATGATGATGATGATGGCACGCTGCTCGTCTGGGCGCAGCCTGGCCCCTTCTGCAGGTACAGCTGTGTCAGAGCAGGGGCTTTGTGGAGATGCAGCAGAATTTGTCCTCTTCCCTGGCTCCTGGTGGTGCTAAAAACCAGCTCTGGCATCAGTGACCTGCAAGACACTGAGATTTGCCACATTTCTCCCAGCTAGAGTTGGAGACCTGGACCTGGACTTCCAGAAAGCAATTTGTGACCTCCTGGAAGCCCAGCCAGGCAGGACACCTGCGGGGTGGGTGTGCATCAGACAGAACAAGCAGTGCCAAATTCCTCCCTGCTGGATGTTGTGGTGACCCTCAGGAGATCACCTGGAGATGTTCTGCACTGGGGTGTGTGGCTGAACCACTTCCGTGCAGTGTTTGAGGGCTGCTGGCTGTGGGGAAAGGATTTTCTTTCTCATCGTGCTAATCTTTCATCTTCATGACAATAAAATCCATGTTCTCACCCTCCAAGAACCCTCCTGCAGCGTGAAGGAGAGTGTTGTCATGGAGCCACCCAGGGCAGCCGTGGCATCACCACACCTGGAGGTGTTTAAAAGCCACATCGATGTGACATTTGGGGACAGGGTGTGGTGGTGGCCACAACACTGCTGGGGGAACAATTGGACGTGATGATCTCAGAGTTTTTCCTGACACAAGCAGTTCTCTGGTTCTGTTAGCACTGGCAATGTTGCTGGTGGGGCTGGTGTGGGCAGATGGAGCCCACAGGTGTATTGGGAATTCTGTGCCAGACCAGCTCTAAATCTGGAGCTGTGTGGGGTGAGTGGAGGGTGTCAGCCCTGCACCCAGCCCTGGCTGTCCCTGGGGCTGTCCCTGGGGAGCAGCTCGTGCCCAGCACCCTGGCATGGTGTGGCTCAGCCGGGCACTGGGACGGGGTGAACTCTGTGACCCCGTGGGACCACGTTGGTTAATGCTTTCTTTTCTTCTTCCTTTCCAAGCCCAGCTTCTAGTGGAAACAGACACTTTTGGCAGTCAAGTCCGGATCAAAGGGAAGGAGACAGATTTCTACCTTTGCATGAACAGGAAAGGCAAGCTAGTGGGGAAGGTAAGTGTTTCCTATTAATTCATCTGTAACCTGAGTGTTACCTATAGCAGCCTCCTCAGGGCTGTAACGATGTGTTCGAGCTCCGCCTGTCAGCCTCAAATGAGAAGCAGGACGGGGGATGTGGGGTTTGCAGGGCTGCTCTCGCTGTCCCGGGTGCTCTCCCGAGCCTCCCCAGGTGTAAAACCAGCCCTGCAGCCTCACGGGGCCCTGCAGAGGTGCTGCAGGTGTGGACGGGGTCACCTCGCGTGAGATGTCACCTCAGCATCCCACGGCCACCTCCACGACACCTTCCCCACCTGATCTTTCTTTGGGAGGGCATTCAAATCTGAATTTCCACCAGAATTCCTTTTGGGAGGAGTTCAGGATAGAAGGGCAAGCGGAGCACTGTGCTGGTGGTTGGTGCTGGGCAGAGGAGGCTCCATCCTGGCAGCCAGGAGCCAGGGAATGGCGTGGCAGAGCCAGGGCTGGAATCTGAGCTGGGTCCTGCTGGGGCTGGACCTCCTGCTCCAACCTACAGGAATGTCTTACATACAGGGATCTCCCCTCAATGGAAGCACAGAACAAATTGTACCGTGTTCACCCCTCCAGCTTAACTGATGTGCTGAAGCAGTATTTTTTGTGTATTTACTCGTTTTTGTAATTCACACAGTCCTGTATTGTTGGCAAAGCTGGGGGCTTGCCAGCCAGGCAGAGGCTTGTGCAAAGCTGAAGTGCCACCAAAAAACAAATGTCAAATAAAATATCCCAGCCTTCAAA
>VZRF01001587.1:153807-181951 GCA_013396875.1 Vireo altiloquus
GGTCTTTGCTCTCCTGTGAGTTTGTTTTAGTTTAAGTCGTCCAAATAAACACCTGCAGTGGACCCTGAAGCCAAGCAACCTTGGACCCTGCCATATTTTGGGCAGGGAGACCTGATCCAGAACTGGTCTCAAGAGTCCAAAGATCTGGAATTGGGGCCTGCAGGATTGCAAAGGTCTTAAAACCAACGAAATGACAAAACCACTTTTATTTTGGATGGACCATCAGAATCTTCTGCATTCACCTGATCAGGCTTTTTTCCTGCAACCCGTGGAAAAAAAATTGAATTTTTGTTGTGAAAATTTAGAAGCCAAGATTCTCATGAAATTAAAAGTGGAAGTGGAAGCTAAACCACCCTTCTCCATTCTCAGACACCATCAAGAAGCTGGAGAGCAGCTGTGGGAAGGGACCTGGGGGTCCTGCTCCATGGCCAGTTGGATCTGAGCCAGCAGAGACATCCCTGTCCTGGGGACATCAGCCAGGGAGGGATTGTCCTGCTCTGCTCTGGGCTGGGGCAGCCTCACCCCCAGTGCTGGGGCAGTTTTAGTCGCCAAAATATAAGAAAGTCACCTTTTAGCCATATGTGAACATCTCCAGTTAATTTGAGCTTCTCAGCACGGCCATAATTCTTCAAGTGTTTGTTCTGAAATAAAGCAAATGGTCCTTTTATTAAAAAAAAAAAAAAATTCTTCATTATTTTATTTTTATGATAAGGACTCTCAGTTGCTCTGCTGGGGATGTGAGCATTGTGTGTCCAGGCTGTGTCTGGTCACCAGAGAGCTGTGTGACACATTTACAGATTTGTTGTCACTCCTCTTCAGGAAATGTCATGTTTCCTTTGGATATTCCTGGGAAGCCTCAGCTCTCTCTCAGACTGAGCTTTGCAAAGTCAAGATTCACTTCCAGATCAAGCCTGGAGTCTACACCTCTGAATCTTCTCCTTACCCCATGGCTGGGAGCTGTCTATCCCCTTCCAGGGAGGGAAACCATCTTCTTGAAAGCTGTGTGATGATTTAATTTGATCCTTGCTGTGTTCAGGAAGCAAGTGTCACCATCAGGCTGCTGACATCCCATCCCCTGTGTTTCATGGGGGCTGCAGCTGCGTGTCCTGTTGGAATATTTCAGTTCCCTAAGGGTTAATCTTAATTAAAATTAGTGATGGGGATCCCTGAGCTCTGGTCATGCCTTGCCTTGTCTGGGTGGAGAGGCTGTGCTGCTGAATGCATCTGGCGCTGACAATTACCAAGTTGGATTTAATTGCCTTCCTTGGAGCATCTCATCTCCTAAGTACAATTTTTCGCTGGTCTTGAGCATCTCCAAGATGAGGGTGATGTGTGTGCGAAGCACTCCTTAGCAAACACACTGAGGTATTTAACTGCCAGCAGGAACAGAGCTGGAGATTTCAGGAAATCTGCAGTTTCGACTTAAGTTCCCTAAATTCTCTCTTGGTTTAATGAAGTTCATTTAAAAAGTAGTTGATGTTTCTCCTCATTAATAGCAAGCACATGCAGCTCTCCGAGATGCAGTTAGGAATGTCTGTCAGGCAAATGTGCACCTTTCCAGCTGGATCCAGGCTGGCTTGCCCTAATTCTGGCCGTGGCCACCCTGCTGCACTGCTGGCAGTGCCGGGAGGAGCAGGTGAGGAGCCCTGTCCTGGAGTGACCCCAGCCCTGCCTACTCCAGCCCTTCCTCTGCGCCCTGCTGGTCATCCTGGGACAGAAAGTGCTCCGGGGCAGTGTCAGGGTTACTGAACTGAGGCAGAAAGGTGGAATTTTGGAATGGAAGGTAGGAGGAAAGAAAAATTTTAAACCGTTCTCTTCCTTCCTTGGTTCCTGCAGCTCGTGTCTGGCACAGACAGGCACAGGGCTCTGCCAAGCCTGGATGTCCTGACCCACGCAGGCAGGACTGTGTCCTTTTCCCCTGGTTTTGGGAGGGATGGGGTGTTCCCAGCGTGTGGGGGCAGCTGGGGGCAAACATGGGCAGTGCTGCTTTAAACAGAGCCTCTGGATGGAGATGTGCCCTCCTCGGAGCATCTCCTCCGCGTGGTTTTGTGTTACTTCCCCGCCTCGTGAATGCACTCAGATGTCCTGTATACATAATTAACCTCTCTGCTGTGCTGGCAGACACTTTTATTGAACTGCCCATCATGACTCCTAAGTATTTTCCTGGGAGGATTGTGCAGGTTCAGAGGGCAGAGAGCTGGAGGAAACGCGCACGAGGCTGAGTGACTCTTGGCAGTTATGGATGCAGCTTCCCTGATTTACAGCCTGCTCTCGGAGCAGGAATGTGCATTTGGGTCAAGAGGTGTCTCTGTGGTCAGGATGCCGTGTCATAAATCCAGGGCGCTGAGCATCAGGATGCTGCTGAGGGATGTGTCCCGATAATGCCCATAAAGCTCGCGGGGTGGCCGAGCTCGGGCTCGCTGCTGTGCTGAGCAGGTTCTGCCCACCCTGGCACCGCGGGCTCTGCCAGGGCCGTGCTCGGCTCCTCGTGCTGTTCGCTGAGCTGCCTTTCAAAGGTGTGTGTGTGTGTCCAGGGGGAGAGGGGGCAGTGCTAAAGCTGGGACATTAACACAGCTCCTGCACTGCCTCCTTCCACTGGGGATTTTCCGAGCTGCGTGGAGCGAGCCTGGAGGAGGCTCCGAGCATTGCCCCTCTGCCTTTGAGCTAGGCTTGTGCAAAACTGGAGAGAAAGGACTTCCCGAAAGCCACAAGTCCCTGGGCAGGTGCTGGGCGAGCAGCTCTGGGGCTTTCAGGGTTATCTGAAAGGACCAGCCCTTGGTCCTCAGCTGGGCACGCTTCAGGAGCAGCTCACGGGGACTGCCGAGCCCTGCTTCCCCCGAAACCCCGAGCCTGCCCTGCTTCCCCCAAAACCCACGCCTGCCCTTCCCTTCTGTGAAATTCAGGAAACACAGGGCAGGGTTTCTCTGCGTAACGCACAGGGTGAATCTAAGAGCGTCAGTGTCCGAGGGAAATGTTCAGCATTTGAAAGGATTGCTAAGCTCAGTGGGTGTGCCTCGCACCTGGGAGTGGCATCAGATCCAGCACGGTACGGTGCCAGCGCTTGGGGACCCCCTCTGTCTGTCTGTCTGTCTGTCTTTGGAGGGGAAGAGAAGGATAGGTGCAGGAAGGGTCAATTTTCAGCGGTTTCCCTTGTAAAAGCCCCTTGGCAACCTTTTGCTTGAGTGGCAGCTTTCCCTGCTCCAGGTTTTTTAGGAGGTGGGGGCTTGCTTCCCTCGCAGAGGGACGATCCCCACTGTACGGGGGGCTGGCATCACCGCAGTTTGACTCCGAGCCTGGGGCTGAGCTGGCAGAAAGGCGATAATTAGACAGACTTACCCCCCTCTCACTTGAATGCCGAGGCTCGCTGTGCCCTGTGCCAAGGCAGCATTCCTGGGTTGTCACAGCCGTGTTTGGTGGCGTTTGGGGTTTGTTGTGATTTGCAGCACATCAGCAGCCGCTCACCCAGAGAGCTCCTAATTGCAGCAGCGCTCGAGGACGGGAAGCGTTTTAACCCAAGCTTAGCTAACAGCAGCTTAATTTGTGCCCTGATCTTTGCAAACAGAAACTTTTCAGTCCTGGGGCTTCTCTCCGCGCTGTTACCCGAGCTGCTCGCTCGAGCTCATTGTTGCTGTAAAAGCCGAGGGAAGTTTGGATTTGCCGGTGCCCACTGCGCCAGATTTGTGAAGCATAAATGAGAAAAGCTGTCCCGGCCTCCCTGTGCCATAAAGAGCTGCTCAGGTGGCTGCGTGGCAGGCGGCTGGGGGAGGAGGCGGCTGCTGCACCTGCTGATGCTTTGGCTCGGGCTGGTGGCACAGAGCTGCCGCGAATTCCCCCTGAGCTGCAAGCTGTTCGTGGCAGGAATGCCTCGCTCCGAGGAGCGCTCCTGCTACGACAACAAAGAGCTCTTTGATCCTTTCCATTTGGAGAACTTAAAACGAGAAAGCCAAACTACAATAAGACCAAGTTGGGCCATAAAAAGGAGAGCAGGAGCACCAAAGCGCTCCGGAGTGTAATTGTAGAAGCGGCAAATGCTTTGGCACTTAATTCTGCTTTAGTGTCAGTTCGACATGTTTCACGTTTAGGACTGGAGAGCCGCTGGCCAAATGCTCTGCACAAACAATGCGGAGCTGCTGCAGGGCGAGCCCCGGGGGCTGCTGCTCCCCTGCCCGCGGTGCCCGAGCCCTGGGGATGCCCTTCAGTGCAGGGCGAGCCCCGGGGGCTGCTGCTCCCCTGCCCGCGGTGCCCGAGCCCTGGGGATGCCCTTCAGTGCAGGGCGAGCCCTGGGGGCTGCTGCTGCTCTGACCCCGCTCTGCTGAACCCCCGGCACCGCTCAGGTCCCGGCCCTGGCACTGGGCAGTGACCCACGGCCCCCGGGGCTGCTCTCAGCCCTTGTTCCAGGAGCTGCTCTGCTGGGGCAAGCCCCTGGTGCTGCTCGGGCTGTGCCTTCCCTTCGCTCTGCACGGACCTGGGCCTCGCCCCGCAGCTTTCCCTGGCATTTACATCAGACGTTTTACAAGGCGTTCATCGGAAATTTGGCTAACAGATACCACATCTTCCCAAAGCTGCTGGGGTGTGTTTAAACAACAACAACAAAAAAGCTCTGAATTATTTCTTTGCAAAGAACTGACCTGCAAGGGAGTACAGCCTCGTTGCATGGCTGGGCAGCAGCCCCTGGGCCAACACTAGCAGTGTGGTGGTGGCCAGTCCCAGGCGCTGCCGTGCAGAGAGCCTTGGCAGAGCAGGGCTGAGCCTTGGCAGAGCAGGGCTGAGCCTTGGCAGAGCCTTGGCTGAGCCTTGGCAGAGCAGGGCTGAGCCTCTGAGCCCTGCTCTGTGCCTCTGCCGTGCCCTGCCCTGAGCAGGGAGTGAGGCCAGAGCTGCTGCCAGTGGGAGAGTGAGGGCAAAAGGCACACGAGAGGCACGTGAAGCCTTCACTCCTGCCCTGGGAGAGAACAGGGATGTGAGGCTGGGTGTGGGACCCCTCTGCCATGAGTGAGACCCCTCTGCCATGTGTGGGACCCCTGTGCTGTGTGTGGGACCCCTGTGCCATGTGTGGGACCCCTCTGCAGTGTGTGGGACCCCTGTGCCATGTGTGGGACCCCTCTGCCATGAGTGAGACCCCTCTGCAGTGTGTGGGACCCCTGTGCCGTGTGTGGGACCCCTGTGCTGTGTGTGGGACCCCTGTGCCATGTGTTGGACCCCTCTGCGGTGTGTGGGACCCCTGTGCTGTGTGTGGGACCCCTGTGCTGTGTGTGGGACCCCTGTGCCATGTGTTGGACCCCTCTGCAGTGTGTGAGACCCCTCTGCCATGTGTGGGACCCCTGTGCTATGTGCTCAGACCATCGTGCTGGGCCAGGCTGGCCCCTGTGCAGGGCTGGGGCTTTGCAGAACGTTTTTGTTGTGCAGAATGATTAGCAAACACAAAGCTGGGTGTTCTGGGGGGCGAGTGCCCTGCAGGGCACATCCCTGGCAGCGCAGTGTGCGTGAGGTGTGCCTGGGCAGCAGCTCCTGGCCGAGGTGGCTGGCCAAGGGGCAGCCCTGGCTCCTTTGCACCCCGAGCCCCTGGGCTGCAGCAGGGGTGATGCTTGGCCAAAGCTCTGTCCCTTTTCTCCTTCACCCCCTGCTCTTCAGAGCAGTGAGGGGATGGCTGACAGACCCAAGGAGTGATTTGCTAAGGCTTAAATAGGCAACTGGTTAAATTTTAAGTGTTGGGCACCTGACACTTAAAAATTATTGAAAACCCTTACAAATTGATTTTTTTCCCCTAATTGATTGCTGTGGGTACAGCTCTTCGTGGTGTAGGTAACTTGTGGGAATGATTTATCCTGTTGGGGATTATAAGGGAAGCTGTAAAATTATCTTGTCAGTATTTGAAAATCATTTGTGTGTCTGTGACGTGCCTTAGCACATACAGGAATGCTCTGTTTGGGGAAGTGAGGTCCTTATCCTGATTTATCTCTAGGTACTTGTAAATGTTGCTGTAATTTCATGTTATCAAACCATTTAGCTCTTCCTCTTCCAGAACAAAGTTATTTTATCTCATGCACCTTGTTTACTTCAAATTAGCCCTGAGGCTGGCCTGAAGTTGCACCTTGTTATTCCTCCACCTCCTGTCTCCGTCTTAGGCTCTGTCGGCAAATTTGAAGGTATAAGTAAATACTTTTTTGTTATTAATAGAATAAGTTCCCCCTCCTACACACATGTTTTCTTTTCATTCCAGTCTTCATTTTCCGTGAAAATCTGACATTGCAGTACAAGTGGAAACCTCCCAAATTGCATGAAAAAGCCTTAATGCTCCTAGCAACAAGGTCAGGGCTCAAATCCAGTCCCTTTCCACGAGCATGGGGGGAACAACCCTTCCAATTACCTGCTCCCCCTGCGGTATGGATCCGGTTGGTTCACAGGCACCTGGGTTTGGGTGGATTTGAATCTCAGCCATGGTATTGTTTAAAAATTCTCCACTCACTGGGGAAGGGTTTGTAGTGGGCTGAGCCCTGAGAAACCTGAAGCTGGTTTTATGGCTTCCCATTGAAATCTGGTGGAACCCTGTGGTGTTGACTGATTTCCCCCTTTGCCACTCATGTGGCTTTGATCAAACCCAGGGCTTGGAGAATGACACCCCCAGGAACTGGAACCACTGAGCTTTGCCCAGTTCTGCTGTTCATTAAAGCGTTTGTGAGCTTCCAGTTGTGGATGGCAAAAGGAGGACCTTTGTGCCTGCCCAGGATGGAGACTGCTGCTGCTGTGGCAGAGCCCCTCTGCAGGCCCTGGGTTAGCAGAGCTCTCGCAAAAGTTGCCAGAATTTCCTTTGCCCTCTTAGTGAGACCTTCCCTGGTGCCGAAAGCCTTGAGGCAGGAGGGTGCAGTGCTGGCTTAGGGCAAACTTCACCTCCTGTCCCACGGATGGAACCGAAGCTCTACCAAAGGCATTAATTCCTGGAGGAATGGCTGATACTGGGGGCTGCTGACCACAGGCCATCCTGGCTTTCCTCTGTTGCTGCCCAGCAGCCTGGGTCACCGTGCCTGATGGTTCCCCTCCCGTGGGTATTTGGGGCTCAGGGGTGTGGGGCAGCCTGTGCAGCACAGCCTGCAGGACTTCCCTCCTGCTCCCCTGCCCTTGCCACAAACAGCACCAAACTCCACAGTGATCATGAGCACCAGGGGTGGCTTCCCTGGAAGGGCAGAGCTGTCCTTGGGAAGGGATGGGGGCCATGCTGGGCTCGGCTCCTCGCCCTGGTCCTGCCCAGAGGAGCCCCTGAGCAGAGCTGGGGCTGGGGGCTGAGCAGCTCTCCTGCCCCCGTGGGACGTGGTGCCTGAAAGGGCTCAAGGCTGAGAGCATCTCACAGTGCTCAGCTTGCGTGGGGAGGGTTAAATGGTAGCACATGGAGGCCTGCAGCTCCGAAAAACTCACTTGATTTCAGTGGGGAGCTGAACTGGGCTATGATGGAAATCCCTCCTTTGGCTTTGCTGAGCACCAGATGAAGTCCTGTGCGATGGTTTGTATCCTGGAACTACTCCTCAGAATCTTCTGGTGCATAAATCAAAGTGCTGGTGCACATGACGTGTGACATTCCAGGTGCAGCACCAGTTAGTACCAGTAACTCAGCAGTTAATGGGGAAATCATGTTCTGGAAGATGGGTATGGGTGAGAAGGATTTCCTCCGTGCTGAAGAACTTGCAGGTGCTGTTGTGTGATGGTGTCACTCCCTTCAGTGCTGTGTGTGCTGTGTGAGAGGCCTGAAGGCAGAGATCCATGTTCTGCTGTGTTCACAGCCCAGTTCTGGGTCTGGTGGTCTTGATCTCCAGGCTGAGCTGAACCCAGTTTGCCAAAATCTCAAGCCAGTGGCTCCATGGGGAAAGGAGTCCCAGGGGCTTGGACATTCAGCTGTGGGGTGGTTGGGGAGCAGCAGTCATGGTCAGAAACCTCCAGCTCAGTGCTAATCCTGGCTCCCTCTGCGAGCAGGAAAACACTTCAGGGGTCTGGCTTTCTCTGGGTGGCTGCCTTCAGGGATGGAGGGATTGTGGAAGGGGAAGGGCCATGCTCCCTGTGCCACCAGAAATTAAATCCTCTTCCAAACACAAGCCTGCCCCGGGAGAGAATGGCTGTAAAAGCAGGCACTGGCCTGTCCCCTCTCCGTCAGCGGTGCTGGGGTGGCTGAGAACTCCCCATGGCATCAGGAGTCTGACTGTTCCTGTCCCAGCTGGGAACCGTCCCGGGCTGGGAACAGCTCCTTCCCCTGCTGGTCAGGGCTGGGAGCCAGAGCCGAGCCTGGGGTGTCCAACACCTCTCCAGAACAACCTCTGGCTTCGGGGTGGGTCCAGGGAGCTGTGTGGGGCTGGGGAGCTGTGTGGGGCCAGGGAGCTGCGTGGGGCTGGGGGACTGTGTGGGATTGGGGGGCTGTGTGGGGCTGGGGAGCTGTGTGGGGCCAGGGAGCTGCGTGGGGCTGGGGGACTGTGTGGGATTGGGGGACTGTGTGGGGCTGGGGAGCTGTGTGGGGCTGGGGAGCTGCGTGAGGCCAGGGAGCTGCGTGGCTCCAGCCCCGCTCTGGGTGCCCCTGGGAGCTCCCCGTGTGCTCTGTCTGCCCTGGGATCACCTGGGATCACCTGGGGCAGGGTTTCCAAAGTGCTGCGGGGGCTTGGGCTGAGCCCTGTCATGATTTCAGTGGGATTTGGGCAGCTGTGGGTGCAAGCCCACAAGGTATCCCAGCAAACATCAGGAGTGGGGGGTAGAAGGGGAAGTGCTGTTGTTTGGGCCGTGTGAGGTTCTGGGGTTTGGGTTTTTCCTGACTATGATGTCTCCCTGGCAGGAGTTCAATTCGTCTTGTTTCCCTAATGGAAAAAGCAAAGCTGGATGTCTTGCTTTGCTTGCAGTTGAAGGCACTGGACTGGATAAACTTAAGTGTTGTCTTTGAAAAATTTTTCTCCCCTTGGATAAGAGCATTTAAAAAAAAGAAATTATGACCTCACGCTTTCATGCTTTAAAAAAAAAAGAATCATTTTTATTTCAGCTGATACTTGTTATGGCTCTTATTAGCAATGTTTGAACCAAAGAAGAGGTCCAGATGTGATGATTTTATTTATGCCAAATTGCGTTTTGGTCACTGAGCTTGCATTTGGATAATTTCTTTTTTCTTTTTGCTTTTTTTTTTTTTTTCTCCTCCTTTTTCAACCTGATGGCACCAGTAAGGAGTGTGTCTTCATTGAAAAAGTCCTAGAAAACAACTACACGGCGCTGATGTCTGCGAAATATTCAGGCTGGTATGTTGGATTCACCAAAAAAGGGAGGCCACGGAAAGGGCCCAAGACCCGGGAGAACCAGCAAGATGTGCATTTCATGAAGAGATACCCAAAGGGGCAAATGGAGATACAGAAACCTTTCAAGTACACAACAGTTACCAAGAGGACTAAGAGAATACGACCCACCAACCCCAGCTAAAACCAGACAAAAACAGTGTCACAATAAGAAACCACAAAAAGAAAAAANAACCAAAAAAAAAAAAAAAAAAAAAAAAAACTGCACCAGAGGAATATTTTTACATTAAAAATAAGGAAGAAGCTCTATTTTTGTACATTGTGTTTAAAAAAAATAAAAATAAAAAAAATTAATAAAAGACTAGGTGGCAAATGCTGGGGAAAGCTGTTCGAGATTTATTGTGACTTGAAAAATGAAATGAACTGCTCTATTTAAATTGACTTCTTGTTGTTGATGACACACAGGTGCTTATTTTGCTTTTTTTTTTTTTTTTTGGAAAGGACAACTTTTCAAGCATATCCCCAGAGGGAAAAAAAAAAATTAAAAAAAAAAATAAAACCAAAGAAAACCAAAGTTCTTTCCCAAAGTTGCTGAGAGCCTGCCCCGCCGGTGCCGGTGTGCAGGGATGTGTTCACTGCCCGCGGCCCGGGCGGGGCAGCTGCAGGGGCGAGGCCCGCGGAGCTCTCGGCGCATCGATCCTCCCTAACCTTCCTGACGACACAGGGACCCACGGCCCCGTGATCTGCATCTGCTCACTTCTGGAGAATGCTGCTAACTACATTCAAGTGACTACAAGATGACCTAGTACACCAATGATAAGGGAATATTTTAAAACCAGCTATATTATATATATTATATATATATAAGCTATTTATTTCACCTCTCTGTATATTGCAGTTCCATGAACCAAGTATTACTGCCTCAACAATTAAAAAAAAATTATTTAAAACATACGTACATATTTTTGCTGTTCACACTTCTTTCCCCTCCCTGAGTAGTGGTTTTTTAGTGCATATTTATCCTTTATGCGAGGCCAGCAGCAAACGTTCAGGGTAGTTTCCCCGCTATAAACTTCACTGCTGATTTTGTAGTTCCTCCTATTCCTTAATACCACCTTCCTCTTCCTCCCTGGTTGTTCCCACAAGGAAGATTCCCAGTGGGGTGATGGTGGGCTGAGGGTCAGGGAATCCATGCCGGTGTTTTTCAAGAGCAGCAGAGTTTGATACTTTTCAGTCCAAGAAATATTTCCTAGAGCTGAGGCCAAGCAGAAAGCGAGCTGGAAAACGAGCACCTGCCTGCATTAACACGTGCTTGAGTGTGGCTTGTGTTTCCCTCTTCGGAGGTTTTAGTGGAGCTCTTGCCTTCAGCTGTTTAATTCAATATTGTGCCTTTTAAACTCGCCCTCAGCTGCACAAATCCTCCTCCCTTGTCCTGCGTGGTTCCCCCAGCCCATCCCAGGGCTTGCTCCCCTGCTCAGCCCAGCCAGCTTTCCTCCCAGGAATTCTGCTGGATATGGGACACGTAAAGTGCCCCACAAACAGAAAGTGGGGAAAAGAAGCAAGATGAAATAACTGACCTCGGGTTTTAGCTGGAATTGCTCTGGCAAGCTCCAAGTGGAGTTTTAAGGAGAAGCTCTCTTGGCTTTTCCTTCTCTCTGTGTGCAGACATGGCTGCACTCCCTGGTTACAGCCAGGGCTGGAAATGCTCAAAGCCACTAAGAAAGCTTTTTCTTGTTAATCAGGAGAATGACTCTCCCCAGAACAAGCTTTCCCAAGATAACTTTGAGAGCTGCAGCCAAATCCTGCAGATCAAAGCTGTTTGGGAGATGGTGCAGATAAGCATGCAAGCTTGAGGATGCTTATCTGAAGCGATCTCCAAACCTTGCAAGCCTAGAGAAAAATGAGCAGCGCTGAGCAGGGTCACTCCACGCTGCTCCAGGAGGAGCTGGGCAGCTGCAGGTGATGCCAGGCACGGGAGGTCACTCCCTGTCCCCCTGGGTTCCTGGGAGCTGCTCTCCTGCTGCACCTGGAGATGGGCACAGAGGCAGGAGCCGGTGCTGGAAGTGGCTGTGGGGGCTGGAAGGCTTTGCCAGCTTTGTCTTCAGATTGATTCATGTGGGAAGGATTTGGGGAAAGTTCAGAGGAGCGCTGGGGTGGAGGATAGGGAGCAGCTGGAGATTTGCTCTGTGAGTACCTCCAAGAGGAGACACCCAGTTGATTTCCAGAGTGAGAAATGTTTTATGGGTGCCTTTTTTCCCCTTGAAATATTGCCATGGCCCTGGTGGTCTCACTGTTAGAACCGCAGGGCTTGTTTGCCATTGGAGAAATTCGAAGGGGTGGGAGCAGTAAAGGCTGGAGAAGTCTGGGCAGAAGGGATCTCCTCTGAGGCTGGGAGCAGCCTGGGAGGATCTGCTCCCTGTCCCAAGTGCCCACCGAGTTTGGAGGCTGGCACACTGTGCAGCTGGGAGCTGGGGCCTCTGTCCCTCGTGTCACTGCTTTACAAGAGTTTTTCCTGGACAGCAGTGGGACAGGTTCCTCAGGCTGGGAAAAGTCCGTGTGGTGAGGAGATGTGATGCTCGCCTGGATTAGGTGATGCTGCTTTGTTGGCTGATGGTGCACATTAAGTGTTTGAACATCTGCTTTCAGGCTTTATTAACAACAAAAGCAGAGGCAAAGATGAGAAGAATTCACAGCAGGTCCCCTTCAGATGACCTTCACGTTGGACAGAAGGGTGCTCTGGGTAGGAGAAGTTCAAGGAATGAACAGAAACAGGGGAAATCCCCCCTGTGCCTGGTGAGGGACAGCTCTGTGCTTGGGGCAGTGCTCGGGGGCTGTGGGCAGAGGCTGTCCCTGGGTCAGGTCCCTCTGTGACCTCCAGAGCAGAGCAGTAACTAGTCTGTGGTGTTTAACCTTGGTTTGTCCTTTCAGAAAGTCACCCTGAATACGAGCTGGGATTTCCCCTGTAGGCTATTACGTTTGGTTTACTTTATAAGTGAAGATTGTTAATGAGGATTTAATTGCTATTGTGGGATTCTCCTCAAGAGCGAGGGACGCAATGTGAGTGATGGCATTCGTGTGTGTGGAGCTCAGAGTGGGCACACTTTAACCAGCACTCTGCTTCTCTGGGTTTGATAAAAGTGCGTTGGAGCCTTAGAGGAACTGTTGGGTCTGTCCCTGTGTTTCCAGAGATCAGAGAGAGGCACGGTCTGGTGTCACCGTGGTTGGCTTTGGTGGGTGCAGGAGCCACTGAGCCCAGGAGGGAAATTCTGTGGGTCCAAGGAGGTTTTTTGAGCATGTTGCACAAACCAGAGCTGTTTGGTGAGGCCGCCTGAGTGGGGCATCTCCCATGCTGTGCCCGTGAGGGCGAAGGGTCAGTGGTCACAGCTCAGCTAGGCTCAGTGTCTGCTCCAAGTCGGGCAAACCCTTCCCTGTGGTGGTGCTGTGCCCTGCCTGGGGCTCACTGCCGGCCAAGAGGACAGAGAGTGTCCTGGTCCCCGTGCAAGGTGTCCCCCAGCCCCCTGCCCACGCTGGCCACGGAGCTGCTCGTGGGTGGGAGCAGGTGGCTGAGGTCACCTCCCTGCAGCTGAACCCCCAGCTTGGTGTGGCCTCTCCTGCTCGATGGCAGAGCTGCTTGGTTCTGTGCTGATGCAAACGCAGGTGCCGTGGCAGGGAGCACCCCGAGAGAGCCTGAGCCTCCCCTCTGGGCCAGCAGCTGCCTTGTGGCATCGCTCCCTGCACGGCCCTGCTCAGCCACACTCACCCAACACAGGGAAAAGGCTCCCACAAAGCAGGGGTGTCCCCGCCTTTCCCCTGCTCTCCACTCTCGAGGCACTAAGCGTCGTGGGCTCTGTCTGCTGCGAGGCAGAGCAGGTATATTCCTATGCATAATTTCCTGGTGCTGTGCCAAAGGGTGGAAGTTTATACTTAAGATTCACAACAGCTGTTTAAAGTGCCTATGTCTCGTGCCAGCCATACCACCTGAATGGCCAAGGGATATATATAAAACTTCAATTATTTTTTGAATGTTTGTTGTTATTCATTTGGAGACAGATGAGAGGAGATTCCTCACAAATGATGTAACCTATGTAGACTGTTATTTCCAACAGTGTGAGCTGAAAAATTAGGGAGGAAAAACCAGGTCAAACTGAAACTTTTCTTTTTTTTTTTCTTTTTAAGTGAGACAAAGTACTGAGTGGAGTGATTTGGGTTTACCAGAGACATTTAATTCACCTTATTAAGCATTTCTTTAATTTCTTTAAATATGTGTGATTTCATAGGGAAAATAAAAAGAGAAATAGAAGCTTCGCTTTGAAAGTAGAAAACAATTATGTGATGTGTAAAAAAGTCTCCCCTGCCTGTTTGTCAGTTGAAACTGATTGTAGCCCCCCACTGAAACGTCAATCCTGTGGCAGTTTGCTGTTTGCTGCCTCTCCCCACTCACAGAGGCCCTGGATGAGCCTTTCCCCGAGCCCCCAATGGGTGCAGAGCCCAAACCTTCTCCCTGTCCTACCCATTCCTGCTGCCCTCCTTCTGCCCCCCCTTTCATCAGAGCTGAATCCTGGCTGGGGGGACAAAGCTCAGGACACAGTTCCCTTTCTCCTGCAGTGCCTGTGTCAAGGTGCCAGCCCAAGGAGATCCACTCTGGGAATGTCCTCCGGAGTCTCTCAGCAAGGTCTGGCACAGACTGGGGACTCCGTGGCCATCAGGACCTGTGAACTTAGTGGTTACTGACCCAGACGAGCCGAGCTGTGAGCTCTGGGCTGGTGGTGACCAGTCCCTGACTGTGTTTGTTGTGGGTGGGACTCGTTTCTACTCAGAAAATGACGGAAAGTTTAGTCCAAGCAGTGCAGCGTGAAGGTGGCTGACACCTGCCTGGGCAAGGGCTGATTCCCAGTTTTGGAGCAGACTAAAGGGTAACTGTCTGCACATCCCAGTGGCTGCCAGGCTGGAGGACCTGTGGCTGAGCCACAGGAAGCAGAACTGAGTTATGCTGGGCTTGGAAAACAACCGGTTGAGTTTCCCAAGCCACATCAAACCCATCTAAAGAGAGATTAATTGGTCTGCTCAGGCCTAAAGGATAGAAAACACTGCCTTTGTTTTGAAAAAAACAACCGCAGCGGCCAGGAATAACAGAAGACGTAACCGCACCAAAGGCTCTGGTGGGAGTTTCCTCCTCGGTGGAGCAGCGCTGGCATCCCGAGGTTCACGGTGTGCTTGAGGGATGTCCTGGACACAGGACAGCGTGACCAGCCCGGGGGGAGCTCTGCAGGTGATGCTGACATTCCCCTTCCCAGCTGAGGGCTTCTTCCTCCCTTGGGATGTGTTTTCAGCTGCTTGTGCAATCCCCATCTTGGAAGGGCCACTTTTTTTTTTTTCTCTGCCGAAGAGGAAATTCTGAACCTGCCTGTGCTGAGGTGATCATGGGAGAAATCCGAAACTGGGAAATTCCGCCCCAAAACTTTGCGTCTCGGGGATCCAGAGACGTGAGCCTGTTTTGGGGCGCAGCACTATGGCTCCCCAGAGAGAGGGGCCACCAGCAGCCCTGGCACGGGTGGAGCAGCGAGGGGAGAGGCCAAGCTTTGGGAGGCTGTGAGAGCCAGCTGGGAGCAGAGCCCATGGTGGCCAGCAGGGAGGTGACCACTGGCCCGGAGCTGCTGCCCCATGGCCGCAGGGATCTGTGTGTGAGCGTCAGGAGCCAGGGGAGGCCATGGTGTGGGATGGATGGGCAATGGTGTGGGATGGATGGGCAATGGTGTGGGATGGATGGGCAATGGTGTGGGATGGATGGGCCACGGTGTGGGATGGATGGGCAATGGTGTGAGATGGATGGGCAATGGTGTGGGATGGATGGGCAATGGTGTGGGATGGATGGGCCATGGTGTGGGATGGATGGGTGATGGTGTGGGATGGATGGGTGATGGTGTGGGATGGATGGGCCATGGTGTGAGATGGATGGGCAATGGTGTGGGATGGATGGGCGATGGTGTGGGATGGATGGGCAATGGTGTGGGATGGATGGGCCATGGTGTGAGGTGGATGGGCCACGGCCCGGCCAGCAGGGCCCGAGTTCCTGGGAGGTAGCACATGTTGCTTTGATCAGATGATCGGATTTGCATGAATCAGAATGTAAAAATCTTGGCTGGGGTTTACAAAGGAGTCTAGAGAAATGAGCTGCCTCTTTATCTATGTATCTGACACGAGCACAGAGTGAAAACCCTTCCACTCCTTGGTGGGACCATTTTCCAAGGAGAGACAGCTCTGTGGAGCTTAGATGTTGTTTACAGCCATGGCAGGTTTTTGGGCTGTGATCATCTCTGCTCCAGAGCTTTCAAAAGGATAAAATGAGCCTCCTATTATAAGGACTGAAAATAATCCTAAATGAATAACATACATGCAGCTTTCACAGGCACACATTTCTGAGCCATTGGAAATGTTGGCACATGCAAACAAATAAAAACACATGTCCCAGGCCTCTGGTTTTCATAGATTTCTGCATGCCATGACATTTGGGGGGGTGGCATTGCCAAGAGCTAACGAACCAGATTCCCAGGCTTGACTTGCAGAGCTGGGTCTGTGACATGGGGACAAAGAGGGGAGGCCTTTGGGCTGGGGACAGGCTCTGGGCACCACGGCCCTGCAGGGGAGCCTGCAAGGGGTGCCTGCCCTCGGGGGCACGGGGCAGCAGGGAGGGCTGGTCCCCACGGGGCAAGGTGGGCACTGGGGAGGGTCTGGAGGAAGGTGGGCACTGGGGAGGCTCTCTAAAAGCAACCTGAGAGCAGGGATCTGCACTCAACTCCCCTGGAATGCAAAGAGGTGATGGAGAGCAATTGCTTGGAAGCCCAGGGCTGACAGCAGTGCCTAAAGCTCTCTCTGGAGAGAAGGTCTGGGTGAGCTGCCTGTGTGTGACTCCATCTGATCTTAAAGTTGCCATGGCAGTGACATTGGCAATCACCATCAGAGCCAGCCCTGGCCTCTGGGGACCCCGAGGGCGAGGGATGGGGACCCTGCATCTGCCCAGAGCTGGCAGAGAGCTGGGCTTTGGGCAGGCTGTGCCCTGCAGAGCAGCTGGGTGCTCACGCAGCTCGTGTGCCCCATCCGTCTGCCTGCCTGCCTGTCTGGATTCCTTGGGAAAGGTAAAACACCGTTTCCTGCAGGGTCAGATATTTTGGAGGGGGAAGAAAGCAATTTGTGGCTGTGTTGTCTGCCTGATCAAAAGTGTTACCGGACTGAGCTACACAATGTGCACTCTTTAAACCGGTCCCAATTAGCCCCTCTTGCTAATGCTGCGTTTCATTCCTGGGAGACTGCACTGGGAGAGCTGTTATGACTTTGTGATTGTGCACATACCTTTATGTGCTTTCATTCTTAATCCCCTTTTTGCAGAAGCCAAAAGGTCTTCCAGCCAAAAAGGAAATCAAAACCTTTTGTTGGCTGCTTCATAAGAATTAAGGGTGGGATGAAGGTTGTAGCAGGATCTTAATTAGCCATTGTAAATAACGAGAGCGGCAGTGCCTGCAACCATATACCACCTTGTGTTGAGATATTGTCAGACCACACAAAGCTAGGTGAATGGGCAGCACAATGGCAGATAAAATTCACCCCTGATAACTGCAAGACAAGGCATGGTGAGGAATAATTCGAGCTGTGCCTGCACTCTGTCGGGTTCCACGTTAATTGTAATCATTTACACTCACAAAACGAGTGCAATCACAGCCACTCCAGGGCCTTTTTTCCTCTTTGCTGTTGGGAGAGTAAAACAAAATATGAGGATGGTTAAAGAGAGGGATGTAAAATATTCCCTAATTCCTGTCTGCTCGCAGCACAGATCCGGAGGGGACCCTTGCTAACATGCCGAGCTTCTCTCTGGATATCTGATCTCAAAAGGGGATATAGTGGAAATAATAAGTGTTCAGAGGCTGACAATGAAAATACTTAGAGGCCTGGTGAGGGAATGCTTTATGTAGGTATTGAAAGGACTGTGCCTGCTTCATTTAGAGACAGGAAAGTAATGAATAGTCTAGACTGCAGAGAAAGTAAATTGGGATCTCCCACTCACCTGCTCTCCCAACACAGAGAAATTCAATGAAAGGCAGCAAACGTCAACACTGCCGACAGAGAGTGGTTCTTGACTTGGGGTAAATTAACATGTGGCATGGAAACTAAGCGCTGGGCTCAGACAGTGGGAGCCTGGGGACCAGCCCTGGAGGGGCAGGGCAGCACACCCCTCCCAGACTGTGCTTCACCCATCCTGCCCAGTGAAAACCACTGGGGCTCGGCTTTGTTCCATCCATGTTAAACAGCTCTGGACTAAGAATGAAATAACTCCACATGTGCTCTGAGTCCCTGCCCTGTCCTGTGCCACAGAGGGCTGCTGTTCACACACTCCTGTGCTGGCTGAAGGAGCAGCTCCGTGATGGCCTCATGGGACACTTGTAGGGTCCATCCTTGGTCTTTCATGTTTCCACCCCCACACGAACTTCCAGGGGCATGTCTTTCCAAGGAGACCTTTGGCCATGTGGCAACCCTGGCTGCAAACCCTACCTTGCCTTTTTTCTCGGTGCTTTTTGGATTCCAGAGCCCTTCCTGTGTCCCAGAGGGACCATCCCATCTGCTCAGCATGGGGATGGTGCCAGTGTGGGGTGTGGCAGGGATGTGTGGAGTGGGAGAGGAGAACTGTCCTTCTCCTTCACGGGGTGACCCAGACCTCTTCCAGCCCTCGCTGCCTTTCGCATCAGCCAGCTGGGCACGAGCTGTGCCATCCCGGAGCTGGAGAGCTTGGCATTACTCGTCTGCTCTGGAACGTGGCAAGTTTTGCCCTCCATGTTTCGCAGCCTGATCCTACAGGCTCCTCGCATACATTTGGGCTGAGATCTTTTGGTGCCTGGGGGATTTGGGTGCTCGAGTCCCATCCATTGGCAGCTGGCAGGCAGATTTGTGCCGTGGTTTCAGGAGGAGATCCGTGCGGGCGGGATCTGTGCTCCGGGAGTGTGGCACAGTGAGCTGGGGAGCAGCATGAGCAGGTGGGAGGCGAGCCTGGCTCCCAGAGCCCTGCCGTGGCTGGGTGTCCTCTCCAGGAGCAGGGCTGGGTTGGGCAGACGCTGCCGTGGGTGGTCTGAACGCGGCCCAAGGTGCCCTAATCTCCCATCTGCGGCAGCAGCCAAGTGATTCAGGGCTGGATGTTTGCTTCGTACCTCGGCGAGGTGTGAGCCCAGACCTGGCCTGCCTGGCGAGCAGACAAGGAAGGCAGACCCTCACCCTCTCCAGGTGGCTCCTCCAAACACGGGGGGGCTTCGCTCGGGTGCTGGGACCTCCTGCCACCAGCTCGGCCAAAGCCCTTCCCTCCCCCAGGCCATCACTCTCCAAATGCCTGGAGCAAGCCAGATACCAGGGGCAGCTGCCAGGTGCCTCGGGAGGCAGGGATCGCCTGCAGGAAGTGACTGACTTGGCAAGTAAACCCAAACCCTGCCCTTGGGTGGAATTTGTGACGTGCAGATCTGTAGGTGACTTCTGTGTAGCGAGGGAGCACTGATGGAGTGAATACCTTTTGGTTGTGCTCCATTAAACCCCTTCCCACCCGAGCCAAGAGGTTCCTGCGGCACAGCAGCAATCAAAGCCTCTCCTGGCAGCCCCACAGCCACGGGGAAAAGGGCCTGCTGTCTCTGGGACACTGACACCGAGCTCCAGGGGGGGCTTGGCAGCGAGCAGAGGGCAGCAGTGACACCTGAACAGCCCTGCTGGTGGGCTCTGTCCTCCTCAAAGGGGTCAGAAAATCGTTGCTCCAGGAGAAATTACCCCAAGTCCTTGAAAATGGCAGAAAAAATGGATCAAAGGAGTGTGCAGAGATGAAAGATTAGCAAAAGTCATTTGCTTTCCAGAGAAGTGGTGGTGGGTGCAGGTGAAAATGGGACTGTGGCTGGAGGTTAGAGAATCAGGGGAGGGCTGTGCCTCTGTCTGCTGGCAAATACCTGAACTGGAGCATTTTGTTTCATTATCTGCTTCTGGGGGTGTGTTATCAGGTTCACATCTGTTTGAAAGGTGTTGCTGGTTCCAGAGCAGGAAGTGCCTCTTCCCGGAGGGCACAGGGACACCTGCTAGAGGTGCTGGGCTGAGAGGGGAAGGTGTGAGCACCCACCTGCAGGGGAGAGAGCAGGGCCTGCCGTGGGGTCCCTGTCCCTGCTCTATGTCCAACGCATGCACTCGGTGTCCTGCAGTGACAGGGGGGGGAAATTGAGTCAATTATCTCCCACCATCTCTGTTGAAAGTGGTACTTAATCCTTTCCTTTAAACCTTTTATCTGACATTAAATGGTCATTAGTTTAAAAGAAAAAAGTTAAGCTGACTCACTTTCCAGCTGGAAAAGCCTTTGTAACTGCAGTAAAAATGCACCAAGGGCATGTACTGATAACATTGTTTTAGGGAACAAACACAAACCACCATCAGTTTTGTATTCATTATTTTTCTGGGTACATGAATTAAACAAATAGGATCACTGGTTTATAACTTGTGGGCACATTATTGTGTTTACTATGAGTCCTTCCTGGAAATTTCCTGAGTTAGAAGAAACATTTAAATTATAGCCAGCTACACATTTCTGGTGGGAATCTTTCCCAGTCATAAATAATAAGGAAGTCTTCAGCTGATGAGGAGGAATTCAGATTCATCTCCCCAGTGTTTCCAGTCAGGCCCAGGAACCCAAGACCCTGCTGCTCTTGGAGTGGGGAGGGATGCTGGTGGGGATGCAGGGACCATTGCTCAGGCTGTGGGTGCAGTGGTGAGAGCAGGAGACCTGACTGCCCTGCCTGTCCTGCTCCGCGCACTCGTTAGCTGTTTGCATCATTAAGGAGAGAGCCTCTGCTCCTGGCTGGGCACCTGCACCCAACACCCACACCTGCACCCAACACCCACACCTGCACTGTACCACCCTGGAAGAGCTCAGGTTTTCTCCCAGGGCTTCTCTGGCTAGGATGTGTCACAGAATCACAGACTGGTTCAGGTCAGAAGGGACCTCAGAGCCCATCCAGTTCCCCTGGCAGGGCAGTGCCATGGCAGGGACACCTCCCACTGTGCCAGGCTGCTCCCAGCCCCAATGTCCAGCCTGGCCTTGGGCACTGCCAGGGATCCAGGGGCAGCCACAGCTGCTCTGGGCTCCCTGTGCCAGGGCCTGCCCACCCTCACAGGGGGAATTTCGTCCTTATATCCAATCTAACCTTGCCCTCTGGCAGTGGGAAGCCATTCAAAGCAGCAGGGAGGGAGCCAGACTTGGTGGGAGCTGCTGGGAGAGTCAGAGCCCCTCTGTGCTCTGACCTTGGCAGGGATGGGGATGCACTTGGGGCCCTGGAGAAGCTCCCACCCCACCAGTGAGCACCGTCCTGGGGCACAGGGGACACCCTCAGTGGTCCTGGCACCACTGCAGGGATCACCTTTGCCAAGGCTGTGCTGAACCTGGGCTTGGACTGGGATGATTGAACAAGGACTAAACATTGAATCAGGAATCAGCTAGGGGTCTGGTGAAATATGACTGGGAATTTTGTCCTTCATGCCATGAAAAGTACAGCTAAAGGAAAAGGATTAAGTTTTGCATTTTTTAACCAGTTGGGTTTTTTTCTGTCTTGGAAAGTTCTTTGTCTTTTTCCAGCCTAGAAACAAAGTCTAGAAATACTGAATTGTGAAAAGAATGCATTTCAGGTCCCAGGTTTTCTGCTTTTGACAAAAATACAGGCTTCCTTCAATGCAAAATTTTTGCTTATCTGTAAATATGTGGAGATTTCCAGTCAGCTCTGACATTGATTATTCAATTCTTAAGCTTTGAGATGGCAACGTTGAATTTTCCCATGGTTAGCCGTGCAGTGCCAGGCCCTCTCCTCCTGCCCCCAGCCCTGTGTCACCCTTGGCAGGGCAGGAGGGCAGCTGCTGGCTGGGGCAGGGCTGTATTGACAGGGCCAGTGCAGCCTTTGCCATCCAAGAGTGTCTGACCAGTTTGTATTGGCAGCCCCAGAGCAAGGTGTGACTCCTTCCCAGGACCTGCACGCTTGGTGCAGAAGCAATCCTGCTCCTTGTTTAATTTACTGCTAAAGAAAAATTGCTAAATTACTGCTAAATTATAGATTGTGTGGTCCATGAGCCACTGCATGGGTGCTGCTGGATTTACATGGGAGGGATGAAGTTCCTGCAGTGAGAACCCTCCCGTGGCTGTGGGAGCTCCACCATGCCCCTCGAGGTCCTGCTGGCTCCAGGGAAGGTTTCTCACCAGGTAAATGAAGGGGAAGTGACTCCAGCCTTTAGGCCTGGGTCTGTTTTCACATGTGGGCACTTTCTGAACAAGAGGTGGCTGTGGCTGCCCCGTTAATGCTGGGCGAGTGTGCTGTCTGCACTCGTTTGAACGTTTTGGTTGTGCTGGCAGGGAGGTTCCCTCGCTGCCTGCCTCGCTCCATCGGCCACAGCCTGGCAGTGCCAAGGGCTCCTGGAGCTCCCTGTGCTTCCCAGGAGCTCGGTGCTGCCCGGGCTGTGTGGCAGAACAGAAATAAGGCAGAAGGAGGGCAGGAGCAGGAGCTCGGTGCTCCCAGGGCTCTGAGGCAGGAACAGAAATAAGGCAGAACAGCCCTGAGGGCAGGAGTGAGGGCAGCCCTGCCCCTGCCCCTGCCCCTGCCCCTGCCCCTGCCTCCCGTGGCTGCCAGGCTCCCACGCCGGACAGGGATTATCGGGGCTGCCCTTACTGGGGCTGGAGGTTTGCTCAGCATTGAGCACTCCAGGGGCTTTGCACGAGAGAAGTCATCGTAACCGAAGGGCAGGGACAAAGCAGGGCAGAAATGATGGGGGACAGGAGCCCCTTCTCTGCGCACGAGAGCTGCTGTGAGAGGCTCCTGTTTGCATAACGAAGAGCTCGGCTTTCGCTGTCTGCCTGACTCATTTATGCTTTTCTGCAGCTCCGAGCCCAAATCCAGCCAGACTTGACATTAGCAGATGCCAAATGAATATTTGCACAAATGTTCACCAGCGAGTTTTCGTGCCGCTCCCTCCCTCAAGGTGGCAAGTGTGGGTGTGGAGAGAGCTGCCCTGCCCCTGTTTGCGAACATGTCCCTTTGAACTCCCTGGCGGGGAGGGTGAAAGAGAGGGGAAAAGGTTTTCCAAGCAAGAAAATAAAAATAATTAATTAAAAAAAAAAAAAAAAAAGTCATCTGAACAGGTTCCAGCCTGTGTTATTTTGTTGTTAACCCAGAAACCTGTGGATACTGAAATCTGGGAAAGGAGTGGAGGAATGGAAAGGGACTCAGTAAGAGCGGGAATGTGGTGAGAAAGAAAGCAAAGCCGAAAAAGCCTCAAATCATGACTTTGCTTTGTTGATATGAAAATTAGACACATACAAATTAGCTAGGAAATATCCTGTTTCTTTCAGGGTGTTGGGGGAGGAGGAGGCATTAACCTTAGAAAGGGAACTCTCTGGCCACCCCAGGGAAGGTGGGAAGTAAGTGTTGGGTGATGTGTTGACTTTAATGCAGGAAAGGAGTTCTGCTGCCGGGAGCGGCACTAATCCTGCGTCTGCCTGGGGCTGCAGTCATGGCTAACATCCTCCTTTGTCTCCCGGTGTCCAGGGCCCCGTTCCCGGGGTGCCCACGCGATGTCCTGGGCACAGGGGCCCTGGAAGGGCCGGGTGGGGAGGGGTTCCCAGCTGAGGAACCCAGATCTGCTCCCCCGGAGGCTGCGGCGCTGGGCACAGCCGCAGGTGCTTTGCCACACAAGGGGAACCGCGGGGATTTGGTGGCGGCCCCCAAATTGGGGGACAGGACAGACCCTTCCCATCCCCACGGCCCCTCCGTGGCTCAGGAGGGAGCCAGGATCCTCTCCCAGACCTCCCGAGTCTCCAGCTGGGATCGCCACGAGCCTGGGAGCGGCAGCGAAACGCCTGAGGATGGAAGAGTTAAGCACGCCCTGGCAGCGCTCCCCTGCCTCCCCTCCCCAAGCTCATCTAGCAGATGGGGGAAATACTAATTATCCCCGAGTGAGTGGTAGCTGTGTGGTGAGGGCGATGCTGTCCTGGAGCTGTGCCACGCCGCTCAGCACGAGGCAGCGCTTCCGAGGGAGCGGGGTGAGCCCGGGCGGGGTGACCTGCGGGGCCGCGGTGCCACCAGCCCGGCAGGAGCTCCTGCAGCAAACCCCGTGCTCAGCAGCCAAAGCAAGAGCTGGAAATAGGCTTGGCTTTTCCCGTCCTGCTCTACCCTTGCTTTGGGCACACTGACATCCCTAATTCCTCCCAGGAATTCCCAAAAGAACAAGTCGTTTTTAACCGCTGCGGTTCATCCTTGCAGGTGACTGGAAAGCTGCTCCGGCAGGGACTGTTTCCTTGAAAAACAAGCAAACAAACAAAATCCCATGGATTCAGCGTGTCTGAGATGCCAAAGGTGCCTTGTCAGCAGGCAGCTTGTCCCTGGGGCCTGCTGGGCGGAGGGGCTGGTTCCAGCTCTGCGTTCTGAGTGAGGGTCTGTGCATCTGCCCCTCCCTTCTCCCCCCAGCTCCCTGCCACCGCTCCGGGCTCTGCAGATGAAAGCTGCGTTCCAAACAAAGCATTATTGATTATTATCCCCTCGAATTTCAGAGCGGGCTTGCATTTCATGTACGCGCCACAGTCCACGGGCTTGCTGGAATAAATAACACATGGGAGCTTGTTCGTATGCCGAGTCAATAGGGAGCTGTCGGCTTTCATGCGATTTCACACATTTTTTCAGCTAGCTCAGCAATCCAAATGCAAAAATCCAGCAAACAGGGACATCGTGTTTATTTCTGACAATCCCTGGAGAGGGCTGTATCCGTAAACCAATGAATGGATTACACTCATCCATAGATGATGGGGTTTTTTCCATCTGTGACAGATATTATATGGAAAATCTCCATTTAATATCTGATCCAAGAATAATTCAATACAAGTGAGTAATATAAGTTAAAAATGCTGTAAATTCTGCTTAACTCCTTCAGGGTGGAAGGCAGAAGCTGGGGGAATGGTGCTTGCTCACGGTGTTTCGGCTCAGAGACCCCACATCCATACAGCTCTCAGGAGCACAGGTGTGACCGAGTGATCAGGTATAGACCCTGCTGAAGGACATCCTAAAAGCCTGGCTGGGAAATGAATGAGGAGTCTGAAAGGCAGAGGTTGCAGGTGGATCTCAGTTAATGTTGTCATGAAGTATCGCTGGTTTTCTGGACTAGTCCAGAGTCCTGGAATCATAGAATCACAAAATGTTTTAGGTTGGAAAGGACCTTAAAGATCACCTCATTCCAAACCCCTGCCATGAGCAGGGACACCTCCCACTGTCCCAGGCTGCTCCCAGCCCCAATGTCCAGCCTGGCCTTGGGCACTGCCAGGGATCCAGGGGCAGCCACAGCTGCTCTGGGCACCCTGTGCCAGGGCCTGCCCACCCTCCCAGGGAACAATTCCTTCCCAATATCCCACCTAACCCTGCCCTCTGGCAGTAGGAAGCTGTTCCCCCTGTCCTGGCACTCCGGGCCCTTGTAAAAGTTTCTCTCCATGTTCCTTGTTGGCTCCCTTGAGGCACTGCAAGGCTGCAGTTAGGTCACCCTGGAGTGTTCCCCCTGTCCTGGCACTCCGGGCCCTTGTAAAAGTTTCTCTCCATGTTCCTTGTTGGCTCCCTTGAGGCACTGCAAGGCTGCAGTTAGGTCACCCTGGAGCCTTCCCTTCTACAGGCTGAGCAATCCCACTTCTGCCAGCCTTCCCTCACAGGGGAGGTGCTCCATCAGCCTGGCACTTGTAAAACGTAACAGAGTCCTGAATGTGCACCAGCACGAACCGGAGCTGTATGTACACATACATGTACACATACACATAGACATACACATACACATACACGTACACATACATGTACATATACACATACACGTACATGTACACATACACGTACACATACATGTACATATACACGTACATATACATGTACATATACACATAGACATAGACATAGACATAGACATACACATACACATACACATACACGTACATATACATGTACATATACACATAGACATACACGTACACATACACATACACATACACGTACACGTACACGTACATATACACATACACATAGACATACACGTACACATACATGTACACATACACGTACACGTACACGTACATATACACGTACATATACATGTACATATACACGTACATATACATGTACATATACACGTACATATACATGTACATATACACGTACATATACATGTACATATACACGTACATATACATGTACATATACACGTACATATACATGTACATATACACGTACATATACACATACACATATACACATATATACATATATACATACACATACACATGTAAGTAAACATAGACGTGTACATATACATATATATATACACATACACATATAAGTGTACATATACATGAATGTGTACATACACATACACATGTATGTAAACATAGACGTGTACATATGCATATATTTACATATATACATACATATGTACATATTTATACATATATACATACACATGCACATGTACGTACACATATACATGTGCATATAAATATATATACGTATATACATACACATATAATTGTACATATACATATATTTACATGTATACATACACATATACATACACATATATGTGTACATATACATGAATGTGTACATACACATACATGTGTACATTTACATGTACATATACATATACACATACATACACAAACACATATACATAAATATATACATATATACATACACATATACACATATATATACATACATACACACACATACACATGTACCCATACAGCTGTACGTACACATACATGTACATATACATATATTTACATGTGTACATACACATACATATATACATTTACATATATATATACATTTACATGCATACACACACATACACATGTACCCATACAGCTGTACGTACACATACATGTACATATACACATACACATATGTCTGTGCCTCTCTGTCTTCCCTGGTACCCTCCCAGCATCCCAGAGCTTTTGTCCTTGACCCAGTGAGGAGCAGGAGAGGAAAGGCAGCAGATGGGTGCAGACAGAGAGCGAGCGCGGGGAGAGCCGAGCCAATATTGCTCACTATGATAGACAGTGGTCTTAGCACACCAGCAGCCTAATGCAATGTTTCTTGCTGTCAGTTTTTCGGTGGATATGCTGGCAATGGATGGATTTAAGGAGGAATGTGAAGCGTCAGAGCTTGCTGCTGTTTGCAGGGATCCTCCTGGCGCAGAGGAGGGCACCGGGGCCCGCCAGTGTCAGTGGAAAGGAGCAGACCTGATGCTTTATGGGTGAAAGTCCAGCTCAATTCAATGTTTTACCTGCCTGGAGACTGGTTGTCCTTCACATAAAGTGGGGATGAGACCTGGGGCTGGCTGTGGGGAAAAACAAGGAGATCAGAAAAATAAGGTTTTGCTATTACATTGGAATTTCATATGCGATAGACTTCTACCCTTAAGAGATCACACCGTCAGTACCTGTATGTGTTTGTAAATACAGACTGTAATGGCCGAGCTCAGCATTCAGAGATCAGGGCAGGAGGGAATTTTCTCCCTGAACAACGTCCTTCTCTCAGTTCCAGCCCTCAGCTCCCCGTGCCAGGCCTCCAGTGCTCGGTGCAGCTCCTCCATCCCTGCCGGTCACTGCCCTGCTCCTGGGTGCTGCATCACAGCCTCTCTCACCCCGGTGTGTGCCAGCTGCCTCAAGCTTTTTCCTTCATCTCTGTGCCCTCTCAGGAACACACCAGCATCCCTTAGCTGAGATTTCAGCCCTCTGGACTTTTTAGCTACCCCCAGATATGTTCCCTGCTCGTACTTCAGGAAATGGTCTCAGGGGGTGGGATTGCTGCCTGAGCTGGATTCGGCCATGAAAGCCTCCTCTTCCTGAGGGAAAACTCCCAGGAGCTCTCTGTTCCCCATTCCAACCCCTGCTGCTCATTCCCTTAAATACCTGCAAATTCTTTGAGGTTATTTCACAGAATCATAGAATACTTTGGGTTGGAAGGGTCTTTAAAGTCCATACACCCAATGCCACAGGCAGGGACACCTCCCACTGTCCCAGGCTGCTCCCAGCCCCAATGTCCAGCCTGGCCCTGGGCACTGCCAGGGATCCAGGGGCAGCCACAGCTGCTCTGGGCACCCTGTGCCAGGGCCTTGCTACCTTCTGAGTAAAGGATTTCTTCCCAACATCTTCTCTAACCCTTTCCTCTGTCAGTTTAAAACCATTGCCCCTATAAAAAATCTCTCTCCCTTCCTTTTTTGAGTCCCCTTTAGGCTCTGAAATGGGCTCTGAGCTCTCCCTGGAGCCTTCTCCTCTCCAGCTGAGCACCCATAGCTCTCCCAGCCCAGCTCCAGAGCAGAGGGGCTCCAGCCCTTGGAGCTCCTTCGTGGTCCCCTCTGGACCTGCTCTACCAGCCCATGTCTCCTGTGCTGAGGGCCCCAGGTCTGGACACAGAACTCCAGGTGGGCCTTCCCCAGGCTCTGCTCTCCCCTGCTGTAATTCTAGATGCTCTTCCCAGCTCTTGGTTTGGTTTGACCTGCTGAGCATGGTGCTGCTCCTGACAAGAGATGCTGGGTTCTTTTCTCCTCTTGCCTCCAAACCCTTGGTTAATGCTTTCCATCTTTTTCTACCAAAGCATCATTTTTCACACCTTCTGATTCCAGTGGTGCTCAGATGCCCTTGGAAACTCAGGGCAACATTTGCCCTTTTCCTCCTGCCCCACTGCATTTTATATCCCTGTCCATCCCACCTTGTCCTGTCAGCCTTGGACTCCACATGACTGTGCAGAATTCAGGAATATTTTGGAACAGATGTTCCCCCGCCTCTCTGGGGCCAAATATTTCTCTCTCTCTTTTTTTTTTTT